>VZQC01011008.1:651942-818094 GCA_009823505.1 Rhizomys pruinosus | reverse complement strand
GTCGGCGCTCTTAACCGCTAGGCCACCTCTCCAGCCCTTGTTCCTACCTTTTTGCTGTGTTTGAAAATGCAGCTCAAAATTATAATGTAGATAGTTGATAGATGTTCTTCTGTGACAACCAGATAAACAAATAATTCTTTTTGTGAGACAGTGTCTCCTGTAGCCCCAGGCTGGCCACCTTCTCAGAGATCCACCTGCATCTGCCTCCCAAATGCTTGAATTAAAGGCATGCACCACCACATCTGGCAGGACTACATATTTTACTTATGAGTTCTTAATATTTGTGTAAGAATATTAAGGTCAGTATAGCACTTCAACTTTGATGGAAAATGTGTTTCTTTAATGTCAAACCTCATAAAATAGCAAATATTGTAGTTAGAAAATAGTTTTGTGTTCAGTACTGTGGTATAGGAAGAAAATGGAGACAAACCTACTTCTGATGATACAGTAGGTGCCACAATTTACTTATGGAGTAATCATTACTCTAAAAAACACATAATCGTTAATGGAGAGTTTAAAATCATCTAATTAGAAACCCAGGAAAAAAGTGATAGACCCCAATGATTTTGTGCTTGGGAGAAACAAGCAAACTAACTAAGCAAATCCTGAAGCACTTATTTAGATGGCAATAAAATGGCTACTATAGAGAAAAGGTATTTTTTAAAAAAGCATACGTTATTGAAGAATGTTCTTCAATATGGAATTTCCATATATGCATATAACATATTTTGATCCTGTTCGTGCCCCTGGTTACTCTCACTTTTCCTGCCAGTCTCCTCCAATCCACTTCCTTTTTCCTAGATGCCCCCTCCCCCAAAAAAATACTTTTAAAAAGCACTGGTACAGGCTGGGCATGGTGGTTTATGCCTTTAGTGTCAGCACTTGGGAGGCAAAGGCAAGCAGATCTCTGTGAGTTCAAGGCCAGCCTGCTCTAAATAGCAAATTCCAGAATAGCCAGGGATACATAGTGAGACCCTGTCTCCAAACAAACAAATCCCAAACAACCAAGCACACTGGTACCACTACTTCTGTTGAGAGAACTGGCATATTGATTAGTAGGGGAGATATACCTCGTTAAGCAGATATAATTTGGAAACTTTCAAATAATTCTCTGATTTTGGGGGGAAGATTTGTTTTTAGTATTTTCAGTTATGTGTATGTGTGTGTATCTGTGTTGGGTGTATCTCTGACATGAGGTCAGAGATACTGGACCCCTGAGGCCATCCAGTGTGGGTGTCAAGAACTGAACATGTCCTTTGCAGGAGCAGTACATGTTAGCTGCTAAACCATCTCTCTAGCCTACTTCTCAGTCTTTGAAAAACGATTTATTATTATTATTATCATTACTACTACTACTACTACTACTACTACTACTACTACTACTACTACTCCGTGTGTGTGTGTGTGTGTGTGTGTGTGTGTACAGACATGCCACTGAGCATGTATAGAGGTCAAAATCCATCCTTGCAACCATGTTTTCTGGAGATTGAACTCAGGCTTTCAGGCTTATGCAACAAGCATAGGCCATCCAAAATTATTTTGGATGATATTTAAGACACAGAAAGCATTTTTTTAAGTCAAAGAAAAATAATTACAGTGAAATGGAATAATTTGGGTGAAAAGAAAAGAAAATGAGTAATTTATATGGTTCTTTACTAAGACCAGGGGAAAATTCTCATTTCCAACTATTTTTCAGTGTAAAAATAAAGCAAAATTGGAAACTTCTGTATTCTTTTTTTTTTTTTTTGGGGTCTTTTTGAGACAGGGTCTCCCTGTAGCCCCAGCTGTCCTGAAACTTGCTCTGTAGACCAGGCTGGCCTTGGACTCACCGAGATCTGCCTGCCTCTGCCTCCCAAGTGCTGGGATTAAAGGCATGAGAAACCACGCCCAGCAGAAACTTTTGTATTGTTAAATCACCAAGTTTGTTGGAATCCAGTTTTGATCAATGACAGGTAGATAAGTCATTGAAATCAAGTTATTGTTGCTGGAGGTTTGAAGGATGCAAGTAAATAGAGACCTTCTGGACAGAATATTCACTAGTCCCATGTACATATCAAAATTCAGAAGACAAACGAGAGGGACTAATTGGGGGGGAGAAATGTAAATGTACTGATGGCTCAGAAATGAGAATTGCAATTTTCTTATTTATTTATTAATTTTTAAAATTATTTTTATCTTTTTATATGCTCATACACATAAAATAAAAAGAATAAAGAAAATATTTTACTAAAGAATATAAATCCCAGAAGGGCACCAGATGTTTACTTCTGAGGTGTTTCTCTGTGTGTGTGTATGTGTGTGTGTGTGTGTGTGTGTGTGTGTTTTCAGTAGAAGGGAAATTCAATATTACTTAACAACATTAAAGTTTATGACCTTTGATTATAATAAGTGGCTATATTTTAATATTTAAATAGATTCCATTCTGTCTGGGATGAGGCTGGCAATAAGAAATTTTGAGTGCATTCCTAAACTCCTGATTTAGAATCACTTTGAGAACGACTGGCCTTCATGTTGCCCCAGGGTTCCCACCATGCTTTAATATCAGGGTAGGCATAGAGCATGTGTTGGAAAAGACTCTGTGGACTTAAAATCCACCACTTATTTTTATCGTCTTTGAAAAATGTTTTATGATGAGAAAGAACCCTTAGCAGCTGAACAGGTGATAGTTCTGATTTATTTTACTAGTCCATTTGGGTGACAGAGCTTAGAAATTAGTGAATACTCTTAAGAAAATGAATGTCTTATATTCATTGAGAAAACAGTACCCCATGGGTGTCATATGTAGCATTCTGTGACACATTGGAATAATACCTTATAATTTTCTCAATAAAAATATTAATAAGTATTTGTAGCAACAAATACTTTTGAAAGTATTTGAAAAATACAAATCTCATTGTGTTTATTACAAAAAGATTCACTGCCTAATATTTAGACTGTACAGTGATGGTAATTTATTGCTAACAACTTATTGCTAATTAATAATTTATGCTGATTTTCTATTTATTGCAGCTCAATGTTATTTATAATGTGAAAGATTCAGGATCTTCTAGAAGTCGGAGATCTGTTGAAAATGAAGCCTTTGATTTAAGTATTAATGTGGAAGACAAGTATGATATTAATCATGTGAATTTGAATGTATGCACAAGGTAGGTATCTGGTTAGATCTCTCCTTTATTTTTCTCCTTTTAGAACATAGGTTTAATTATGTGTAGTTATCAGATTATATTAGTTAAGAGGTTCTAGACTGAAGTACAAGTAATTATGTTTAAGCTTTTTTTTAAGACATGCTCAAAAATGCTTATAAATTTCCCTGTATTTGTAGCAAAATTGGATAAAAAATATAATTCCTTTGTAAAAATTTTATTTATTATTGTGTGCATGGATGAAACTCTGAGCATCAGGCTTGCATGGCAAGTGCTTTTACCCACTGAGCCATCTAGTCATAAGCTTTTAAACATGAAGCCCAATTCTTGTTGTGGGATACCTGTCTATGAATTCTTGGCTGGAGAAGTCATAAAGGACCCCCAAAATACAGGTGTGGGGTAAAATATATCTTCTTTGAAATGGATTTATCATCGGACAAGCTACAAACTACAGAGATGGAGTCTGGTTTACTTAGAGGGAGGAGCCAAGGGCAAAGCTGAGCCCACAGAGAGGTTCCCACAAAGCTTTCTTGAGAACGTGTACCATGGACCTCTGGGACACCACTGGTGCCATGTTGGGGCCAGGGGCAGATAAAAAGCCCATCACATGGGGCTGGAGCTTTCTCACTATTTTGTCATCATGGGTGGCCAAGTTTCAGGGTGGCCATGTTGGGAAAGGAGACACTCTGCTCATCCTGTAAGAGATACTGTCTCCATTCACTTTGTAGGCAAGCCTAATAAACTCTCTAGTGATTGGAGAGTCTGCTCATTGCTTTGCCTAGTAACTGGGGAACTCATAGTGGCAGAGGTGGGGTAGGACACTACCAGTGTGGGTACCCCCCACCCCCCACCAGAGGCATAGTCAAGGCAGCATTAAACAAAAGAAATAGCTCAGGAAAAGTGATGGCAGGGTATCTTCTATGGGGAAAGCCACTAACTGAAATAAAGCTGGAGGAAAATGCAGAGGGAATCCTAGCATGGTGGACTGTGCAGTGTTTGAAAGTGTAGCAGTGGCAGCATGGATTGTGCAATGGATTTTAATATGCAGACCTAGAGTGAAGCTGAATAGGCAGATAGAGTCAGTGGGAAAAATCCCTGGCTGGCCATCTGCTCCTAATTGGTACAGAGTAGCATGCTTACATGACCAGTGGGGGACACCATGTGAATTTGGAAATAGTTTGAAAATCACAGAGGGCCTAGAGCAGACTTTGATCAAAGGTGGGATGTACAACAAGCCATGGCCAAGGTAGCCTGGATATTACTCCATATTATAAAGTATATATCCCAAGTAGAGGAGATGGCCCAAAGAGAGATTGAAGATCTAATGGAAAAGTTAGAGCAAGAAAAACAGAAGAGGCTGTCCTCAGTATTGGCCTCTGACCTTATCAGCAACTTCCATTTAGGAGAAAAGAAGGTAGAAGTGTCAGTTTGCTGCATTTTGCAACTAGGAGACCCAGGAGAAAAGACAAATAATGATAAAAAGGAGAATGACATAGGAAAATCAGATGCCCATTGGGTTTGACCTTTAATACAAAGAAAGGAAAAATCCATGTCTCAGCATGCTGATGGTGGCTTTACTGATGGCCCAGTGAGGAAAACTAAGACAGTCAGAGAATACTCAGCACTGGAGTTGCTGGAATTGGGAAAGACCTTCAAGCAGGCAGTGAAGGAGCCCCTCACCACCGGGCTTGTAAGGCTGTGGGACCTGGGAGTGGGTGGAATTATTTTAAGTGCTGCAGAAGTAGGAAAGCTGAGTAATAGAACCACCCATCCTACCTTGAGACATAAGCTGCATAGCCTGAGACAGCGAATGAGTCCCTAATGGATTGGCTGATTAGAACCTTCGGAGACACATGGTTATTTCCAATAGAGGTTTCCACAAATACCAGGGGGTGGAAAATGATGAGAGGGCAAGTGGTACTGAGGGAACTAGCTATGAGAAAAGCAATATATAGTGCCCAGTTTACTGAGCCAGATAGGGCTGTGTTTACCAGTGACTTAAGAAAAATCTTGGTTGAACAAGGACCTCTAGAATGGTATGTAATGCTGAGTCCCTTGATGAGTAAGTGTTTATAAAGTAGGAGAGGCTTTTTCAAACTTAGGTGACATAGAACAACATGTAAAATATGTCTATAGAGGGGTGAAGCAACCTAGAGAAGATATAAAAAAAGGACAAAATAAAAAAGGAAGCCTGCTTGGGTTGGTAGGAGGCAAATGTGGTGGGATCTGTTTGAAGCCCAAGTTCCTAAAGAAAAAATTGTTAAGAAGCCAAATTCCATGCTGAAAAGCTTCTGGGAGGCTTTAAAGCCTGAGGAATAGTTCACAAAAGGCATACAAAGAATAAAAGCTGTTGAAGGGGTGGGCAATGAATCCCCCAGGTTAAACAGAGTACCATTCTCTGCTGAGAAAATCTTGCTGGGGGTGGGAGCAGTTTGCCCAGCTAGGGCCTCCCCCCACAGCCAGATGGTGTCAGTAAAAAGCAAGCAGGTGTTGTGACTACAGCCAGGAGTCAGACCCAGGGCCTGCCTGACCCAGCAAACCAGCAAATACAGCAGAGGCAAAAGGAGACCTATTCCTCTTTGGCCCTGTGTAGGCCTAGGCAACTTGAGCAGGGCCCAATGAGTCTATCAAAGCTAAAAAATATACAGGGACGGTACTTGTGTCGGTACCCCCCCCCCAGGGGGAAAATTCTCTGCAACAATAGGTTATTGGCATTACTCTTGATTTTTCACCAGAACTAGATGGTAAGACCATATTGCTGAACATTTTGGTTACAGGACATAGAGAAATCAAGGTAGAACTGAGCTGGAAACTCCCTCCCTGCTGGTTAGAGTTGATTGTTCTGGAAGGCTGCCTGGGGGTAAAACTCTTCAAAGGTCCTACCCAACTGTAGACCATGTGTGCTATAATACCAACCCTCCAGGCAAGAAACGCCCACTCAGGAGGCAGAGGCTGGTGGATGTCTATAAATTAGAGGCCAGTCTGTCTACACAGTGAGTTTCAGACCAGCCAGGGCTACATAGTGACACCCTGTCTTAAAAGCAGAGAGAGAGAGAGAGAGAGAGAGAGAGAGAGAGAGAGAGAGAGAGAGGAGAGAGGAGGGAAGTCCATTGGTGCAATAGTGGCATGAGTATTGGACAATAAGTAACTACTTTATGATTGCATTTGAGGCTCCCATTCCTGGCACTGAACAAAGCACTACGTGTATTTCTTTTAGAACTTGCCATACTCCTTCTATATGGTAAGCTGTGTCATTGTCCCTGCTTTTCTCTTTGATGTGTTCATTAATTAATTTGTTCAATAAGTAGCAATTGAATACCTTCTGTGTTTCACACAGTGTCAGGCGTGGGAGATCCTGATGATGGTGGAAGTTCCCCCAGCTCTTACCATAGCTAGTGAACCAAGTGCCTTTGGTTCACCAGGGCTCTTTGATGAGGTCTGAAAATACATACAGTCTGCTTTGTACTTTTAGTATTTAAGCAGATTGGCTATAATTTTTGCTCACATGCAAACACCTCTAATTTCACTGTAGTTACTAGTTTTGAACAGCATTTATTTTGGCTACGTGCATCACCCTGCAGATGGTTTTTCTTGCCCTGAATTGCTGAGCCAGCCAACCTCTGCAGTTGTATGTGTGGCTTTTCAGTTGCGTGTTTGGCAGGTATGCATTCACTGCTCTAAAAAGCAAGGGTTTCTAACATCCTGGTTTTGGCTTTTGTCATTTAAAAGGACAGCAGGAAATAGCAATACTTCACCACACTTATTTGGCAGGCAAACTTGTTTCTGTAACCACAGAGGGTTCTTTCTGCTCTACATGGCAGGCGCTTGTCCCCTATTCATTTTATAAAGATTTATTTTCAAGGAGACAAAATATTGTTGGTGCTGTTGATATTCACACTGCATACATCAGGGTGAAAGAAGGGTGCAGGGCTGCAGTGCTGTGCAGCTTTCCAAAGCTGTAGTTCTCTCACACTGGCCAAAGAAAACACAAAATGTGCTTAGTCAGGAGAACTAAAGGAAGGTTTTCAGAAACAAGTTTGCCTGCAAAATAAAAGCGGCGAACTATTGCCAAGTTATTTCCTGTTGTAAATGACAAAAGCAAAAGCCAGAATGTTAGAAGTCTTCTTTTTCAAAAAGCAGATGAAGGAGTTGGGCATGGTAGTGCACGCCTTTAATCTTAGCACTCGGGAGACAGAGGCAGGTGGATCTTTGTGAGTTCAAGGCCAGCCTGGTCTACAGAGCGAGTTCCGGGACAGCTGGGGCTACAGGGAGACCCTGTCTCAAAAAGATAAAAAAAAAAAGCAGGTGAAGGAAAAGCTTGTATGGAGCAAGTTGGATACTTTCTCAGTACTTGTGGATTTCAGCTGGAAAGTTTGGTGCTTCCACCTTTGGAGAGAAGGTCAACATTCTGAGAGATGTTTAGTTTAGAACCAGCACAAAGCATCACTCAAATTCATTGAAAGGTTGTATGCTGTACCAACTATAGCCTAAAGACACAAGCCTGCCCCATTATAAGCATGTCACCTATCTGTCTGAGGAACCACTGTTACAGTGTATCAATCAAAGTTACAAGAATATCACACATAAAAGAAGAGGATAAACTCTTAAAGTTTTCTATAGTGAAATTTTCTTAAATACTATTTAGAATAGCATTTGATAATTTTATTTTTTGCACAAATATCATTTGTCTTATATTTTCCCTAAAAGGTTTTCTTTCTTCCTCTTCTATTTGCTGTAGGTTTTTGAATTCTTATAAGAGCGGGATGGCCCTTATGGAAGTCGGCCTTCTCAGTGGCTTTACGGTACCTTTAGATGCAATTCCTCTGAGTGAGACAGTGAAGAAGGTGGAACATGACCAAGGAAAACTCAACCTTTACTTAGATTCTGTAAGTAGTAGGATGCTTCATAAAGATAGTTATTGGTAAAGGCTCTATGTATCATGTTAAAAAAGCCTGCCTTCTTGTGTGTTTTCTCAAATCATTACTATTTCAGCTGCTTTGTGTCCCTTTGAATGATTTTAACATGGCAACCATATGTTTATCTCCATTAAAAAGACATCACTGGGGCTGGGAAGATGGCTCGGTGGGTAAGAGTGCTTGCTGCCCAAGAATGATGACCTGAGTTTGAATCTCCCAAGTAAAAGGTTGGAAGTGACCATATATGCCTGTGAGCAGAGAGCTGTGGAGAGAAGTGAGAGTATTTCTGAGACTTACTGGCTGCCACCTAGCTCCAGGTTCAGTGAGAGATTCTGTGTCATAGAAATAAGTGGAGAGTGACAGAGTAGCATACTGGATGTCCTCCTCTAGCCTCGTGTACACACATACATATTTGCACATACACCACACACATATACCATACACACAAACACTCACATGCATATACACGAAAAATTTCAAAAAAATATAGCTATGAAATTGGGGAGTTACTATTAACGTTGAGCCCATTTTTCAACTCTTGGCATTATTTCCTGTGTTATTAGAGTCATTCTCAGGAAGTTCTTGCCTATTCCTTTCTATTGAAATGTTTTCCCCTGCTAGCATCAGGATTTCAGGCCTTTATATCAAGATCATTGATCCGTTTTGGATTGATTTTTACACAGAATGAGAGAAATGGATCTAATTTAGTATTTTAGCATACGGATGTCCATATCTCCCCCCCACCCCCCCACCATTTGCTGAAGAGGTTGCCTTTTTTTCCAATGTACTTTTTTGGACAGGTTTGATGAAAACTCAGTGGATATAGCTGTATGGTTTTATTTCTGGCTATTCCGTTCTGTTTTGTTGGTCTACAAGTCTGTTTCCATGCCAGAATCTGGCTGCCTTTGCCACTTTAACTCTGTGGTGTAATTTGAGGTCTGGTGTTGTGACATGTTCAGCATTATTCTTTCTGCTTAGGTTTATTTTAGTGATTTGTGGTCTTTTATGTTTCCATATGGATCTTAAGATTGTTTTTCTAGTTCTCTGAACATGTCATTGAAATTTTGTTGGGAATTTATTTTAAACTGTAGAGTGCTTTTAATAATATAAGCATCTTAACATTAATTCAGCCAATCTTTGAGCATGAGAACTCTTTGCAATTTATAGAGTCTTCGTTTTATTCTTTCAGTGTTTTAATGTTTTTATTGTGAAGATATTTTCCTTTTTGGTCTTTTTTTAATGCTTTTATTGATGTTTTCTGTATTTCAGACATAATTTTTCAGTTCAGTTTAGACATAGTCCCCTTTCCCTTCCCCCCGCCCCACCCTAGATCATGCACTCTGCCATAATTATCCTGCATCTTTCTCTCAGTCTTTTTTATGTTTAGGAATTCACATTTTCCTCCTTCAATTTTATATTACTCTAAAATATGCATATATATTTTCCACTCATATATAGTAATTACAGAGACTGAGAGTAAATGGTGGATCGATCCTAGAGCCCGTTAAGAGATTTACATTATAACAACATAGTTGTTTTCAGATAAACAGAAATATAACAATAATGTTGTTCAACTTGTCTTTCATCTGGGGATTTGGTGTTAGCATCCACAAATGAGGGAGACCATTTGCCACCTGTTTTTCTGGGACTGTGTTACTTCACTTAGCATAATGGCTTCGAGTTTCATCCATTTACCTGCAACGTTCATGATGTCATCTTTCTTTACTGCTGAGTAGTACTCCATTGTGTAGTTGAGACACATTGTGTAGTTGGGTCTGTCTGTAGCCCCAGCTGTCTTGGAACTCACTATGTAGCCCAGGTTGGCCTTGAACTCACAGAGATCTGCCTACCTCTGCCTCCTAAGTGCTGGCACTAAAGGTGTGCGCCACCATGCCCAGCTTATTGTGAAAATCTTTCACCTGCTTGGTTAGGTTTATTTCTAGTTTTGTTTAAAAATCTATGGTGAATGGGTATTTTTTTCCCAATTTCTTTCCCAGCAAGTTCATTATTGGCATATCCAGAAACCATTGATTTTTCCATGTTGATTTTGTGTTGTTCTGCTTTACTGAAAATGGGCATCAGGGTGAAGAGTTTTAGGTAGAGACCTTAAGGTCTTTATAATTTAGGATCATGTCACTTGAAAACAGGGTTACCTTGATTTCTTTCTTTTCTGTGTCTTTATTCCTTTTTTTTTATATTTTTTATTTTTTATTTATTTTTGTATGTGTATGAGTGCATGTAGGTCTGTGCACCCATGTCGTGCAATGCCGCAGAGGTCAGAAGAGGATGTCGGATTCCCCTGGAACTGGAGTTCTCCTGGAATTGGAGTTACAGACGGTTCTTAGCCGCCATGTGGGTGCTGGGGATCGAACCCAGGTCCTCTGCAAGAGCAGTTGGTGCTCCCAACCGCTAAGTTATCTCTCCAGCCCCATATTCCTTTTATTTCATTCTCTTATCTTACCACTTAGTTAAATCTTTGAGCACTATGTTGAATAAGCAAGGCGAGAGTGCGCACCCGTCTCACGCCAGTGAAATGCTCCAAGTTTTCTCCCATTTGGCAGCCTGCTGGCTGTAGGTTTGTCCTGTGTAGCATTTATTCTGTCGAGGTATGATTCTTCTAATACTAGTTTCCTCAGGACTTTTATCATGAAGGCATGTTGATCTTTATATGAGGTCTTTCTACATGTATTGAGATAATTGTGTGATTTCTGTTTATGTTCTGTATTACATATATTAATTTGGATGTGTTTAAGCGACCTTGCATCCCTGGGATTGTGATATGTGATCTTGTTACTGTGTTCTTGAATTCCATTTGTCTGTATTTTGTTGAGATTGTTTACATTTTTGTTCATTGGGGATATTGAATTGCTCTGTAGTCTCTCTCTCTCTCTCTCTCTCTCTCTCTCTCTCTCTCTCTCTCTCTCTCTCTCTCCCCCCCTGGGTTCAAGCTTGATTCCCAGCATTCTCAGGGCATTAACAACTGTCTGTAACTCCAGTTCCAGGGGAATTCAATGCCTTCTGACTTTTATGGGGATTACATGACACAGGTGCACTTACATACATGTAGGCAACACACACACACACACACACACACAGATACTTAACTACAGTACTCTGCATGTAGAAATTCTCCCCAACTAGTTTCTAAATAGTTGCCTAAAATGAAAGAAAAAGTAATGCTTTTTATTTTCTTATGAACATAGTGTGCCAAACCCTGAAAGTCTTTTGTATTTTTCAAGGTAAATGAAACTCAGTTTTGTGTTGATATTCCTGCTGTGAGAAACTTTAAAGTTTCAAATACCCAAGATGCTTCTGTATCTATAGTGGATTACTATGAACCAAGTAAGTGGGGTCTGGGATTCCTAGCACTTTAGAGATTGAACCAGGCGTTTGTTTATCCATTCATTTAAAGTGGCCATCTTATTGGATTAGTTTTGTGGTGCAGTTGGTAGGGAAAGTGTGGGAAGTGGAGATATAGGAAGTGACAATTTACATAGAACAACATATCAATGTTAAAAATGGATATTTTACTCAAATTTTTAAGTTTTTAACTCATAATTACAAACTTCACAAGAAATATCAACAGGACATGAGCATCCATGCCTGCTAACTCCTGTGTAGTGCCACAGGGGAGTGTGATGACCCCCTGTGGATGATGGCTGCAGAGCATTACTTCTTCTCTAGGCACTCTAGTATTTTGCTAAAACTTGTGCATTGTATCATATTACATTTTATAAAAAAACCCCGAGTGCTTAGAAAGATAACTTGAGTTTCTTAGCTTTAACTCGTAACTTCTTACTTTATAGAATGTTGGCAATCTAGGGTATGAAAGTAGAGCACTGGTCTGGATAGCCCCAGATTAATTATGAGAATTCTCTACTCAGATCTATGTGATCTCTAGGCTATATTTTCTAATTTTAAAGTCTTATTCTGAATAAATGTTCCTGTGCCTAGAATCTTCAAAATGCATGAGAAGGGTATACATAATTGCATGTAAGGTAGTTGAAGATAATTACACTTGAAAGAAAATGAGCTGGTTTACATTTTTGGTAGTACTTCATAGAGTATTCTAGACAAAGGAATTGTACTAGACTGTTCTCTCCCCTAGGTTGACAACCAAGTTCTTCTAGTTCTTTGCTTCCAGATGCAGTGGATGGTGATGAGGAGAGTACTCCCAGGGTCTTCTAGGATATTTGGGAAACAGGCATAACATTTCTTTATTTGAGGTTTTTCTGGGGATCTAAGACAGACCCTTGCTATCCAAAGTGTTATTTAGTTGCAAAGTCCCCCTGATTCTTTAGGTGCATGGGGAGTATTTTAAACATTTAAGAAATGGAAAAGGGGGCTGGAAGGATGGTTCATTGGTTAAAAGTATTGGCTGCTCTTGCAGAGGACCTGGGTTCAATTCTCAGGTCCCACATGGCGGCTAACAACCATCCGTAAGCTCAGTTCTGGGGATCTGATGCCCTCTTCTGACCTCCATGGGCATTGCACCATGCAGGTGCACTTACATCCATGTAGGCAATGCACTCATACATGTAAAATAAATATAATAAATAAAATACTTTAAAAAGGAAAGGAAAAAGATTCAGGCTATGTAAATTTTTTGTGGAAAATTAATTTTTGAGAGGACCATTTTTAAAATAAAACTGTGGTAAAAAATAAGAATAACCAAATAACCTGTAAACATATTTGTGATATTGAAAAGCAATCTTTAAGAATCACAAAAATGAAAATAGTGTTATTAAAAATTATAGAATAAAGCCTTTTGTTTTTCAGTGAGTTTATTATACTGTGATAAGTACTTTATGCAGTCAAAAAAATCTTATCAGCACCATAAGTTGTACCCAAATTGAATAGTTCTTAGTTTGTACTCAATGTTTTAAAGCACTGAAACAAAGCTGTTTTAGTTGAGTTTATTATATTGTGATAGGTACTTAATGATGTTAAAAAAATGTTTGTGCTATAAATTGCACGTGGGTTGAATAATTTTGATAGTATGCCCTCTGTTTAAACACATTAAAATAGGCATGGCATAGACAGATTTCAGTTCATACTTACGTGCTTCTGATAAAGTCCATGGTCAGGTTTCCAGCCGTTCTAATTCAGCACTTCAGAATTGTATTCGAATGCATAGAAAATGCCTTCCCAGTTAAACTCTTGAGAAGATTAAACAGCTCTAAATTTCAAATGTTTTCCTCTTACAGTCAGAGATTAAAGGACTGTTTGGGGCTCTTGTGGGCTGCTGCTTTTTAATGCTGGCCAAATGCTTTTGACCCATTGGACTGAACATATTGTTTCTTGGATTTCATTTACAGTTTGTGCTTCTTTTGAGCATTTCAGTTATTTTGGTAAAGAAAAATAAAGTTGCGTGAAGAATAGCAAACTTATGAGAGTGTTTTGGGGGTACCTTTACACTTGGCATCAGCTTTTAAGCAAAGACTTGTAACCTGATGTCTGCCTCTTTGAACAGGGAGAAGGGCAGTGAGAAGCTACAATGCAAGGGTGCAGCTGTCCTCGTGTGATCTTTGTGGAAATCAGTGCTGCGGTGCCTGTGAGGACGGAGCTTCGGGCTCCCTTGGCCATTCTTCAGTCCTTTTTGCTTTGTGTTTATTGCTTTTGTATTTTGTGCAATATTGGTTGTGATTTATTTTTCCAGGACTCTATGTAGAACTAACATTTCCAGAAGTCAAGTGTGATTGGTTTCCATAATTGATTATTGCACCTGACTGTTTTGAGAATCAACTGTTTTTCTTCCACAGGGCTCAGGAACTGTTTGTAACAGGTCTAGCATGTAGAACTGGAGGAATTTCTTCACCTGACCTTTGCGTGGAAGACAAGTCAGAATGACAGCACTTGTATATCTTTATTTCCTCCTCTCAAAATTTATTTTTGAGTTTTTGTTTTCTCCAGAATAAAAGTGTTATTTTAGATTATTCTTGTTTTGTAGAAGATGTGGGTATAGGCTCTTAAGCATGGCCTGCCTAGGCATTTGCTTTAGCATTATGGGACCGGGAGGAGGAACTTGCATTTTCCTTCTTCTTCCGGCCTAGACCACTACATGACCCACCCATGGGCTCAGCATGGCTTTCAGAACTGGACATTGATTCTCTGTACAATGTAGGCTGTGAAATGGTCTTTTTCTGTCGTGATCTGATGATGGGCCCCATGCTTTACCCACCCACCCTTTCCTTTTCTTCTGGGGCACATAGAGAGGGATAGTGTATTTTCCTGTGCTGTGCTGCTCTGGTAGAGGAGGCATTGAAAACTGCCCTGATGTGTCCTGGGGTGCTCACTCCTGTTACTTCCTCAGCCCCAGTCTGGCTCCGTTTCATGCTTGAGAGTTGGAGAGTACTGTGAGATGTATCTATGTGACAGACCAAAAGAGGTGGGCCAGAAGACGCTATGAAGCAGGGCTGGAAGTAATTATGCTGTGTGACAGCAGAGCCCCACCTTGGGCCTGGGAAAGACGCTGAGGGTGATTGGTCCTGGAGAGCATCAACTTGACCACTGCCCAAAGCACTGTAGAGGCACCCTGGGTCTCAGTACAGCCTCTTCCAGGCACAGGGGCTGAGCACTGGATGCCAGTGTCCAGGGATAACAGGAATCACTTAGAAGATCCCTGAATCCTGAGCTATATGTATTCTTAAGTATGACATTGTTTATCTGGGTGAGAGATTTAAAACCATTTTCTTGCTTCCTTCTCTTCCTTTCCTCCTTCCTTTCTGAGTAGATTGAAGTAAGTTTATTTGTAAAGAATAGCTGGGCATGGTGGCACACATGTTTAGTCCCAACACTGGAGAGGCAGAAGCAGTTGGATCTCTGTGAGACTGAGGCCAAGCCTGGTCTGTACAAGCAGACCCTGCCTCAAAGAAACAAAGAAACAAAGAAAGAAACAAACAGACATTAAGGGTTTAAAAAATTGAATATAAGAAATGGTTTAATTTTGCCTCTTAACTTTATGGGTTTTCTTTGGAGTAAGTATGTAAAAATAATTGCATGGATTCCAAAGAACTTGCTTCATAAAATTTTCAGCTATCTAAAAATATGTCCATTGGTGGTGGGTTAGAAGCTGTCTCTGTGTGACCAGGTGAAGGCCAAGGGTCAAGATAAAATAAATAGACTCTATGTGTATGAGAGAAAGAGCTGAAAAAAAAAAAGAAAAAAGCTGAGGTGAGACACAGGAAATCATCTATGTAGAAGCAGGTGGGGGCCACCGTCACCTGGTCACCCATGCACATGCACAGTGGAGTTAGTGGCCTCCAGGGAAGGGCTGTAAGCCCCTGGACAGGTGCCACAAAAATGTCAACCTGAAAGAGACCAGCCGAGACTGACCCATGGACCTGAAGAGAGCGCCAGAACTGTGGCTCAGGAACCTCAGGCAGAGATTCTCTAGGTCCCCTGACTGAATTGCCTGAGGAGCCTGGGGAATGGAGGAACCACATTCAGTGTGATGAATGAAGGGTGGATGGCGCAGTATCTTTTATCTCATTATATTTCTTATTTGATTGTCATTTATTTACACTTTAGTTCGTTAATAGTTTAGTTTTTTTTCTAGGTTGTATTTTTACCCAAATAGGCTTTTAAAACTATCCTTTCTTTTTCTGCACCTATTCTTTAATCATTTCCCTATCATATCTCTCTAACCTGTAGACTTTCCCTCTCATTTATACTTTCTTTCTTTCATTCCCTTCTTCTTTTACTTTTTAATTATTAGTATTCTTCACTCTAAGAAGTAATAAACTACATTTTTTCCTGGTCAGTACCCTAGTGGCACTGCCTCTGAACCTTACAGTGACATAGTGAAGTGTGTGCATCTTCTATTTCATGTTGACCCTGGGACTACAGTCATGTTATTGTATCTGCTACTGAAATCAGCTTTCCCATTAAAAATGGAAACATGAACTCAAGACAGCATACCATGAAGACCACATAAACACAAATAGAAGAAAGAGAGTACAAAGGATGCGCCCCATAGCCGCAGGCTCCCCACCAGCGCCTTATATTCTGCAGTAATCAG
This sequence comes from Rhizomys pruinosus, assembly GCA_009823505.1. Taxonomy (NCBI): domain Eukaryota; kingdom Metazoa; phylum Chordata; class Mammalia; order Rodentia; family Spalacidae; genus Rhizomys; species Rhizomys pruinosus. The sequence continues at coordinate 802,015 of VZQC01011008.1, read as the reverse complement.
TTACAGTGATTGTCTACTGTTGTATATTAGGAAAGAGTACATTGGAAAGGCCAGTGGAAGACAGATTGTCTTTGTCTAAAACATGTTCCTTCATTTAGAAACTAGAATTCAGGGGGTGGGAATGTATGGTATAAGCCTTGCCTAACATGCATAAAGCTCTGGGTCTGATCCCCACTGAGTAAAATTGGGCTTAGTGGTACCTGTGATCCCAGCACTCATGAGGTGGAGGCAGGCAGATCAGATGTTCAAGGCCATCCTTGGCTACATAGAGAGTTTGAGGTCACCCTGGGCTACATGAGACCCTGCCTCATAAAAAAAAAGACAACCTAGAACCAACAGCATCACCAAGACAAGACAAAACAAAGTGAAAAGAACCGGGAATTGAGGCTGGAGCTGGAAGCCACTGACAGTGTGCTTGCCCAACCTACTCTGTGAGGCCTGGGTTTAATTCCTGATTCTTTTTTATTATTTTGTCTTTTTGAGACAGGGTCTCCCTGTAGCCCCAGCTGACCTGGAACTCGCTCTGCAGACCAGGCTGGCCTTGAACTCACAAAGTTCTGTGCCTCTGCCTCCCAAGTGCTAGGATTAAAGGTGTGCACCACTACGTCCGGCTCTAATTCCTGATTCTTAACACTTCAAGAAATCAACCAAACAAATAAGCAAGGAAAAACTAGAATTCAATAGAATTCAAATATTTTTGTATTTTAAGCTTTCAGGTCATAATTACCTTGTAAATTATCTCTTTATTATCAGTGTATTAAGAGTGGGCCTGGGGAGGGGCAGAGAAGGGAGAAGGGGTTTATTGGCACTGCGGAGACATCTTGGCCTCTTCCTGCTTCATGTTTTTCTTAGAAAGTTTATTCTGATAGAGGCAGTGAGTTTGAGCAGAAGAAATTGAAAGGCCACAGGCATAAGGGTCAACAGAGTACCTGGAATGATGAGCACTGCAGATTTTTTTGTCACATGCTCTGAGTTATGATATTTAAAAACTCATTTTACCATTAAATTGTCTTTGACTAACAGTCATCAGTTGATGAATGCTGTCAATTTCTCTTACCTAATATAATTGAACTTTCCTTTTCCATTACCTTGGAAACAAGACAACAGCTTAACTTACTTCCATTTCAATGTGCCTGAGAAATGAAAAGCTGCCTCTCATCACATTGCTCCATTGTACGTAACAAATATTTTGCTACTAGTGTCTGTGGCTTAGTATTTCAGTTATATCATAACATGGGGAGAATTGTGCTCCTATGGAATCAGATATGCAGCTTTTTTTCTTTTTTTTTTGGTAATTTTGAGAGTTTATTCAACATGTGCAGTTATTCAACATGTGCCATACTATAGCATGTACATGGGAGCTTTTGAATCATAAACATAACTCTCCCTATTTTTTTGAAACTAGGTACAGGGTTTTTTTTTGCATTTTTATTAAATGTTTAATTTTAACAATATAAATAACAGTAAACCAGGAAATACTTAACAATACTATTTTTTTTCTCTGATCCATCCTGGAGCTGGGTCATTTGCTCTCTGATCCATCCTGGAGGAGGGTCCTTTGCTCTCTGATCCATCCTGGAGGTGGGTCCTTTACTCTCTGATCCACCCTGGAGGTGGGTCCTTTGCTCTCTGATCCATCCTGGAGGCGGGTCCTTTGCTCTCTGATCCATCCTGGAGGCAGGTCCTTTGCTCTCTGATCCATGCTGGAGGTGGGTTCTTTTCTCTCTGATCCATCCTGGAGGCCGGTCCTTTACTCTCTGATCTCTCCTGGAGGCGGGTATAGTTTTTTTTTTTTTTAATCACACAGAGCCTTTATTCTTACTGATGTAAATATAGTTATATTGAGTCTGGTGATGTGATGCCAGTTATCTTTGTTTTGAAACAATTCAGTATTTTCACTTGACGTTTCTGGCTTTCCTATCACATTGAAAAGAGTTGGAGCTATGATTGTTCTTTGTCATTTTTTTTTTTAAGAGCCACTCTCCCAATACACACAATCTAGAATTCTTTGTAACAATTTTCCTTTTTCTAATCTGCTTTGTTGAACATCTATAGATGCTCATTCCCATGAAGATATAATGTAGATTATGCCTTAAGATTTTTTAAACTAAATATGGTAATTATTGTGAGTCTTTCATTGATGAGCTCCAGGTACCATAATTGTTGAAGCCTCATTTCTTTTTAAAAATTTTTAATTGGATTTTTGTTTATTTCATACATTACATCTCAATCACTCTTAATCACCTTTATACCCCCCTCCTCACTGGCACCCTCCCACAGCACCCCCCCAATGGAATTCATACATTCTGCCATTTATGTTAAGGTCTATTTTGTCAAGTTAGCTCCCCCCAACATTCCTCAGTGCAGTTCATCCACTGAGGTCATCAGCCCTTCTAGAGTCCCTCCCTTTAAGAAGATCAGCCCTTTCTCACTCAGCACTGATCAGATGCCAATAGTTCTTATGCCAAGATTGGAGTCTGGTGCCCATCTCCCCACTTCTATTCTGGGATTTCTTCTTCTTGAGTTTGCATGGGTCTTGTTCACGCTGACAGCATTGCTGTAGGTTCATATGAGCAGGGTCCCAGGAGCTCATAGGACTTTGTTTCCGTATGGTCTTGCACCTCCTCCCTGGCTCTTACAGTCTTTTCATTGTCTCTTATGCAATGATCCCTGAGCTCTGGGTGAGTGAAGCTTAATAAAGGAGTCCTGTCCAAGGACCCATACTCTGTAGAGTATAATCTCCACTCTTTGTCCATTTGTTGACCTTTTGTGTTCCTGGTCCTCTGTTGTATGAGGAAGCTTCATTAATGAGAGCTGAGAGATTGATTAGTTTCCTCTTACTCCTTGTTCTATGTTGCGTGAGCCTTAGGTGTACAGGTTGCGTTGTAGATGTACCACTTAGGCTTGAGCAATTCACAGACAATGTGTCGGTGACCAGTTGTGGGGCTCTGAAATAGTCGTCTGGTGCAAAAGAAGCTTCTTTGATGAGTGGTGATTGGGATACTTGACTGTAAATATGAGGATGTATATTTTGTACTTGGTAAGAATTTATGTTAATCTAGGGATGTGACAGCTTTGAGAATTTCTCTAAGAAGTCTGACATCTCCATCCATGTGTGCTTGGCTATGTTTTCAATACCACACATGAATTTCCTTCCATTAAGTTTTTAAGTCCAATTAAATAACCATTGATTGCCTCCAAGATAAAAGTGCCAGTACTGCACCAATGACATATGCTGTGATGGTCATTGACAGGGATATTTTCCTCATGGTCATGAATTCATTGTAAAAAGATAATATGTACTGACATCAGGAACAATAAAAGCCATGCAAGTCACTTTGCTGAAAACAAAACCAATGGGGTCGCTTTTAGAGAGATCGTTTCATGTGTGTGCTTGAAAATGTGTGTGTATTTTACCTACAAGGTCCAGTATACTAACAGCTCCAATGAGATTCCTGAATTTATAACTGAATCTGAAATTGCCCTGGTACCGTTGATGACTGCACACTTCTTAGACTATTAAATAAAATAAATTATAATAAAACTATTTTTTCAGTATTTAATACCTATAGTTAGAATTTTTTTCACATATACAATGTTGCCTGTATGCAGCTGAACTATATTGGAAAGAAGATCGTTTTCTGTTCTTTTGCATAGCAATCAGGGTTAAAATTTATTTGCTGCATCAACACACATTAAGGATGTTTTCACAAATATGCTGATCTGTAGGTGGTTTTGCTTTATCAGTTGGATATGACTTGGAAATATAACTGGTATGGAAAAATTCCTTGAACAGCAAAGAGACCAAGCATTCATTGAAGAAAGAGCTGGAAGCCCCTTATTCCTTACTGATGATGGCTCTGAAAGCAACAAAGTTTAGATTCTCTGGGATGTTGAACTGAAGTGCAGATGAGGATTATGTAGTCAATTTTACATCACTTTATGGTTAGCACCTACCCAGACCCTATGCTTCTTTTCATGATCGACCATATTATCTCAGAACTTCCTTCCTGAGTTCACTCAGCCAGCATAATTTTCAAAGTAGATATCCCAGGCATGGGGCAGGACATCTGCCGCCCTTTGATCTACAATTAGGCTAAGCTAATTGAGCCAGGACCCAGTCAAACGGTCATTTCAGTTTACAAAAACATATCTTGGGCAGAAGTTTAGATTTTTGACATGTTTGATCTATACTGTTCTTGGACTAATTGGACCAGGTGCCTCATGAACTGTTTGGTGAACTTTCCATTCTTCTAATTGTACATCTTTATCACATTCAGACACTGAGTGGAAAGCATCATAGAACTTCAAGATTTCACAGAGTAACAAAACATCTCTGTGCATCCCAGGGTTACATTTCAAGGTATCTACCCAAAGTAGATAAAGGAAACTTCAAATGGTCTAAGCTTACAAAGACACAGTTATGGGGCTGGAGAGATACTCAGTGGTTAAGAGCACTCACTGTTCTTGCAGAAGACCCGGGTTCAAATCCCAGCACACACACATGGTGGCTAACAATTGTCTGTAACTCCAGTTCCAGGGGATACAAGACCCTCTTCTGTCCTCTGCTGGCATTGTATGACATGGGTGCAATTACATGCATGCACACAATACACACATACACATAAAATAAAAAACAAAAAAGAGAACACAGTTACAAGAATATAATCTTTTCTTTATCATAATAATGATATAGCAAATACTGAGATGTAAGCATGACTGGACATATTCTACAGGTAAATACAGGGGCTAAGTATTTTTATGTTTTTAATTAAAATATTCTATGTATATGAGCACATTGCCTGCATGTATGTAAGTGCACCCATGCCATGCGATGCATGGAAAGGTCAGAAGAGGAGATCAGATCACCTAGAACTGAAGTTATAGACAGTTGTGAGCTACCATATGGGTGCTGGGAGTTGAACTCTTGTCCTCTGCAAGGGCAACCAGTGCTCTTAACCACCGCGCCATTTCTCCAGCCCCCTGTTTTTAATTTTTTTAAAAGAATTAGTTCTTATGGCCACTGATAGCATTACTAGAGTTATGCAAATAATTGTGAAAAACATGTTTATAACTTAGCCAAACACTGATTTTGTTTATCTCAAAGGATGAGTTGACATTTCTTATGTTTTATGTGTTTTGATAAACTGCATTATTGTTTATGTACAAAAATTAGTGCATCTTTACTGCTATGACTTGAATATGATTTTTCTCCATCAAACTCATGTGGAGGCAGAATTGCTCAATGCAGTGGTGTTGAGGTTGTGGAACTTTTATAGGGTGATCAGATTATGGGGACTCCACCTTCTTGAAAGGATCACAGCAGTTCTTATGAGAATGGCTTGGTTGAGAGTAGGTTTCTTGTAAAGTAGGTCAGTGCTTTGCTCTCTCCTCTCTGGATCCTCTCCTCTCACCATGTGATACCCTCTACTGCCTGCAGTCTGCAGAGTCCTATTCAAGTGAGAAGGACTTTACCAGATGCGGCACTTGACCTTCAACTTCCCAGCCTTCAGAATCAGGAGACAACCCTCTTTTCCTTCTAAATTATGCAATCTCAAGAATAGCAACTGTTGTGAGACTTTTCCTGGAGACACATGAACAAATGTTTCTTCACCTCAGGTAGGGCATCAAAGACAGACCAAAGAAATTATTCTAGTCATCTCCAGCTTAGTAAACCAGGGAGTTTACTGGGGTTGCTACAGGAACATGGATGCTTCAAAGGCAGCCACATTACGGCAAAGGCCACCCAAGCACGGGTGACATTATGAAAGCTGCCTCCCGGGCTGGAGAGATGGCCTAGCGGTTAAGAGTGCTGACCACTCTTACAGAGGACCCGGGTTCGATCCCCAGCACCCACATGGCGGCCGAGAACCGTCTGAAACTCCAATTCCAGGAGAACTCCAGTTCCAGGGGAATCTGAGACCCTCTTCTGACCTCCGCGGCATTGCACGACACGGGTGCACAGACTTGCATGCAGACAGCACGTTCATACACATACAGAAATAAATAAAATTAAAAAAAAAAAGAAAGCTGCCTCCCTGGAACGCCATGTACAATTTACACAAGTGGGTGGTAGGAGCGCCTCTTCTCACCACAGTTGCTGCTGCCTAGATAACCTTGGGGACAAGGCCTTGCGAATTTGGTAAAGTTTCCTGAGTAATATGAGTTGTGTTTATTTTCTGTTTCTTGTAAATTTCTTTCCTGAGTCTTTAAAAAATTTTTTTAAAAATATTTATTTATTTAATGTGTATGAATTTATTGTCTGCATGTAGGTCTGTGCACCCGTGTCGTGCAATGCCTCCGAGGTCAGAAGAGGGTGTCGGATTCCCTTGGAACTGGAGTTAAAGACGGTTCTCAGCCGCCCTGTGGGTGCTGGGGATCGAACCTGGGTCCTCTGCAAGAGCAGTTGGAGCTCTTAACCGCTAAGCCATCTCTCCAGCCCTTTCCTGAGTCTTAATCTTCCTCCAGGAAAGAATGTTTCGATTTAGAGGAAACACTACACAATAGTGACAGAAAAATGACTAACATACAGTAGTACAGTTATGAGAATAAATTGACATTTAGATTGACAAATCAGGGGCTAGAGTGATGGCTCAGAAGTTAGGAGGGTTTGCTGCTCTTCCAGAGGACCTGAGTTTATTCCCAATATCCATATCAAGTGCCTGACAGCCTCTTTAGCATCTCTGGCCTCTCTGGGAAAATGCACAAACATGGTGGGTGGGTGCACATGCACCCCCCCCTCCACGCACAAATAATAGATTAACAAGTCTGTATTCTACACCAAGGAACTGTAGTTTGGAGGCTAGAAAATGGTGTAGTAATCCTGTTTTGAAAAGGTCCAGAATGGTAATTTCTACAGTGGGTTGATCATTAGACCCCTAAAGAGCTTGGCTTCACAAAAAATCCTAGCCTTAAAAAGAAATTGTGATTCAGCAAATCTAAACTTAGATTCTAAGCCTGGTGATTGTGATGAGCCTGGGACCCACTGGAACGTATAGTGGGTTTTCCAAAGCTTTCCGGCTTTGGTGTAAAGTGCGATGCTAGACGCATTAACCATGCTGGGGTTGGAGAGAGGGCTCAGTGGTTAAGAGGACTGGCTGCTGTTCCAGAGGACCTGGGTTCCATTTCCAGCACCCACATGGTGGCTAACAACCATCTGTAACTCCAGTTCCAGGGGATCCAATGCCCTTTTTTGACCTCCTCAGATATTGCATGACACAGGTACACTTAGATACATGCAGACAACACACTCATACACATAAAATAATAAATTATATATAGGTAGCACACTCATAAAATATAGTTACCCTGATGGGGCTGGAAAGATGACTCAGTGGTTAAGAGAACTGGCTGCTTTTCTAGAGTACCTGGGTTCGATTCCCAGCATACATCACAGTTAACTGCCCAGAACCCCAGTTTGATGGAGCCAGCCACCAAAGTCAAATGAAACCTGAATGGAGGAGTGGGAATTGAGAAAAAATAAGCACACACACACACACACACACACACACACACACACTTACACTAAAGGGATAGAGCTGGGAGAGGGGACCAGTGAATACTGGAGCCCCGAAGTTTAATTTCCATGGCCATTTATACAAGCAGGATAAAAAAGACTTTTCTGCAAATTTCACGTGGGGTCTTTGCCTAAAACTTTGTTTACATTTCAAGGACAGTTTCAAAGGTACAGATAAACTTTGTTTACATTTCAAGGACAGTTTCAAAGGTACAGATAAACTTTGTTTTACATACCAAGGACAGCCTCAAGGACTATTGCCTAGCCTGCAAGGACATTCCCTCCTACTGTATCACATCTGCTTATACAGTATTAACCCATGCATGCCAAGAACTTGCTGAAATATCAGAGGTCTATCAGAATTCACCATGGCATGACTCATGCCAGCTCCCCATACCAGTTCCAGGGGATCCAATGCCTTCTGACCTCTGTGGTCATTGCATAACAAGTGTGCACTTATATACATGCAAGGAATACACTCATGCACATAAAATAAAAATAATAATTAAATAAAAAATTAACCATGCAAACTAAATGATAATGCAGGGGTTGCAGGCCTTGGAAAGCCCTTCCCTGTTACCTCGGGGAGCCTCCAGAACTATTAAAAGTTCTCCCAGAATATCCCGAGAGCTGCCACATGAGATCTTTGCTCTTTTCCTGTCTGGGCCAATATGTTGATATCCAATATGGAGATACCCAACCTCACTTCCTGCTCTTAAATTTGGGCTTCTGGGATTATTAACTGGCAGCTACATCTTCAAGCTTCTAACTGGTGTCTTTTTGGGGAGGAGGAGAGAGAGTTTGAGAAGGGCCTTCCTTTAGCCCCAGCTGGCCTGGAACTGGCTATTTAACTCAGGCTGGCCTTGATCTCATAGAGCTCTACCTTCCAAGAACTGGGATTAAAGGCATGTACCACCTTGCCTGGCTTAGATGGAGTTTTATACTGTATACTTATGGGACAGAGCCAAGATGTGAAAAACACTTTCAAGAAATATATTAAAAGGAAGGGGATAAGACCCATTTGTCTTTATCTTTATCCTGATGCCTAGATTGTTTCTGTCTAACTGGAGCTCTGTCAGCCTTTTAGTATATCAGAGGGAATCCAGACTACTCTCGGGCTGTGAGATGGACAGCCTGAAGGAGATGAGGACCTGATTACAATGGAGTTGTTCTCAGCTGCCTTCCTTTAGATTTATTTTTCCAAGAAAGAAAGATGTCTATCCTGTTTAAAACAGTTGTGGTAGCCAGACTCTAGATTGCCCCCAGATGTCTATCCTGTTTAAAACAGTTGTGGTAGCCAGACTCTAGATTGGCCCCCCTGAACTTTGCCTGCTGATGTCAAGGCAGAGTGAGTCATCTCCTCTTGAGTGTAGACCATCACCAAAATATGGCAGAGGTAGCAGAGTTTACATCAGCTGGTGCTGCCCTTCCTGTTGGAGTCTCTCTCTCTTTCCCCTTTGAAGTGAGCATCCACAGTTTGGGCATCCTATGTCAGGGGATCATGTGGCAACGAACTGAGAGCAGCTTTCAAGAGCTGATGACAATCTCCAGATGACAGCCAAGGAGAAACTGAAATGCCTACACCTATAAACAGCAGAGCTCTTTCTGGAAAAGTGGACCCTTGAGTCCTGGGGATAGTTCAATGGGTAAAAAGCTGCACATGCCTGATGACCTGACTTCAATCCCTAGGACCCAGGTAAAAGGTTGTAGCAGTGGCCTGCACCTGTAACCGCAGCAGTGAAAGGGGAGATGGAAACAGGAGAATCACTCAGAAATGGGTGGACCAGCTAGTCTGGAGTATGACGCACAGCAGTATATAAGGGAGACCATGCCTTAGCAAGATAGGTGAGAACTGAGTCTCAGAAGCTGGGCTGGGATGCTAAGATGGCAAGTGGGTATGAAATGCTTATGGCACAAGCCTGGCAATCCAAGTTCAATTCCTGTAACCCATGTAAAGGTGGGAGGAGAGAGCCAGCTCTACAAAGCTGTCCTCTACCTTCACTTGTGTACTGTGGCATGCATGTCTAGAGGCACACACAAAGCTGTCCTCTACCTTCACTTGTGTACTGTGGCATGCAGGGTGTAGAGCACTCTTTACTGTAAATTTTCTGTAAAATTTGAAACCAGACATGATAACCTCAGTCCACAAGCATTGGACCCCTCTGGCAGGGCATAATGAGGCATCATTGGTACTTTGGTGAGATCCAATGCAGGGACAATGGAAGGGCCCAGATCCCCTGCTAACAATGGGAAGAGGGTTTGCTTGTGTCTTCCTACAGGCAGAACCATGTCCTATCAGGGTTCTGGCAAGAAGGGTTCATCCTTGGACTGTAAGAGATGGACCAGGAACCACCAGCAGAGAAGTTGGCCCATCTGAGAATTCAGAAAGGGCAGAAGAAATCCAGGAGAATGCCTCTCCACTGAAGGGTTACACAAAGGGTGACATGGGGGGACCTCAAAGCACTGGAGTAATAGGGGCAGAGCCTGAGGGCTCTGGGGACAGTACTACCCACAGGTCCACTATTGGTGGCCCTCAGATGCATTGCCCTAACAACCAATAGTGCAACAGACCAGGTATCACAGGTAATGTGGGCATATGTCCCCAACCCACCATTTCTGGTGATATCTCTTTGGGCTCTACCTCTGAATTTTGGCAATGATTCTGCTCTTAATCCACCCAAGGGCTTTACCTTGCAAATTGAAACAGCATCTAACAATTAATTTCTCCTAATGGGAGCCAGCCCTCTCTGTTTCCAGGTTTTACTTAATATGTCATTAGCTTCCTATTAGGCTTGCCTGATGGCTCCCTTTGTTTTTCTCTAACTAATGCTCCACCTCAACTGTTGGAACAAGGAAATGACCACAGCCATATCTCTAATTGTATTACATACACCCCATAATGCCACTGACTTTATTTATATCCTTAGGACTCCAGCAGTTCTATGGTTGCTGGTGAATCTGACTGCTCCTTGGGAAGGGAAGACCAAGCTGGAGCATGTGTTCACTCTTGGTCATCATAATGAAAGAGTTGCAGAAGCCATCATCCTTGGTTACAGGAGCAGTTGCCTCAGGAGTATTGATTGCAAGCACCCTACAAAAGGCAGCCACACCATTTAGCAGGAAAATGGCCTGCAGCAAAAAGTGGCTGAACTTTTATTTGATCAGCATGTTTGTGTATGCAAACCTCTCCAACTGGACTTGGGGACCCTGTAACACAACCAGGTCCTTTCATTCTCTGATAACTTGTACAAGAACTGAACACAGGTGCTTGCTAATTGGGATCACATGGACATTGCTTATTGCTTTTATAAGATAGTCATGGCCATTTGGGCCAGACAAAGCCAACTGACCACCACTACTGTCATGCTCTCAGAGCTTGTCAAGGCAAAAACAGAAGAGGGAGATGTGGGACACCAGTCCTGGACTCAGGCGTACATTGCACCTGTGCAGGCACAATCTGCTTAGCACATGAAGCAATGCTATTACAGAGGGCACACCCCTGGATGCTAGCACCTGCTTGGCACCATGAGCCAGCTTGTTTGTCTGCACACTGTTTCTGGGTGTGCCCCACAAGTTGGGATGATGCATGATGGTATGGAGGTCTAGGATTGGCCATTGGGAGTTGATGTCAGGTGATGTAGAGACTGCCTGCCCCAGACCTACATAAGCTGCTTGTTGCATAGAATAAATAGATTTTATGGATTTACACCCTTTGATGTGGTCCCTGGAGTGTTACCGGAGTAACCCTGCACCGTACCCTCTTCTGCCTGTTAGATTGTGGGATTGACACCCTCTGCAGGACCTCATTTATTAGGGTAGGCTGTCTGGCTAGGAGTCTCCAGGGATCCTACTGTCTCTGCCTCCCCAAATCTGGAGTTACAAAGATGCTTGTATTAGTCAGGGTTCTCTAAAGAAACAGAAGTAACAGGAAGAATATATAGCTATATACAATTTATTGATTTGCTCATGTGACAGAGTTCAAGGAGTCCAACAGTAGCTGCACCACACTGGAAAGGCCGAGAGAATCCAGGGAACTGCTCAGTCCGCAAGGCTGGATGTCTCAGTAGTTGCAATCTAGTGCTGAAGGCCTGAATGGATTCCAGGAGATCTGCCCGTCTCAGTACACGCTGGGATCCGAAAGGTTGATCATAGCAGCAAGACAAACTCACCAGATGAGAGAGGCAAGCTGCAGGAGAAAAAGGACCACCTCCTTCTGGCATGGCCTTTTATACTGCCTGCCGGCAGAAGGTAACGCCCACATTTGGGGTGGGCCATCCGGGTTGAGGTGGTCCAATCCAAACATCCTTTTTCTCTTATTTGTTCCTTAGTCCAGTCAAGTTCACACAGAATTAACCATCACAATGCTCAAATATGCTCTACCATGGCTTTTTAAAACATGAGTTCTGAGGATTGAACTTAAGTACTCATGTTTGCAAGGCAAGTACTTTACTAGTAGAACCATCTCTTCATCCCCTTTAAATTTATTACACTTTTATATTCAATTACAAATTTGAGTCAACTTAATCTTTCCTATTTGACATTTTCTCAGTATACCTAGAAAGAGCAATGGGTTGATAAAAATTTACATTTATAATGCAATTTTAAAAATCTAATTTTCATTCTTATCTACTTTATTTTTTTCAAAGCCAATTTTTTAATGTAGGACTTCTTTTTATTTTATTTTATTTATTTTTATTTATTTATTTTTTATGTGTATGAGTGTACTGCCTGCATGCAGGTCTGTGCACCCGTGTCGTTAATAGCATGGAGGTCAGAAGAGGGCGTTGGATTCCCCTGGAACTGGAGTTAAAGACAGTTCTTAGCCACCATGTGGATGCTGGGAATCGAACCTGGGTCCTCTGTAAGAGCAGTCGGCACTCTTAACCACTGAGCCATCTCTCCAGCCCCATCAAAGCCAATTTTTATTGAAGTTTTGTGCATTATCTACTTTAAATCCTCAACTTACTCTCCATATGGGCATTCTTTCCACCCCCACAGAAATCTAAAGAAAACAACTCTGAAGTATTAATTATACATGGAACTAAATGACTTTGCAGAATTTCATCAACATTTATCACTTAGAATTGTTTTTGTTTCTCCTACACATTCTTTTAAAAGTTGGGATGAATAACTTTGGGTAAAATCAATCGCTCTTTTAAGTAAAAGCATCAGGAGGACATCAGATTCTCTGGAATTGGAGTTAAGGCCAGTTGTTAGCCACTGTGTTGGGAACTGAACTTTAGAAGAGCAGCAAGTGCTCTGACCCATCTCTCTAGTGGCAAGGTATTCTTTTTTAATTCTTTGAGAATTTCACATGATGTATTTTGATAATTTTCACTCCACCTCCTTCTCCTCCTAGGTCCACCTTCATCTCCCTACCTACCCAACTTCATTACCTCTTTTTACCTTTCTTTCTTTCTTTCTTTCTTTCTTTCTTTCTTTCTTTCTTTCTTTCTTTCTTTCTTTCTTTCTTTCTTTCTTTCTTTCTTTCTTTCATTTTGTTTTTTTTTTTGAGACAGGGTCTCCCTGTAGTCCCAGCTGTCCTAGAACTCACTATCTAGACCAGGCTAGCCTTGAGCTCACAGAGATCTGCCTGCCTCTGCCTCCCAAGTGCTGGGATTACAGGCATGTGCCATCGTGCTTGGCACTTTCTTTTTTATTTTTTGAAAGCTTATTGAGTCTAATTTGTGTTTTCTGAATGGTCTTTGATGTGGGTCCATCCCCTGGATCATGTTCAACCCACCTATTGTCACATCCTTAAAGAAAACTGACCCTTCCTCTCCCAGCAGCTACCTATGAGTTGCCAGTGCCTCCTTATCTAGGCATGGGACTTCGTGCCTATTTGCCTGCCATGCTGGGATTTTTGTCTGGCTTGAGTTTGTGTAGGTCTTATGCATGTTGTCATAACCACTGTGTATTCATATGTGTAGCTACTTTTGTGTTCAGAAAACACTGGTTCATTGTAGTCATCCACCACCTCTGCCTCTTACAATCTTTTCTGTTCCCTCGTCCATGAACATTCCTGAGCTTTGGGTGTGATATAGATGTCCCAGGGAAAAAGAGATTCAGCTGTCTCTTATTCTCCACATGTTGACCAGTTGTGGTTCTCTGTGTTAATCACCATCTATTACAAAAAGAAGATACAGGGCTGGAGAGATGGCCTAGCAGTTAAGAGCACCGACCGCTCTTGCAGAGGACCCGGGTTCGATCCCCAGCACCCACATGGCGGCCGAGAACCGTCTGAAACTCCAATTCCAGGAGAACTCCAGTCCCAGGGGAATCTGACACCTTCTTCTGACCTCCGCGGCATTGCGGGTGCACACACTTGCATGCAGACAGTACATTCATACACACACAGAAATAAATAAAATTAAAAAACAAACAAACAAACAAAAAAACCAAAAAGAAGGTACAATTCATACTAGAGAAGAACCATCTGATCGTAAACAATGTGGTAAATTTTGTGCTCAAATTTTTGGTAATGCTTTCAGATCCTTGTGGCTCGGGGTTGGGGATATAAATGTCCATTTATGGCTAACATTGGGGCACTATGCCAGAACAATATTTACTTTTTTTTCAGGATCTTCATCATCGGTTCTTAGTCTTTGTAGTGTACTGTAGCATGCCTCAGGGCACCGCGTGGCTGAGGGTCTGGCCCCACCCCAAGGAGGAGCAAGCAGCATGGCCTAGGTGCATGATGCTGGGTGGGGCAAAGTGTGCAGTGGCGTGGAATTGGGAGACTTATGATTGGTCCTGGGAACTGACGTCATTTAGTTTATAAAAGCAAGCTGTGGCAAGGAGTAAATTTGAATTTCCCAGTAACATCACAAAATTCCTGGCCATTATTTTTTATAAATTATTGAGTGCATGCAGGCTAAGGTAGGCCTGCATTTCGTTTGGGTGGCTAGTGAGCTGGAAAGAGATTCCTTTGCGGGTCACCAATCTGGGTAGCTGGTGTTGTGAGTGGGTATTGGCTGAAGCGAGGCGATCCTGTCCAGGCTCTGGGCAGGTGAGAAGTCATGGCCAAGAGTGAAACACCTGTCTGTGGGTCCTGGCTAAGGGCCTGGGTTGAAAGTATCAACCAGGCCAGGCTACGGGAAGTAGCTGGCCAGTTTCTGTGCTGAGAGGCCAGCTCCCCACAGTGTCCACAAAGCGGACGCTGTGTCCCCATCCCCCTTAACAGGGCTGAGTGGTCCCTGTTCGGCATAAAAAGAAAGCTTCCTACAGTACACCATTCATTGTGAAAGTAAGTTTCCTTCCATAATGGTTTACACCCGACAATAGCAATGATGTATTAGGCATGAACTGAAATGTTCAGAAAGGAATTTGAGAAGCTCATCGCTTCCACTTAACAAAACAATAGCGTTACTTCCTTATAGGGGTGTATGACCTCTCTGGCAAATTTTATTCCCTGATTTATAATATCAGAGATGAATTTTATCCTGTGGAGTAGGCTCTAAATCCAATATGAAAACTGTTTTTTATACTAAAACAGTCGCTGTGCCACTATTGCATCAGTAGGCATATTCTGCTTGTCCTGTTGGTACTAGAGAACATAGGGTTTATACCTGAGCCAGATCATTGGTGACCATTCTACCCCAGTAATCTACATTTCTCCTGGCACAATGCATGCCAGCTAGTATGGAGGAAGCGTCCATCTTATTCCACCATTATTTCTCCATGCCCTACAACCCAAGCATGTGATGTCTTCAGCAATACTGGAGTATCATCTACTTTCAGCATGTAAGCAATAGCCTCATGGTTTGTGGACACATACCTGCCTCTGCCTCCCAAAGTGTTAAAGGCCTGTACCAACACACCTGTCTACTAATAACCCATTAAAATTATTAATTGAGCTTTAAGAGGTTTGTGAGGTAAGGTCCATACTTTTGCACCTGGTTGCCTTTAGTTGAAGTCTGTGCATCAGTGTTTGACAAATGAGCAGCCTTGTCCATGTCAATTACATAACATTGAGTTGGGTTGATTCCTTGTTTGCAACTTCATCTGCTCCTCACTTGCCTGGAAATGCTTGATAGGTGCAGTGTCCACACTTAAGAGGGTGTATTTACATCTGTCATTGTTTGGAATTAATATATTGTGTGTTTGCCAATACTTAAGGGACAAATTGGCTTATATATCTGTCCTGTCAAAATACCTACAGCCAGGCTTTGATTGTAAACAGGAAATACATGTGACTGGTACCTAAACAAAGATATCTGAGCAGACTGCTGGGCGTGGTGGCACACGCCTTTAATCCTAGCACTTGGGAGGCAGAGGGAGGCTGATCTCTGCGAGTTCAAGGCTAGCCTGGTCTTCAGAGCGAGTTCCAGGACAACCAGAGCTACAGGGAGACCCTGTCTCAAAAGACCAAAAAAAAAAAAAAAAAAAAAGATAACTGAGCAAAAATCAGTATTTATCTATACTACTGCATGATAATGTACTGAATCCCTGTGGATGGCACACATACATTCTGTTTTCTCTGTTCTTCTACAGCATTGTTTGTTGCAGAGTTTCTGGTAACTGGGCATGTTGTAGAGAAATACAATTGATGGATGGTGATCTTTCATTGGCCAAATTGTTCTGTAGGATATACAGTTCTTTGCATTTGGTGCAAGTGCACCAAAGACATAAATTTAATAAAAACAATCTCTAACTCTGAAAAAAAACCAAAAAAAAAAAAAGATTCTCTGATGAGGGCTGAGAGATGGATAAACCTATGGGTATAATGAGGTCATTAGGAGTTGGTTTACTACTACATCCATTTAGCAGAATAAACGTGGTAAGGTCTATGACATACCTAGTTGCTGAGGGACAGGTAAGATGACATCAGGAGAAGCAGGAAGCAGGTTTATTTAGACTCAGCCTTGGCCCAAAGAGGCTACTGTCTCAAAGTTCTGAGCCTCAAAGGGAAGTAGCATATATCTTTTTTTTTATACCCCAGGTAGTCAGTGAGAGTGAAAAGGAAACATTTGATTGGCTATCAGTACAGTCTCAAAATTAAGCAAATTATTATAAATTTAGAAAGAAAACAAATGTTAAAATTCCTCTGTTTGGGTAAAGGGAAAGATAAATAATTTGTAGCTGGAATAAAAACCTTGAGGGAATCATATCAGTCCAACAATCTGTTGTCAATTACACATACAATATCTCCACATGAGTCCATATGCAAAGCTGAAGGCTACACGAGAAACAGTATCAGACAGGAGAAATCTTCCTATGAGTTGTTGGCCAGGGTAGTCCAACAGACTCCCCAAATTACACAGGTTATTGCCACAGCCCTTGATTGCCTCTCAGAACCTGAAGGTAAGACCCTATTGCTGAAGGAAGGATGTACTTTGGAGACTGGATTTGGAGCAATGGAGCTGGAACTGACCTGGAAGCCATTTTTCCTGAAAGCTAGCTCTCACAGATTTGAAGGGCACTACACAAGCTGCTAATGGAGAATATTAACCAATGGTCCAATACCAGCTTTAAGACCAAATATCTACATCAATGACCAGCACAGCATATGACATCCAAGCAATAGTGTCACTTTTATCTTGGGGGCAATCAATGGCTAACTAATTGGACTTAAAGCCCACTCAGTGGGAAGAAATTTGTGTGTGGTACTGTAAACATAGCCAGATGCACACAATTGGAGAAATCATAGATCTTAGAGAAATCCCCAAATTTGACACATCCCCAGGCTAAGGTAACATCTTACTAACTGTAAAATAGGTATCCTTATATTTACAGACAAATATCCCAGATACCACTCAAAAAAGAAGCTTCTTTCACACCGGTTGAAGAATAGTACAGAGTCTCATAACTAGACACACACAGACATGGTCTGCGACTTATGCATGCCTAAGCAACACATCTACAATGCAGCCTCTAGACACAAGGCCCATGCAACATAGAACAAGGGGACAAGAAGACATTAATTAACCTCTTTATTCTTGTTAAGGAAGTTCCCCCATGCAACAGGAGGCTAGGAACTCAAAATGGCATGAATGGCCAAACTGTGGAGACTAGGAGTCTATGGAGTGTGGTACTATGGACAGGTCACCTATATTCAGCTTCACCCACCCAGGGCTCAGGGAACACTGTGGAAGATGGGGTGGAAAGATTGTAAAAGCCAAGGAGGTGCTGCAAGACCAAATGGAAACGAATCCTACAAGTTCCTGGGACCTTGTTCATTGGAGCCTACAGCATTGGTATCATCAGCATGCACAAGACCCACTCAAGCTTAGCTGCCCAAAAACCCAGCACTGAACTGCAGAAATGAGTAGCAGAGCCCAAGCTTGGCTGAGGAAATACTGGCAGCTTACTGCAGTTGGGGGAGCAAGAACTGGATTCTTTAGGAGAGGGACTCCAAACAGGCGGACTAGAGCTCAGGGGATGAGATGACACTGAGGAGTGGGCAGGGAGAGTAGTTTAGCACAATGGACCCTGGCACAAATGACAGATATGTGAGCTCCAGGGACTGGGGTGCTGCAGGAAGGTGCCAGTGGAGAATCGAGTACAAAGGCTATTAAGACTGATTGAAAATTATGTATGAAATACACAAAATTCAACACAAAATTTATAATTAAATTTTCTTCTGCCTGAAAATCATTGCAGAAGTCTCTATCTGAGACAAACGGAACTGAGGAGGTTTGGTCAGGACACAAGGCCAGGTTCTGGCTAGCTGTGTTAGCGTTCTAACCGTAGACTTGTCAGCTGAGATTTGCTGGTGGAGACAGAGGGAGAAATCAGGGATTAAAATCCATGTTTTCCTTAAACGTTCCGTTTAGATTCATCATAGCCACAGGCTCTTGGCCCAGTAATGGTGCCAGGTGTAGGCTGCATTCTTTGGAGTGGGCTTAAATCCAGTCAGAAAGTGTTTGGTGGCTCTCTTAATGTCTTTGCGCAGTTGCACCAGTGGGCATATCGTGTTAGAACAGCTGTGATTGTACCCATGGGGTTCACAGCTGGACAAGAGTGATGATTACTTTTCTACATTTTTATCTGCTAGCATGTGGTGTCTAGTAGGGGACCTGTTTCCCATTACAGCGTAACTCCACTTAAATTATTTTAATATATGTATATATTTTAGGAAGCTTCTGCAATAGTAGGTTTCATATGACTTTTTCTTTTTTCTTTTTTTTTTGGTTTTTTTGAGACAGGGTCTCCCTGTAGTCCCAGCTGTCCTGGAACTCACTCTGTAGACCAGGCTGGCCTTGAAATCACAAAGATCCACCTGCCTCTGCTTCCCAAGTGCTAGGACTAAAGGCGTGCACCACCACGCCTGGCTTCATATGAGTTTTTCAAAAGGCCGTTAATGTTACTTATCCCTTCCAATGCTCCCTCTTCTACCCTGCCCTCACACCCCCACTTAACCCTTCCTGCTCCATCTTCCCATTCCTCCCTTTATACCACCACATTACATCTCCCTACCCTTGAAGGCCCACCCCATTCACGGTCCCTTCATATCTAAAGTTTCGAAGTAAGCATCCATAAGAGAAACATGTGATGGGTGTCTTTCTGGATTGGGGGTAGCTCACCCAGGATGATTATTACCAGCTCCATGCATTTATCTGTAAATTTCTTTTTCCTTAACTAGTGAATAATATTCCATTATGTAATGTACCATATGCTCAGGATCTATTCATCAGTTGATGAACATGTGCCTTGTTTCTATTTCCTGAATAGAATATCGATGAACACAAATAACCAGATATTTCTGTAAATCTATTTCTAGCTTTTTGAGGAAGCTTGACACTGATTTCTACAGTGGCTGCACCAGTTTGCACTCTTATCATCAGTGAATAAGTATCCCCCTTCCCCAATTTCCACACCAGTATTTATTGTCATTTTTTTCTTTTTGATCTTAGGTATTCTGACTGGGGTGTCACGAAATCCCAAAGTAGTTTGGATTTGCGTTTCCCTGATTCCCAAGGATGTTGGGCATTTGAAAAGTATTTCTCATCCATTTACATTTCATGTCTTTTTTGTAAATTTTTATTGATTTTTTTTGCGTCTTTCAAACAGAACCTCCCAATCAGTCTTAACCATCATTCTATCCCCCTCCCCATAGCATCCTTCTATATTCTCCCCCCTGGAATTCACTATCATTTGTGTTAAGCCCTAGCATGTCAAGTTAGTGTTCCCAGACATTCCTCACTGCAAGTTTATCCACTGGGGTCTAGTCAGCCGATGTAGAGTCCTTTTCTTTAGGAAGATCAGGCTTTCCTCACCCAGCAGTAATCGGCTGCCAATAATTTTTCAGCTAAGATTGGGACTTATTGCCAGGGTTTTGTCTGATTGGGTTTGCATAGGTCTTATGCAATGTGACACCATTGCTGTAGGTTCATGTGAGCAAGGTCCCAGGAACTTGTGGGACTCTGTTTCCATGTGGTCATGAACCTCCTCCTTGGCTCTTACAATCTCTCCACCCCATCTTCTGCAATGACTCCTGAGACCTGGGTGGGTGAAGTTTAACACATGATTCCTGTTCAATGACCCACACTCTGCAGACTCTTACTCTCTGTTTTTTGGCCATTTGTTACTTTTCGTGTCTCTGACCCTCTATTGCAAGAGGGAGCTTCATTAATGAGAACTTAGAGGTTCATTAGTGCCCTCTTTTTTATTTTTTATTTTTTATTTTATGTGTGTGAGTGTATTGTCTGCATGTGTGTAAGTGCACCTGTGTCGTGCAATGCCTGTGGAGTCAGAAGAAGGCATCAAATTCCCCTGATACTGGAGTTAGGATGATTGTTAGCTGCCATGTGGGTGTTGGGAATAGAACCTGGGTTCTCTGCAAGAACAGCCAGTGATCTTAACCACTGAGCCATCTCTCTAGCTCATTAGTATCTTCTTTTAAAAAAAATTATTGAACTTTTGCTCGTTTTTTTTTAATTTTTGACCCAGTCTTTTTTGTTGTTGTTCCTTCCAATTTGTATTGCTCCAAGATAAGCATATATACATGCCACACATATACCAAGATTATGACCTCTTTTTGATGGCCTGACAGCACTGTTGACAGCTCTCTTTCCTGAGTCTTCTTTCTCCTTTGCTTTCTGTATTCACATTCTCCTCTCCTTACATGTACTGTTTTGGACTCTTTTAAATTGTTGTTTCCCATTTTATACTCTTCAAATGCAAACTTGGTGCACTTAGGAGTTATTATCAGTAAGATTAGGAGTAGGTTGGATGTAGGAAGTGAGGAAGAGAGAGAAATCAAGAAGTCAGGCCTTATTATGTAGATGAAGGAGAAGATACATTTACTGAACTAAAGGGACTGGAAGAATAGAAAATGCCAGTGTGTGTGTGTGTGTGTGTGTGTGTGTGTGTGTATTTCAGTGCACATGTGTGTTTACCAATGATTTTATTTTGTGTAAGTCTCATTTTATTGCATTAAATCCTCAGTGAAAAGGAACAACAGATAATTTTGATGCTCCAGTAATCTATGCAGAGAATAATAGCCCGTTTCATGACTGCTTTCCTTTTTTAATCTTTTAAAAAATGTCATGGGAGTAAAACCATAGTACACGGTAGTGGGTTATATATATCTGGACACAAGTTTCTTTTCTTTTCTTTCTTTCTTTTTTTTTTTTTTTTTGAGACACGGTCTCCCTAGAGCCCCAGCCAGCTTGAAACTTACCCTGTAGACCAGGCTGGCCTTGAACTCACAGGGATCCACCTGCCTCTGCCTCCCGAGTTCTAGAATTAAAGGCGTGTGCCACCATGCCCATCTTAAAGACTTTTCCTAACTTTTCCTAGACATGTGGGCACTGGGAATTGAACCCGGGTCTTCTGCAAGAGCAGTCGGCACTCTTAACCACTGAGCCATCTCTCCAGCCCCAACAAGTATTTTATAAAATGCTGTACTTTTGCTTTTGTTCTTAAATTTTTATTGTGTTTTTGTACATTTCATACAATAGTTCTTAAACAAATTTAGACTCCCTCCCCCTCTACTTTTTCTTTTGTCCTTTGATAATGTAGAAGAATTTAAACATTACTGAGGAATTTAGAAAAAAATCCAAAATAATTAATATTGAAACTCATCTATGTGAATCATAAAATTTCATTAAAATGTAGAATAATTATAGACTCACAAAAATTTAAAATATTATCCAGAGGTCTTATATCCCCTAACAGTGATGTCTTAAATAATAAAGCATATTGCTAAAGCCAGGGCCTGGATTGGCATAATGTAGGTAACTAGACTTTAGAACATACTCAGCATTTGAGTTTTTTTTTTTATGCAATTATTTTCATGTCTTTATAGGTCATTTTTGCTAGATGTCTAGATTTATATAGTTGGCATTCTAATTACATGCATATTTATTTCATCACCCCAAGCAACAATCCCTAATGCTGCTTGAAGCCATGCCCACCTCTCCCTTCTAAGCCCTACTTACCTGTTCCCTATCTAGATAATCATTATCATTTTGAGGAAGTGATTCAGAGAGAATTACACATTATGCAACTTTGGCAATTATTTTTTCCATTGAGCAAATTACCCTTAAGATCATCTAAGTTGTCTAAACATGCTGAGAAAGACTACAGAAAAATAATCTAATTCACAGTTGTCACAAAACAAAACTAAATAAGCAGCATCCTAGAAGTAACCCTAACCAAGGAGGTCAAAGAATTCTGCAATGAAAACCTTAAATCATTGAAGAAAAGATTACAGAAGATGGAAAGACTTCCTTTGCTCATGAATTAGAAGGATTAATATGACACAAAAAGGTATGGACCAAAATCAATCTAAAGATTCAATGTAATTCCTACCAAAATTCCAAGGTCATTTTCACATATATTAATATTGTAAAGTTTATGTGAAAGCACAGAAGACCCCTAGATAGTCAAAGCAATCTTGAGCAAAATGATAATGTCAGAAACTCATCCTACCTGATTTTATACTACAGAGCCATAGTAGCAAAAACAGCACAGTCCAGCACAAAAAATACATGTAACTCAGTGAGACAAAACAGAGGACTCAAAAATAACAGAGAAAAGCCATCCCCTTTAACAAATGGTGCCGGCAGAACTAGAAATCCACATGAGAAGACTGAAACTAGATCCCTGTCTCTCATCCTGTGCAAAAGTATACCAAATGTATCAAAGGTCTTAATGAAGAGTTACAACTCTACACATGGATTAAGGAAAAATTAAGGAAACACTTTCAGATAGTGGACTAGACAAGCACTTTTTTTTTTTTTCTGGTCTTTTTGAGACAGGGTCTCCCTGGAGCTCTAGGCTGTCCTGAAACTCACTATGAAGACCAGGCTGGTCTTGAACTCACAAAGATCCGCCTGCCTCTGCCTCCCAAGTGCTAGGATTAAAGGCGTGCGCCACCACACCTGGCTTGGAGTCTTACCCAGAAAGTGCTTGTCTATACTGGACTTTCTGGGTAAGAAAGTATAGACAAGCACTTTCTGGGTAAGACTCCAATTGCTCAGGAAATAATACGAAGAACAGACAAACGAGATTTCATGTGATGGTCTCACTGCACCTGCAGAAGCAGCGCGGGGATGGGGAGAGGAAGCCGCCAGCAGCTTCTCCTGGGAGCCGAAGCTAGGACAGGAAGATTCAGCTGCTGTGGGGTTCCCACAGCCCAGCCTGGCCCCGCTAACTCATCCGGACTCAAGCTCTTGGCTTGGGGCGTAGGCTGCCCTTCTGTGGTGGAATAAAACCCACCTGTCAGGGATCCACACCCCCAGGTCACACAGACTGGTGGCCAGCTGCAGAGGAGCTAGCCAAGCCAACACACACTTCCCAGGCTGGTGGTCTGCAGAGCAACCCGGTTTCCAGCAAAAACTGGCTAGCGCCAAGCTCAAGCCCAGTGCCGAAAAGAGTTCATGGGCATAAAATTAACGAATTCTGGGACTCCCCAGATGATGTTGAAAGGTAAAAATCCATTTGTTAGTCCACAGTATTCTGTTTTTATACCCAGAGCGACATCATATCTCAGCGCCTGCTTTCAGACCCCGTGCCTCATGAGAGTGCCTTTAATCCCAAGGCGGTCTCAAGGGTTTGCTAATGCTCAGGCAAACCCTGCCCAAGGCCAGGTTTCGGTGCAGTCAGACAAGCAGGTAATTTAGCACAAAAAAGCCGCAGGTGGCTTCCATTTTACCTACATTTATGAAATAAAAAAAAAAAAAACCCAACAACTTCTGTTCAGTCAGGAAAACAATGGGATGAAGTCTGTGTACAGACTGGGAAAAATCTTTGCTAGCCATACATGTCAGTGAGGATTACTATCTAGAATATACAAGAGCTAAACAGTGCTTGCTGTGCAAGCCTAGGAACCGAGTTCAGATCCCTGCACCCACATGAAACCTGCTGTGGAGGCCTGAGGACGCAGACAGGGGGCTCACTGGCACTTGCTGGCCAGCTAGCCTAGCAGAATGGGTGAGCTCCAGGTTCAGTGAGGGCTCTGCTCTCAAAGAATAACGTAGAGAGCAAATGAGAAAGTCACCTGACTGTAGATCTCTGGCCTTCACATGCACATGCCTTGTGCACACATATGAACATGTGCACACACAAACATGTATTTCAAAAATCAAACAGCCCAGTCAGTAAATGGGCTAATAAGATGATCAGATAGCTCTCAAAAGATGAAGTAATGAATAGTCAACAACTGTGCAAAATGTTCAGCATTATTAGCCACCAGAGACATGCAAATAAAAACACTGAGATTCTATCTCATTCAGTCATAATGGCAGTAATTAAGAAAACACATAACAAATGATGGGGGCATGGGCATAGGGATCCTTATATAGTGCTGGTGGAAATGTGTACTGGTCTAACCATTGAAGAAATCAGTGTGAATGCTCATTAAAAAACTAAAAATAAGGCTCAGTGGTTGAGAGCACTGGCTCCTCTTGCAGAGGACCCACCTGGTGGCTAACAACCATCCCCCAACTCCAGTTCCAGGGAATCTGACGCCGTTGTAAGACCTGGGTGCATTTATAGACATGCAGGTAATGCTCTCATACATAAAATGTAAATAAATAAAAAATTTAAAAGAACATTAAAAATAAGAGCTGAGGAGATGGCTTGGTGGATAAAGTATCTGACACACGAGAGTGAGAATGGACTTGGGATGTTTAAAACCCACATAAAGTTCCATCAGAGGTCATGGTGGCTGTAATCCCAGAGCTCAGGAAGTGAGGACAAGCTGACTAATTAGACTAGTTGGAGCAACATGCACACATACACAGGCACACACACACATCCATACACATGTGAACATGCACACACATGCATTTGCACACACACATAACCTCCCATCACCAAAAATCTAAAAATAGACCTATTTTATGGTCTAGATATACCACTCAATATTTACCCAAAAGATTTCAAGTGTACATATTACAGAAATACTTGCACATCAATGGTCACTGTAGCATGATTCACAACAGCTAAGCTATGGGACTAACCTAGCTTTCCAACAGCTGAGGAACGGGTAGGGAAAACATAGCACGCATATACAACGGAATTTTCAGCTATAAAGAAAAATGAAGTTATGTGATTTTTCAAGAAAATGGATGTGGGGCTGGAGAGATGGCTCAGTGGTTAAGAGTGCCGACTGCTCTTGCAGAGGACCTGGGTTCAATTCCCAGCACCCACATGGCGGCTAAGAACCATCTTTAAGCTGGGCGTGGTAGTGCATGCCTTTAATCCTAGCATTTGGGAGGCAGAGGCAGGCAGATCTCTGTGAGTTCAAGGCCTGGTCTACAGAGTGAGTTCCAGGCCAGCTGGGATAATAGGGAGACGCTGTCTCAAAAAGACAACCAAAAAAAAAAAAAAAAAAAAAAAAAGGATGTGAATTAAGCCAGTCTCATTAGGACACATACCATATGTTTCCTCTCATTTGCGGCTCTTACATTTTATAGATGCATAAAATCATATATGTACAGTTGACAAGAAAGGAAGTGAAACTGCCTAGGGAACAAAGGAGACTAATGAGCAGCACAGGAGATCGGGGAGAGTGGGGTATGATGGGGAGGAATGTCCAAAGTACATGAAAACACCTAATATTCCTAATGTCTGGGTAATCATTTAATTCCGCAGAAGTATGCTGCCACTAGGGGGCAGAGGAGGATTAAAGAAGAAAAGCATGTTCCCAAAGCTGGTGTGAATTATGAAACTACAGAAATATAGACTGGACTCTTATTTGATTGACATGATTGTACATACAAGCCCCTCCAGCTGGACAATAGGGGCCTTGGGCTGTATAAGTTTGGGCATAGCTGCTTGCAAATTAGTTTTACATGAAGGATACTTGTATCATTACTTATTAGTTATTATTAAAAAAATTTTTGTGGTAAATCTCAATAATATGATTGGTTAGACAAGACCTACATAATGACTACATAATGACTACAACAGCTGACATGCCAACGTGGATGGGATGGGGAAATTTCACAAGGTCAAACTTCTAGATGAAGAACTACAGGGGATTAATGGCTGCTGAGAGAGGAAGAATCAGTTCTGTCCAGGGACAAGCTCTCTGATAGGTTATCCAGTCCCAGAAGGTCAGCCCTAAACAACATGTGCATTCTGGAAGCACTAAATGGACTCAGTAGATTATATATATATATATATAAATAACATATATATGTTATATATATGTTATATATATAAAACATACATATATATACATATATACATATATACATATATGAAATAATAATAAAGAAGAGGTCAGGATATTGAGAGAGAGTGGGGGAAACTGGGAGGGGTTGAATGGGGAGAGGAAGGGATAGAGGTGATATAAAGGTAGTATTCATGTATGAAATCCTCAAAAAAACCAAGAAAATTAAATTTAAAAAATTTCTGCTGTGTACTAAAAATAAAAAGGCATCTGAATCCCTCTCCCCATTTCTGTGCAGTCTGGTTATTAAAAGCCTGCTTGCTCTTATTACCATAAACTTTGTAGGATGCATGCTCATCTTTGGCATGTAATTTATGCATAACAACTTATTTTTAGAGGAAAAAAAATCTTCCCAGAGTGCAAGGTGCCTTTTGGTTTCATGAAATAAATTCTGATGATCAAAACCTCAGAGATCATTAACCTCTGGATAGTTTAGAACGAGGTGCCTCTGCCAAATTCCACTCTCATTCTTCTGGCCTGTTTTGGTTAGGGAATAAGTTATGGCAAGTAAAATTTGACCCAGAATTTGTGGAATTTTAATCCCCTATCAGAATCAAAGAGTCTCGACTAATCATCTGACAAGTATTTATTGGTACCGTCCCCCATCAACTGTTGCTTCGAGCTTGGTCTCTCCCTACCCCACCCTTACGCTTTTCTTCTATACCCACAGCCAAAGAAAGAAGAAACTTCACAAAACAGGAAATAGATGCTCCTTGGTGGGGCTTTGGTGTTTCTTCTATCTTCCCACAGGCTGTTTTCATTGCAGTCTTCTCCAGGTTTTCATTATGACCTAGCTTGTCTGTATAAATGTATTTTATGTGAAATTGGAGAACCCCTCTTATCAGGAGGACCATCTAATAGTTCTGGTATAGGAAAGAGCTGCGCTGGGTTTGACATAAAATGCTAAACTCTCCTCCGAGGCCCACCAAGCTTGTAATACGCTTCAAGTTTGTAATACGCTTTTCCTGGTGAGAGATTCAAAGTGTTGGGAGGAGATTTGCATCCCCCCTTGGGGGACTTTGAGCTAAACCTCGAGACTCCTGTCACTCCTGTACACATATCTCAAAAAGTTGTGGGCCCTCAGAAAACCGGAAATCAGATGGTGGATGAGGAATCCCCTGCCTTCTCTGGGTGTTTATCTCTGTGCTGCTAGGCATGAAGGATCTGTGGTGGCCCCTCAGTACAGAGGAGGCCTGGGAAGCCCCCAGAGTCGGAAGATCATCTAATTTTTCCCTTGAGTTAGTCATTTCTGAGTGTTTTGGTTCCACTTCAGTTGTACTGGAAGGGATTTAAGGAAGAGCTAAAGTCATTATGGGAGTTGTGCCTCAGGCGTGAGGCCAGTGGAAGCGAGACTGCCATTAACTGACACAGACCAGAGGGATTTGAATGTGACGGGGTCACAGACTTGAAGTCAGGGGCTACAATATCCCAAAGGAGCCAGACCGGGTCAAAGGGAATGGAAGAAGCAGAGATTTCTCCTCACCCCAAATGCTACAGAGACTCCCCACACCTTGACAAAGTTCCCTATGATCTCTGTTATTAGGACCAGAGAGTCAAAGAAGCCATTTATCCATGTTTATTAACAATGGAAAATTTACTTTCTTGCATAACTGTTTTCAAGAAAGGAAATCCTAAACAGGATTGTTTCTGAAAACAGAGGTTGGGTGATGTTTCTGAGTTGCAAGGTTAAGGTGGAGACAGGAGCTAAACCTCCATCTCCAAGCTGCTATCACATTCTCTCAAATGGGGACATTTCCATTTTCTTGGCTAAGTGTTATTCTGCAGTGAAAGAAAGTGTCAAGATGCCAAGAGACAGAGGGCAGCCAGAAAGGTTTTTACAAACTTAAATCCCTCCAAGGCAGTGCTAAATGATGTGAGGTACTAACTGCATGGTCTTCAGCCCTGTGGTGAAAAGGGTGTTATTTTGAGAACTCTGGGACACTGGGTTATGTGTCTCCTTACTTGAAAGGGCAGAAACACATAGGCACACCTTAGGACCAACTGCGTGCTTCAGAGGACCGTACCTCTGGCCGAGTGTGTGGGGGTCTGGATGTGCTTTTCAGTATTTCTTCTTCTGGAAAGAAGTGTTGGGTTAGGAAGATGTCACATCAGTGTCCCCGTTTATCTGGAATCTGAAGTGTGAAGTCCTCTCCCTCAGTAAAGGTGTTAGGAACAGGCACAATCAACTTTAATAAATGGGCACTGAGCAAGGAAGTTTGGTGTTCCATTTCTCCTCATTGGAGGTCCGAAATGAATATGTTAGGACAATTGCTTGATAATCTCAGATTATTGACATCTATGTTCCTGAGAACAGAACATCACTCTATAGCTTGCCAGAGTTGTTTATAACAGCCATCCTGGCATCGGTCCAAAATGGCAGCTCTCAATGTCTTACTAGTGGCAGCAGCTGGGGGGTTTAATTTATTTTTAGTAACCTAGACTCTGTGAGAATTTGAGAGAGGAAGGATTTATTTTGGCTCATGTGTTCAGTGCTTGTTGGCTGGCACCATTGCTTCCGTGTGTCTTTGTGGTGAGACAGAGAACGATGGTGGAACAAAACTGCTCTTCTCAGGGAATCTAGGAGAGGGGGGGAGGAAGGGACCAGAACAAGAGAGAACTCTCAAAGGCGTGTCCCCAGTGACCAACGGCCTCCAGCTAGGTCCTCCTCATAAGCTTTCTAGAACCACCAAATAGCACTAATAGCACCAAATAGCACCTGAAGACCAAGTGTTGAGTTCACAAGCCTGTGTGGGTCATGCCATGTTCAAATCAGGAATTAGGGAGCTAACACTGATTGCTTGGCTGTAGTGTGTCCAACACTGTTCTTCACATGTTTGGTGCCATGCAACCCACCCAAATATGTTACAAGAAAAGTGCTTCATCACAGATGAAGGTAGAGAGGAAAATAGGTTAAGCAGCTAACACATGATCACAGTGGAGAGCACCGGCTCATTCCCATGCCCGGCTCCACATGTATTCCTCACATCCTCACCTGCTGCCTGGTCACCTCACTGCTGTGAGCTTTCTGACTAAGATTTAATCTTGCCTAGTGTTTGTCCTAGTTTGCTTCCAATTGCTGCGACAAAACACTCTGACCAATACCAACTTGGGGAGGAAAGGGTTTATTTAGCTTGCATCTCCTGGGTCACAGTTCTTCTCTGAGGGAGCCCAAGGTAAGAATTTAGGGCAGGAATCTGGGGGCAGGAGCTGAAGCACAAGCCATGGAGGAATGCTGCTTACTGGCTTGTTCCCTGGCCTATACTCAACCTGCTTTCTTATATAGTACAGAACCAGCCACCCAGGGGTGGCACCACCCACAGTGGGCTGGACCTTCCCATATCACTCAACAATTAAGTAAATATTCTCCAGACATGGACACAGGCCAGTCCGATGGAGGTAATTCCCCAGTTGAGGCTCCCTCAACCCAGATGTGTCAAGTTGACACTAAAGCTATCCAGCACACATAGTTTATCCAGGATCCACCAAGTTCTAGTGTACTCATGTACCTGGAAAGTTCATTTTTGGTTTGGGGAAAGTGATGTGGAGTTCGATGATTGAAACACGACTCCCGTGCCATCTCAGCACTAACGTGACCTGGAGCGCCATTCCCTATGGTTGATTCAATATTATTTTCTTTTTTTTTTTTTTTCCTAATTAAATTAGTTTTTATTGATGCTTTGTGCATTTCATACATTTTTTCCAATTCAGTTCAGGCTTATTTCCCTTTCCCTCCCCCCCCACCCCCACCCCATCCCAGATCATGCATTCTGCCATAACTGTCCTGCATCTTTCTCTCAGTTTTTTTTTTTTTTCATTTTTAGCTATAAGTGATAATCCATGAGTACAAGCATCCTTCATGCAAAACCTATCTGCAGGCTGTTGTGCCCAAACACCTACAGCCCCACCATCCAGTGGGGGGTGACAGGTTGTTTGTTCAATCAAGTTGATCAAATGAGTGTCCAGACTACATTGCTGTAGTTTCACCATTCACCCCACTCGCAGCCCTTACATTCTACCACGCCCCCTCTTCCGCAGGTTGTTCCCTAGGCTTAGAAAAGGGGCACAGGTGGATGAGAGGTAAAACAGTCCACTCTCTCTGGAGCTGTTGACTTGGACTCTGGTCAATTCTGGCTGTTTCCTTTCATGGGCTGACAGTTTGTCCAGGAATAACCTTTCGATCCTGGCCTGGCGCGTTATGGCGTCTCTCAATATTATTTTCAAATGACAAAGCTAATGTCTATTGGATTATTATTTAGGACTTAACTAAATGCTTTACATTTCTTTTTTTTTTCTTCTTTATTTTTTTTTCATTTTTTTAACAATAAGTAATAATTTATGAATACAAGCATCCTTCATGTGAAACAAATTTGCAAGCAGTTGCACCCAAACCCACACAGTCCAAGGGTCCCATCATCCAGCTGGGGGGGGGCTTGTATGTACAATCAAGTTGATCAAATAAGTGTCCAGCCTATATTGCTATAGTTTCACCATTCACCCCAATCACAGCCCTTACATTCTACCACACCCCCTCTTCCGCAGATTGTTCCCTAGGCTTAGAAAATGGGCATGGGTGGACGAGAGGCAAAACAGTCTACTCTCTTTTTTTTTTGTCTTTTTGAGATAGGGTTTCCCTGTAGCTCCAGCTGTCCTAGAACTCACCATGTAGACCAGACTGGCCTTGAATGCACAGAGATCCACCTGCCTTTGTCTCCCAAGTTCTGGGATTAAAGGCATGTACTACCATGCCCGGTACATTTATTATCTCTTAATCTACCCAGTGACAAAGTAGAGTGAGGACCATTACTCCCCCCATTTTAGAGATACATGTGTTTAAGGTTAGTGAGTTATTTTCTTCCCCCTGAATTGTATAACTTCTTAAGGAGCAGAGGTAGGATCTGAACCGAGAGCTCAGATGCATTCTTCATCAGAGTTCTATCAGCTTCCTAGTTTGCTGTCTTGAATTCTGAGTGAATATTTTTCCAGTCAGTTAGACTTACTGAAACATGGTGAGCAGTACAGACTTGGCCTCTGCATTCATGGATTTCGCATTGTTGATGACATTCTGCTCTTGAACCATCTGCGTGCTGTTCATTCTTTCTTTCTTCAGTATTCGACTTTAGTCATCTGGCTTTCATTTGCTCAAACTCATTTCTCTATGCAATTTGTATTGCGTTAGTTTCTTTTTTATTTGCAGACCTTTTTGGAGTTAATTTAATAATACATGTTTTTATCACTTGGAAGTCTTACTCTTTCACTATGGTAAAGGAATTTATACAGCACAGTGACTATATTTTTAGTAAAAACTAAACATAATGCTATATACATAAATTTAAGCTATTTTTTTTTAGCCTTTATCTGAAGGAGTCAATCATCCTTATGAATTTTGTTAAATCCCACAATTCTCTAAATCCCAGTTGCTGATGTACCTATCATGACTCCTCCTTTGAGTTAGAGAGTCTTCCTGAGCCTGGAGCTCAAGGATTTTCTGCTAGGCTGGCTGTCAGTGAACCCCGCGATCTCCCGGCTTCTGCTCCCTCCTCAGTTCCCAGTTAACAGGTGAATGAAAGACTGTGCCTGGCTCCGTTTGTGATCTAAACTCTGGTTCCCAAACTTGCATGTTTTCATGTGCTCTTGACTAGTCTGATTGTGTCTTTTCAAATGGAAAATTATTTAATCTTTTTTTTCATTTATTTATTTATGTGTATGAATGTACTGTCTGCATGTAGGTTTGTGCACCCGTGTTGTGCAATGCCAAGGAAGTCAGAAGAGGGCGTCAGATTCCCCTGGAACTGGAGTTCTCCTGGAATTGGAGTTTCAGACGGTTCTCAGCCGCCATGTGGGTGCTGGGGATCGAACCCAGGTCCTCTGCNTTGTGCAATGCCAAGGAAGTCAGAAGAGGGTGTCGGATTCCCCTGGAACTGGAGTTCTCCTGGAATTGGAGTTTCAGACGGTTCTCAGCCGCCATGTGGGTGCTGGGGATCGAACCCAGGTCCTCTGCAAGAGCAGTCGGCACTCTTAACCGCTAGGCCATCTCTCCAGCCCCCAAATTATTTAACCTTGGTGTGATCAGATGTATGAATTTTTTTTTCTTGCTGCCTGTGATTTTGGCATCATAGCCAAGAGATAATTACCAAGTCTAATGTCTTAAAGCTTTCCTCAATTTTCTTCTCAGTTTTAGCTCTTAGATTTTGGTCTTTGATCCATTTAAATGTTTCTTTTGTGATGTAAAGACTCGACTGCATTCCTTTGGTGGTAGATAGCAATTTTTCAACACTGTTTTCTGAAAACATTGCCCCTTGTCCTATTGAATAGACTTGGAACATGTCAAAAATAATTTGATCACATATAAAGGACTTATTTCTGGGCTTTCTAGTTTGCTACATTGGTCTTCCTGCCAGCACTGCACTGTTTTAATTAACAAAGTTTTGTAGTAAGTCATGAAATCAGAAAGTGTGAGACCTTCAAATTTGTTCCACTTTCAAGTCTATTTTGGCTATTCAGGTTCCTTTGAGATTATATACAAATTTTGGGATAAGTTTTTCTATTTATGCAAAAAATGTCTTTGGGAATTGATGAGGATTTTCTTACATAAGTTCTTTACATAAGCTGTAAGCTCCTGTTTTATAGAAGTAATTAATAAAGTTTTAAAGTTTGCTTTGAAGTGCTTCAAGAATATATTTTGTCGTTTGTTTTCCTAATCTTTTTAAAGCAGCAGAACCCAATTTACTGAAGAAATACTGGCAGCCGATTACTGTTGAATTAGGAAGAACTGATCTTCTTAAAATGAGAGACTGGATAGGCTGACTAGGCCTCAGTGGATGAACTTGCACTGAGTAATGGCTGGGGACATTAACTTGACATGATAGGCCTTAACCCAAATGACAGAGTGTATGAATTCCAGTGGGGGGGGGGTCTGTGGGATGATGCCAATGGGGAAGGGTGATTAAGGTTGACTGAGACATTCTGTATGAAATACACAAAAATTCAATAAAAATTTAATGAAAGATTAAGCAATATTGATATTTTGCCAATGAGAAGTAAATGGTCAATATTATAAAAAGGCTTCTATTGGAGTCCATTTCCATTTCTGATCATAAAATAAGAAATGAGGCTGAGGCTGGAGAGATGGCCTAGTGGTTAAGAGCACCGACTGCTCTTACAGAGGACCCGGGTTCAATCCCCAGCACCCACATGGCCGCCGAGAACCGTCTGAAACTCCAATTCCAGGAGAACTCCAATTCCAGGAGAACTCCAGTTCCAGGGGAATCCGACACCATCTTCTGACCTCCGTGGCATTGCATGACACGGGTGCACAAACCTGCATGCAGACAGTACATTGATACACATACAGAAATAAATAAAATAAATATACTGAATCGTGATTTCTAACATGTCTTGCCTCTTGTTTTTATCCTTGCCACTAATAATGAGGAAAGGACAATTTTGTTTATAAAAACTATAAAGTGTCATTTTTATTGTCATCTTCCTACTCCAGGATTAGACCCAGAATGTGCTGCTGGAAAGTTTTAGACTAGCCTGACAAGTGTACCTTTCACCAGTCATCAAAGAAGCTTCTTTTCACAACAGATGGAGACTATTACAAAGTTCCACAGAGCTTCAAACGCAGAGAATAAGTGACTTATGAAGTACCCATCCCTAAGTGACCCATCGACAGTGTAACCTCTCTACCCAAGGGCTGGGGAACAACACGAAAGAGGTGGAAGTGGGGAAAAAAGAATATAAGAGCCAGGACACAAGATACGTGCTGCAAGCCAATGCATTCTAGACATGATAGGGCGGTGGTACCAACGAAATCTCCACATTGTGGCAATGAGTCTAATGAGATCTACATAATGACAAAACCAGTTGATATTACAAGGTGGATGGGGAAATTTCACACATCCCACCTCAAGATGAAGAGCTACAAGCAATCAATGGATGATGAGTGAGGGAGAATCAGTGCTCTCCAGAGACTAGCTCCCTGAGAGGTTATCTAATTCCAAGTGGGCAACCCTAAACACAGGTACACAAGACAGCACTAAATGGACTCAGTGAATTATGTATCTGTGTATTTATAAGTGTATGTATGTATAGATAACAAAAATAGAGAAGTAGACAAGAGGTTGAGAGGAGGTGAGAGGCGTGGGGCAGTTGGAGGGGGTTTGGGGAGGGTGGCTATCATGCAGATGTAATATTCATGTATGAAATCCTCAAAAAGCTTAAGACACAAAATTATATTTACATACTGCACTATCAAAGACAACTTTAATAAAATAAAAACATTTTTACAAGAGAAAAAAATTTTATTTATTATTTTTATTTATGTGTATGAGCATTGCCTCTAACCACGTTGTACAATGCCCACAAAAATCAGAATAGGGCATTGGATTCCCTGGAACTGGAGATATGGACTGTTGTTAGCTGCCATGTATGTGCTGGGAATCGAACCCAGGCCCTCTGCAAGAGTAGCCAGTGCTCTTAACCTCTGAGTCATCTCTCCAGCCCATTTTCCTTATTGTTTCTTCCTCTTCCCACTTCTTCTCCCTCTCTTCCTTTTCCACCTCCCTTTATTCCACACAGACACATAGACATGCAGACAGACAGACAGACAGACACACACACACACACACACACTTTCTGGTGGTGTTTTGGTGAGGTTTATCCAGTGGTTTCTTCTTTTTTTTTTAATCATTTACTCATGCTTGAGTGTAGTTCTTGTACCATCTAGGAAGCTTATGTGAAAGACAGATGAAGTCATTTTCTAGGCTTACAGAAAATCCCTATAAGTAAAACAGTGCTACTTGGATAAATTCTTTTAGGTTTTATTTCTCTCATCCCTGAGGTTGGCAACCACTGTACTACCCATAATGCACTTGACCCTATCCCACTCCACCTCTTCCCCTGACAGTTTTCATGTGGTATGTATGAATGATTTCTGCACATTATCTCTTTTCCTCACTCCCCCTTCATCTAACCTATATATCCTCACGGGTTGTCTTCCCTGCCCTGAGGAGCTTTGTCTGGCATTTTCATTGGCACTCTGTAAACACTCCATCTTTGAGCATCTTCCCACACCTATTTTTGACCTTCAATGTTTTGGCAGCCCATACTCATGTATCATGTTTGGGATCATAAATGTCTCTGAATTTTATTAAAAAATAGAGCTTAACTTTCTGTTTCTCATTCTCCTAGTTGTTTTGGGGCAATTTCCTGAAGGGAGAGACTAGCCTTATGGTTTCCAACAATGAATCTGGGAAGCAAGAAACTGAGTGAGTTGAAATAACAATCACAGAATGTTGAGTTTCATAAGCAAGAAATGTGAGGAGAATGGATAACATCAGAATGGCAAATGGTTTCTTTATGGTGGATTCTAGCTAAGTGAAGACACCTGCATGTCTGGGAGAGCTCACAGATGCTCTTGCACGAGTGACAGCTCTTAGAATGCAGAACCAATCTGAATTAGCTGCCATTGCTCCCAGCAGCTAACC
Source organism: Rhizomys pruinosus (assembly GCA_009823505.1). Classification (NCBI taxonomy): domain Eukaryota; kingdom Metazoa; phylum Chordata; class Mammalia; order Rodentia; family Spalacidae; genus Rhizomys; species Rhizomys pruinosus. Next base: position 766,383 of record VZQC01011008.1, on the reverse strand, counting down.
TAGGATTCTCTGTGGATTAAAAAAAGTAAAGATACATTTTCTTTTCTCTCTGGAGATTTATTTTTATTTTTAATTATGTGTTCATTCTGTGTCTGTGTGTGGGTATGTACTCATGTGAGTGCAGTTGCCTGTGGTGTCCAGAAGAGGGTGCCAGAACATCCTCCAGGAGGAGTTTCAGGTAGTTGAGAGCTACTTGACAGGGTTGCTGGGAACCAAACTCAGATCCTCTGCACATCTCTTGGGCTGTGTTTTTCAGATTATCTGAAAATCTTGTACTACATTTTCATTTGGTGTTTGTAGTGATATTTTTGTTGTTGTTTTTGAAAATGGGAATTAATTTATTATTAGTATTTGCTACAGATGTTTTGGGATTCATAGTCTTATCTCAATTTTCAGGAGAGTTTTTTTTTTTCTTTTTGTCTTTTACTAAGATCTCAAGTTTTATACCTGAAGTGCAATTTCTCAGGACTTACTGATTATTTCTGGTTATACTTTCCTTTTGGATGATTAAGGCCACACAGTTAGACCAGATTAACCAAGTTTTTTTTTCTCAAGGTCAGTTGAGGATCTCGTCCTCAGGGGTCACTTGGGGTTTTTTTTTTGGGGGGGGGGAGCCCCTGGCTCATTTTGGCTTTTCCTTTGCCAGTTCCATTCACTCGAGGACAAAATCAGGTCTTGCTAGACCAGGCTTCCCTTTTTGTAGCATGAGCAGACTTTCCTCTTTATGGACTGGACACTGGCTGAAGTCCCATTAATGGATGTAGCTCTAACTATCTTAATTCAAATGCTGTTCACTCTCCCCCATGCCCTTTACTGTGACTTTTACATTCCATTGTCTCCTCCTCCTCCCATCCATCATCCATCAGAAACTATCTTAGAAGATTGGGCAGATTTCTGGACTTACAAGGTAATGTGACTATGATGGGGGCAGTGTCTTCTTTTCCATTAAGGCTGATATGACTAAACATAAAAAGGGGAGTTAGAAAATCTTTCATTTCACCTTATATTCAGGATCCATCCAGGAATTGTAAGCAGGCATAAATAGGAAGGAATTTTGTATTCCACATGAGATCAGAAATATCCAAATATCATAAGTGACTAGCTAGTCAAAAGAGGCAGTAGACTTCTTTAGGAGGTGGCGTGGCAGAAAGGCTTACATGAGGGTTCATTTACTTTATAGTTGGCACCTATAAGACTATTATTTAGGAGAAAAATGAAGCATAAAATGCATTCATGGTTGTGTGACTTTTCCTGAGGGGAAATATATGTACCTCCCCATGAGGCACACACAATAGACCAAATACCTGATTCCAACCCAAGTCCAGATTAGTGAACTAGTGGGTTTATTGAGGGCTACTTACGGGAGTATGGGTAATGGGTTACTTAGACACATGAGAGATTAAAAGAAAGCTCCATCTTTGAAAAGTCGACTCCATCATGGATGAGGACTCATGAAGGTTGCATCCTTGGGGCTCTGCATTAGTCACTTTTCTGTTGCTGTGATAAAATCACCATGACCAAGGGAACTTAAAAAAGAGTTTATTTGAGCTTATGATTGATGGTTCCAGGGAATTAGACTCCATTGTGGCAGGAGGCATGGTGGCTGGGGCTGGAGCAGAAAGCCAATGTTCACATCTCGCAATGAGTACAGGAAGTCAAGAGAGCCTCTGGAGACTAGCAAGGCTTGTTAAACTCACTAAGCCCACTCCCAGTGACATACTTCCTCCAGCATGGCCACACCTTCTAGGACCTCCTAAAACCACGCCACCGATTGGGGACAAAATGTCTGAATACTTGAAGCCTATGGGGGACACACTCATTCAAACCACAACAGGCTCCCTTAACAGCTTTGTATGCACTTGGGCCAATCAGTCTCTTCTAGCCATTGTTACTGTTCCTAAAACCTTGGGGAGAAGAGCTGTGAATCTTGGAAGATGCAGGAGCTTCCTGAGCCTGGTAAGATTGGTTTACTTTCTGTCTTTAAAAATCCCTTTCCAGCTGGGTGCAGTGGCACTCGCCTTTAATCCCAGCACTTGGGAGGCAGGGGCAGGCCAATCTTTGTGAGTTCAAGGCCAGCCTGGTCTACAGAGTGAGTTCCAGGACAGCTAGGCTACAGGGAGATCCTGTCTCGAAAAGACTTAAAAAAATCCCTTTCCACATCCATACCACGTGCATTCTGGTACCTTCTCTTCTTCCTCAAAGCCTCTCATGCTCCCCCGGCTAGATTCATGACCTATATCTACACCCGTACTCATCACACACACATAAAACTTAAAAGCTAGGATCTTCATATGAGAGAGGACATGTGGTAACTGAGTCTGGGACACCTCACTTGATGAAATAACTTCCAGGTCCATCAACTTTTATGAAAATTTTATAACTTCATTTTTCTTTACCGCTGAACATAATTCTATTGTTCGTATGTACCGAATTTTCCTTATCCATTCATCTGCTGATAGACATTAAGCCTGATTCAATTTCTTTGGTTTTGTGAATAGGGGAGCAAAACAGAGATATGCAAGTATCCTCCGTGGTGGGTATAGCCTGTTGGGCATGTGCCCAGGGGTGGTACAGCTGGCCTTCTACCTGAGTCTTGTGACTCTTTCCTCTGGGTGTATATCAAATAGAAGAAACAGCTATACAACACTGGCTAATGTCAAAGCGGTGGAGGGAAGAAGTTCTGCATTCTTCTGTTTGGGGCATTTAGTGACTTCTAAAAATACTTTTCAGGAGAATGAATGGGATGTACTCACTTCCTTTCAGGAGGATGAACGGGATGTCCTCATTTTCAGGAGGATGAATGGGATGTCCTCATTTTCAGGAGGATGAATGGGATGTACTCACTTCTTTTCCAACCCTGTCCTTTTGTGATCCTTAGATGTTTTTGTTACCTGTGTAAAATAGTGATATGTGGGAGATAAATCAAGAAATTGATGAGCTTACATATACTTGTAGAGGTGGCTCTATCTTAAGCCATCTAGATTCCTTAAGTTTACGACAGAAAAAAAGGAGAGTGACTTAGCCAAGACAGTAATATTAGCTTTCAAAAGTAGAAATGGAATAATTACAGATGGTCTCTGGAATACCAGAGAGTGTTACCAAAGGCCACTAAACCAATAAAGCAAATATGGGTCTCCTTGAGTCAAGCAAGACTCCTCCGTCAGCACCAGCTACACCTCACCTGCCTGGAAATACTGTGCAGCAGAGGCAGCCATATGCCTGTATATCCCAAATCTAATTGGCTATTGCTCTCTCCTTGCGGAATAAACCCATGGCTGATGCCACAAAGCTTACATCCTCTAATGGTTAGAGATAAATATAAGCCACAGTAATACCCTGTCAATTTAACAGAAAAAAATGTAATTCATGGATTAACATACCATTCCAAACTTCTGTGTCTATACCAAAGTAATCTACATAACAATTAGTACTGTTTAATACACTACCTCATATCTAATTGTTGTCCTTCATTAGAGGATCGAAGGATTCCTGGACAAACTGTCAGCCCATGAGGAAACAGCCAGAATTTGACAGAGTCCAAGACAACAGCTCCAGAGAAAGTAAGTGACTGTTTTGCTTCTTATCCACCTGTGCCCCTTTTCTAAGCCTAGGAACAATCTGCGGAAGAGGGGGCGTGTAGAATTGAAAGGGCTGCGATTGGGGTGAATGGTGAAAACTACAGAAATGTAGTCTGACACTTATTTAATCAACTTGATTGAACATACAAGTCCCCCCTGCTGGCTGGGGGGACCCATGAGCTGTGGGGTTGGGCACAACTGCTTGCAAATTGGTTTTATCATGAAGGACTGTCTTGTACTCATAAATTATCACTTATTGTTAAAAAATGAAAAAAAAATCTGAGAGAAGATGCAGGACGGTGTATGGCGAATGCATGATTTAGGGATGGGGTGGGGTGGGGGGAAGGAAAGGAAATATGCCTGAACTGATGGAAAAATGATGTATGAAATACACAAAGCATCAATAAAAAATAAAAAAAGAAGGAATAATTGCTGTTAGTGTGAGTATGAGCAGAGTCACCAAGCTCAAAAGGAAGCAGGAGGCCCAAAAGGTGGAACACAGCTTTATGGGAACTCAAGAAGGCTAGCTCTCCGGGAAGGAACAGGCCAACACTGCAATGGATGGTAGTCAGGGTTTTTTTTTTTTTTTTTTTTTTTTTTTTTTTGTCTCTTCGAGACAGGATCTCCCTGTAGCTCCAGCTGTCCTGGAACTCACTCTGTAGACCAGGCTGGCCTTGAACTCACAAAGATCTGCCTGCCTCTGCCTTCCAAGTGCTGGGATTAAAGGCGTGCACCCCCCACGCCCCACTGGTAGTCAGGGTTTTTAAGTGGGCTGTAGGGGATGTTAACTGAGAGCTCACAACGCCAAAAGGGGGACTTGGGGGTTTGTCCACCGTGCAAGATTGCTTGCCGAAACTTCTTGAGTTAGGGAAAACTTTTTCTTTTCTGACTGGCTCTGATGAGGATCTCTCTCTCTCTCTCTCTCTCTCTCTCTCTCTCTCTCTCTCTCTCTCTCTCTCCCTGTTTGATTTCTGATTCAGAGCACAGCTTTTGGCTCCTGCCTAGGGTACAGGCCAGGAAAGAGGAAGTTCCCGCTTAAGTTTGCTGTAGAAGATATCTTTGCCTAGGGTCTGGGGTGGGGGTTGGGCTCTGTGAGTCCTGACAATTACATTTTTAAAAATTATTATTTTTAAATTTTATTTACTTATTTTTTTTATGTGTATAATGTACTGTCTGCATGCAGGTCTGTGCACCCATGATGTGCAATGACGCGGAGGTCAGAAGAGGGTGTCGGATTCCCCTGGAACTGGAGTTAAAGACAGTTCTTAGCCGCCATGTGGGTGCTGGGAATCGAACCCGGGTCCTCTGCAAGAGCAGTCAGCGCTCTTAACCGCTAGGCCATCTCTCCAGCCCCTAAAATTTTTTTTTATGTGTATGAGTGTACTGTCTGCATGTAGGTTGGTGCACCCGTGTTGTGCAATGCTGCAGAGGTCAGAAGAGGATGCTGGATTCCCCTGGAACTGGAGTTATAGATGGTTCTTAGCCACTATGTGGGTGCTGGGAATTGAACCTTGTCTTCTGCAAGAGCAGTCAGCGCTCTTAACCACTGAGCCATCTCTCCAGCCCCAGACAATTACATTTTAAAGGTCTCCTTTAGACATAGTTATAGTTTCTCTTGCATTAAATAAATACGTGAATAAAATGTAAAAACCATATTGTTTCTAGATGTTGCTTCTAATTAATGTGCTTCCTGATCCCACATGTTAGGAAAGGAGGAGAGGTTATGAACTATTATCAAGCTAAATTTAATCAATTTTATATTTCATTAAATATTTTAAAAGAGAAAATTTCATAATATAAATGCCAGTTTCTAAGTAGTTTAGAGTGATAACTGTTGCACATTTTCCAAATCAAGAAAAGCATTTATATAAAATACATTAAAGGAGAAATCATATACAGTCTTTTTTTTAGACAAGGTCTCATTTCATATCACCTGGATTCATTATATAGGTGAGGGTGGCCTTGAACTTGTGTCAGTCCCTCTGCCTCACCCTCCCAAGTGGTTGAATTATAGGTGTTAGTCACCATACATGGTCCATATACTTCTTTCTTAGTGAAATAGTATGTTGCTACATTCTTTGAGGGTTATCTGACGTCTTTCCTATACTATGTCTCTTGAGCTGATGTCATTCTTTCCCAGCTATACCTCTTTTTATTATCCAGATGTTTTTCAAGTTCTGGGATACATCCTTTGCCAAATTTACATTTGGCTTTTTTTATTCCTTAAGTTTGTGAATAATATCACAGTGGGAAATGTTATGAATTATTTGAACTTTAGAAATAAAGTTAGTACTCTATACAAGTAAAAAAAGTTTTGCCTGGAGCCCATTTTAATTCAACTTTTACTAGTCATCTAATTTGTACAGTTTCCATACTTTTTGTTTGGAAAAAGAATGACTTTATACACTTCAATTAGGAAAAAATCTATAATAAGGTGAGTCAAAAACTCTATAATAAGTCTGCTTTAGAGGAAATGCTTCTATTTCTATTATATAGGAAAAGGGCTTTTCATTGATGCTTTCCCAATACAATGTCTCTAATTAAATCAACATTTATTTGAATGATGAATCCAGATTCTAAAGTACTAGTTGACTTTTTCAAATGCCCAAGCAAGAGAACATCCAGAAATCTAACCAAAGTCTCTTCCCTCAAATGGAGTCAGTATATTTTAATCTTGTTGGCAGAAATAGAATTTACATTTGAAATTCTTTTTTGTACTTTGCATTTTGTGTGAGAATTTCATTCATCATTCCCACCCTTCCCTCCCTCTCCTCCTTTAACTTCTCCTGTGGTTCTTTCCTCCCACCTCCCTCTCACCTCCTTGAGCTCTTCTCCTATGATTATTGTTATGTATATATGTGTATACACATATGTACACATATATGCATATACACACATACACAGCCTACTGAGTCCATTTAGTGCTGCTAGTATATACTGTGTTTAGGGCTGACCACTTAGCATTGGACAACTTATCAGGGGCTCACCCCCAGAGAAAATGGATGCTCCCTTTCCCAGCAGCCACTGATGGCCTGCAGCTCTTCGCCTAGCGGTGGGGCCTTGGGAAGTTTCCCCTATCCATTTTGGCATGTCAACTAACATCATTATGCATTATCATATTATTGTTTCGGCAATTATGTTGTTGAGGTCTCATGGCTGCAGCACCCCTATCGTGTGTAGAAGACACTGTCTAGCAGCAGTGTCCTGGTCCTGTGGCACTTATACACTTTCCATATCCTCCTCATTGTCTCCTGAGCCTTAGGTGTAGGGGTTGCATAGTAGATGTACCAGCTGGGTCTGGGCACCCTGCAGAGTGCTTGTTCTCTGCAGTTTGGTCAGTTGTGGATTTCTGTAATAATCCCCATTTGTTGCAAAAGACACTTCTTTGATGAATGGTGAGAGCTACAGTTCTCTGTAGGTATGAAAGTATTTAGACAGGAAGATCTCTGTGAGTTCAAGGCCAGCCTGGTCTACAAAGAGAGTTCCAGGCCAGCTAGGGGTACAAAGAGACCCTGTCTCAAAAAAAAAAAAACCCAAAAGTAATTATTTATAATACAGTTAGAAATTATATTGATTTAGGAAAAGGCAGCAGTAGGCTCTCTTCTAGGGCCTATGACCACTCTGGCCATGGGTATTTGGCTAGGTTTATAGTACCGGGTATGAATTTCTTCCTCTTAAATGGAGCTTAAGTCCAATTAGGCAAGACATGGTTCATGGAAATCAATGTGAAGAATTCTCAGATAGCTAAAAATAGACCTTCCATATTCAACTATGCACTCCTTGGCATATACCTAAAGGACTGAATATCTTATTGCAGAGATATTTGCTCAGCCATATTCATTGCCGCTCTGTTCAAAATAGCTAGGAAATGGAGACAACCTAGATGTCCTTCAGTTGATAAATGGATAAGGGAACTGTAATACACACACACACACACACACACACACACACACACACACACAATGGAATTCTATTCATTTTTAAAGACAAATGAAGTCAATGAAATTTACAAGTCAATGGATGGAACAGGAAAGTATTATACTGAGTGAGGAAACCCAGATCCAGAAAGACAAATGCAGAATCCACGTTCTCTCTTATTAGTGAATTCTAGTTCTGATTTTTTAGAAGTGAGCTTATAACCTTTAGTAACTACAGAACCCAGGAGAGTTGAAAAGGGGCATGAGGGCCAGGTAAGAGAAGAAGCTCTAGGAAAGGGGGCAGTAGGACATAGGACTATGATAGGAAAAGAGGAAAAATGGGGAGGGGTCTTTAACCTGGGAGAATGAAGGGAAGGCATACAGGAGAGGGAACAAAGAGATAATAACACTAAGGATATTTGAAAAAAGTCACAGAAAAACATAATATATATATAATATATATATTATATATATATATATACTTCCTTAAAAGTACATGTATTGGCAGTAATGACCCACTTGCCCTCACTGAGAACAAAGTTCGATAATGAGAATCTTTGTTATGGACTCATTCTGAGCTAGAAAAGAAAAGTACATGTATAGTGTGTGTGTGTGTGTGTGTGTGTGTGTGTGTGCATTAAATGGAATTATACCACACAAGGTGATAATGCTCGCTACAAGAGCCATTGATATCTGACAAAAAAGTCTTAGTTCCAGGTATACCTCCTTTTAAGTTGTTGGTCAGGGGGTTCCAAGGGACCCGTAACCAACCCAGGCTGTTGCCGTTGCCGAGTTTCCTCCTGGAACTTGAAGGTAAGACTCTATTGCTGAAGACACCACATACTTCAGACACAGGATTTGGAAGAATGGAGTTGGAACTGACCTTAAAGGCTTCTCCCCGAGTACTAGCTCCCATAGCATTGGAAGCTGCTATGCAAGCAACATACAGTCCTATCCAGATGTAAAGCCTATATATGAACCCCCAAAATGATTGGCCAGGTAACAAATCCCTTATGGTGTGATAGCAGCTTTGTATCTTGGAGGTAACCAATAGCTGTCTAACTGGACATTTGAAATTCATCAAGTTTTCTTTTTCTAAGTTAAGTGACTTAAGAATGAGGGCTGGAGAGATAGCCTAGCGGTTAAGAACACCGACTGCTCTTGCAGAAGACCCAGGTTCGATCCCCAGTACCCACATGACGGCTGAGAACCGTCTGTAACTCCAATTCCAGGAGGACTCCAGTTCCAGGGGAATCCGAGACCCTCTTCTGACTTCTGCGGCATTGCACGACACGGGTGCACAAATCTACATGCAGACAGTACATTCATACACATACAAAAAAAAAAAAAAGAATGATGGACTTCTGGGGCTGGAGAGATGGCCTAGCGGTTAAGAGTGCCGACTGCTCTTGCAGAGGACCCAGGTTCGATCCCCAGCACCCATATGGCAGCTGAAAGCTGTCTTTTCCAGTTCCAGGGGAATCCAATGCCCTCTTCTGACCTCCACGGCATTGCATGACATAGGTGCACAAACCTACTTGCAGACAGTACATTCATACACATACAAGAATAAAAATTAAAAGAATGATTGATGGGCTTCTTTCTGATTGGTTAATTTCTTTCCTAAGTCTGACAGTCCTGATTTAGCCAAAACTTGTGATAGTTTTTAATAGTTCAAGAATTAAAAACTGAGCATTTTGGTTGGGTGCTCTGTTTGACAAATACCTTTGTGTAGTCTCCTCCCTTCCATGAACTGGTTTTCACACATCTTTAGGAAATGATACTTGCTAGTTTTATGGATTGATTAGATGCAGTCCTATATTTAGTAGCTGACATTTTAAAAAGTTATTTATTTATTTAGCGTTTTTGAGGGAAGAACAAAAGGGTTTATTTCAGGTTACAGTGCAGTCTTATTTCAGATTACAGAGCTTCCTTCCTTTGAAGGAAGCCAGGACAGGAGCTCAAGCAGGAACTTTCAGGTGAGACTGAAGCAGAGACCACGGAGGAGCAGTGTTTACTGGCTTGCTAAGCAACATTTTTTTTAAATTGAAGTTTTGTGATTTGCATACACTATAATTTGATAGTATTTAGATCCCTTCCCCAGTCCCCTTAACACCCCCTCAATTTAAAGTACTCTTATCCACAAAATAAGACTTGCCTCTAGAGTCTCCTCTGTGTTCCCAAATGTCCTTCAGCATGGGTCCGTCCACTGGAGCCTGGTTAACCTACTGAGTCCCATCATCGAAAGAGACTGCCTCTCCTCCTCCCAGCAGCCATCACTTGCCAAGATTTCCTTAGGTTGGGTTGGGGTTTCTTACCCTTTTCCCCATGTCTCTCCTGGCATTTTGTCTGGTTTGATCTTACAGGGGACTTGTGCGTGCTGTCACCATTGCTGTGAGTTCATATGAGTAACTTTCTAGCTCTCTGGAAAACCCAGTTTCCACATCATCCACTACTTCTGGCTCTTAGGATCTTTCCACCCTGTCTTCTGCAGTGGTACCTGAGGCTTAGGAAGCAGAAGTTTAATATAGGTGTCCTATTCAGGGATAAGGACTCTGTAGCCTTTTGTTCTCTGTACATTGAGCAGTCATGAGTTTCTGTGTTAATCATAATCTGCTGCATAAGGAATGTTCTCTGGTGAGATTTGAGAGATTCATTCATCTATGGATACAGCAGTGACTCATTAAGAGTCAGTTTAATAGGATAACTATTTAGTAGAAAACTAACTAAATAGCTCTCCTTTATATCCAATGACCTGTGTAGCCTCAGGTCCTTAAACCTGATATCAGTGTCAGTTATGGGGCTCCTAGCAACTAGGAAGTAGACCTTAAGTCCAATTAGATAGTGGTTGGTTACTTCCATAATATTGGAACCACTATTACACTGATGGGACTATTTTGCCAGGCCAGTTATAATTGTAGTTCATGCTGGGCGTGGTGGTGCACACCTTTAGTCCTAGCACTTGGGAGGCAGAGGCAGGTGGATCTTTGTGAGTTCAAGGCCAGCCTGGTCTACAGAGTGAGTTCCAGGACAGCTGGGGCTACAGGGAGACCCTGCCTCAAAAAGGCCAAAAAAAGAAAAATTGTAGTTCACATTATTCACAATAGGATAAAGTTGATTACTTTTTCCTTTCAGTAGCATGCACAGCACCTCCTAGTACTATGAACACTGACTGACATTTTTATTAAGTATTTTCAGTGTAGGTAATCATACTGAAGGTGTGGAAAGAGAATGCATACAGAAAGATGAATTACTATATACTGTCAAATATGCAGTCATTAGACAAATTATTCTATATCCAATATAAAAATCATTCTTACTTGCATCTTAAAGTATATTTGTGCTTTTACATAGCATACACACCATAATACATCTCCTGGATGATATGTGAGATAACAAATGACAAAGGTGGGATTTCCCTCTTCAAGGACTCTAGCAGAAGAGTGTGCTCCCCCCCCACATTAACAGAGGCAATACGAGGCAAAGGTAGTGCTCTTAACTGAGTTACTGATGGAAACATAAGGAGCATTTATGAATGGAGAACAGTGCATACTTTCCTTGAAGGATAATGCTAAACTCTCTTAAAGTTATTTATTTTAAAGTTATAATAAAAACTGTTTTCCTTGCATTTATGTACCGAGTTTACAAAAAGAAATGAGACAAGGTCTTTATTGTCTAGCCTGAACTTGTATTGACTTGCTTGTCAATACAAGTCACCAGGCTGACCTCAAACTTGTGAACCTGTCTCAGTCTTTTATTGCCAGAATTCCAAACATGTACTACTGTTCCTGGCTTCCAGTTTATAAACTTGGACATTTTACTACTAAATTTGATGTTTTTAGGCATTATGGTAAGATTTGTAATTTTTTGAGGGGGGGAAAGAATATTTAATTAACCTGCAAATCTGATTGGTAAAGTACTTCACTTAATGCAATTTAAATAATTTTATATGCATAGTTGATAAAATTCTCTTAGTAATTTCAGTCTATATTTGTAAATTTATGATAATTGGGTCTTTTACATATGGAAAATACTTGAGGCAATGTTAATACACTTAACAGTCTATCTTTTTTTTAAATTTATTCTTTATGTGTTTGAATGTACTGTCTGCATGCAGGTCTGTGCACCCGTGTCATGCAATGCCGCAGAAGTCAGAAGAGGGCGTTGGATTCCCCTGGAACTGGAGTTAAAGACGGTTTTCAGCCGCCATGTGGGTGCTGGGGATCGAACCCCGGGTCCTCTGCAAGAGCAGTGGGCGCTTTTAACCATTAGGCCATTTCTCCATCCCCAAACAGTCTATCTTACAAATCTTATAAATCAAGGTTTTAAAATATTTTGTTTATCATTTTTACTTTTATGTGTATTGCCTGCATGTGTGTTAAGTACACCCATGTCGTGCAATACCCACAGAGGTCAGAAAATGTTGGATTCCCCTGCTCTTGCAGAGGATCTGGGTTTGACTCCCAGCACCCACATGGCAGCTAATAACTGCCTGTAATTCCAGTTCCAAGGATCCTACACTCTCTTCTGACCTCTATGGACATTGTATGACATGGGTGCACTTACACATATACAGGCAATGCACTCACACACATGAAGTAAGAAAAAAACAAATCTGCTGAAAGTGAACTTATTATGAAGCGACTTGTCAATATGGTGCTTATCCAACTGTTCTAAGTTCTTCCTCAGTGTTGTTTTAGTGGTAAGGATCAAATTCAGCCCTCGATTTGAAAAGCCCTTGTATTTGCAAAGCTCATGCTTCATTCTCAGTGAATGTCACCCTCCTCCACCCACCACCCTCCTCCAACCACCCTCCTCCCATCACCCTCCTCCCACCACTCTCCTCTTCCCACCCTCCTCCTCCTCCCCTCCTCTCCCCTCTTCCTCCTCCTCATTTTTAATTACTTTCATTGCTTTCTGGCACTGGCAGGCTTTTTTCACAACCAAGAGGGCCAGAGTCATCACTCCATACTGCACAGACACTTGTGTATTTGGAATTGGACTATAGCTTGTAAATTCATGTTCTAGGATGGTTCCATCCAAATAGCGCTTTATACTGTAAGTTTAGAAATGTAGGTTGGTATAAAACTGTGTTATCTCAAAGGCAAGACACAGAATCTGAACTTTTTGTGGTTAGAGCTATTGTAGACTTCTGAACCCAGTCAGCATTGGGATTTAGGAAGATTACTAAAACTCCAACGTGGTTTCCTTTGTTTAAGCATACTTTGACTACTGAGGGAATGAACTTTTGCTTTGAAAGAAAAAAAAAACCAACAGAATATTTAACAGGTAAAAAATAAAATAGTGAAGAATTGCCACTTCAGAAATTAGAAGCATAAGAATCCTTTGTCAAGAGCCTTGCAGTTGGCATCTGATTTTAGAGTTGCAGATTTTTTATTTTGGAAGAATTCAAGCCTGGAAGAACAGAACACTGACTTTGTACATGTCCTAATCCACTGGCACCTTGCTCCATGTGTTTACATGTCCTAATCTACTGGCATCTTGCTCCATATGTTTACATGTCCTAATCCACTGGCACCTTGCTCCATGTGTTTACATGTTCTAATCTACTGGCATCTTGCTCCATATGTTTCTTTCTTTCTCCTGGCATGTGTGTATGCTTATAATCTTTTTCTGTATTTTATGTGCTTCCTAAGAACAAGGAATCCTTTTATTTATTTATTTATTTATTTATTTATTTATTTATTTATTTGGGATTTTTTGAGACAGGGTCCCCCTTTAGTCCCAGCTGTCCTGGAGCTCACTCTGTAGACCAGGCTGGCCTTGAACTCAGAGATCCACCTGCCTCTGACTCCCACGTGCTAGGATTAAAGGCATGTGCCACCATGCCCAGCACAGAATTTTTTTTATAAACCATAACTATGCTACAGTGTTTGAATTAGGAAATATAAAGTTAAGACAGTATTACCTAATGTGAGTCCCTATGAAAATTTATCATTTGTTACAATTTTTTAAAAACTATTTATTTTTATCTTTTTATGTATACAGGTGTTTTGCCTGCATGTGTAAAAGCACTTGTATTATGCAATTCCTGCAAAGGCCAGAAGAGGGCATTGGATCCCCTGGAACTGGAGAGCAGTGTTCTTAGTTGCTGGACCATCTCTCCACCTTGTTAGAACATTCTAGTCATCTCTGTCTCAACTTTTTGGATTTAGCTGATTGTTCTTCATTTTTCTTCATAATTTGACAGAGTTCCTACTGCATAAGTCAGTAGCACCTTTTCCCCTGCATTGCATCTGGGAGTACCTGCTGGCCGTTTGTTGATGGGAACCTTGTCACTAGTTTGGGTGCTTATCTTCTAGATTTGTCTATTACAACATTATCAACAGACACCTTTTAAAGTTAATCAGCAAATCTGTGGGAGATACATTAAGATAGTACAAACCATCCGTTGCTCTAAACTCGCATTACATAATTTTAGTATCTAGTGATGGTTTCTGCTGAGCCTCTTATTAGTAGAATTATTGCAAGAGTAATTTGTTCCAACTCTGTTATTTCTACTTTTATTAGTTGACTTTCTAAACAGCTGTTTCTCTCCTAGTTAATTTCTTGTTTTGGTATCAGCATCAACTCATGGATTTATTTTCATCCAAGGTGCTAAATTAAGGCGTTTTGACACGCTATTGTAAAATTGGACCCTGGAGACCCTGTCAGGCAGGTTTCTCTGTTCCTTTACATGTCCCCAGTATTATGTGAACCCTAGCATATTTGCTGGCACAATAAGGAAGCTAGGTTCTACTTCTATTTGCACTAGGATCTGTTTCTTTTTTTTCTTTTGTTGGAAATAGAGCCACCATCCATGAACTCTGTACTTGAGTAATGGAAGTACTGTACCAATTCCAGTGGTCATTGCTGATGATTCTCATAGGACAGAAAGAGGGAGGGAGGGAGGGAGGGAGGAGAGAGAGAGAGAGAGAGAGAGAGAGAGAGAGAGAGAGAGAGAGAAGAGAGAAAAGAGAGGGAAAGAATAGGCATCAGAGCAATTCTTTTCTTTATGGGATGGTTTCATGCATTTAGTACAGGTAATATCCATTAGTTAGCTACATTTTATAAATTTCAAGAATATTTCTCATCACTGTGGCAAACTGAAAATATTTCCAAACATTTCTAGATGAACTATATGAGTCAAGTAGGTGGTGAGATGAAGGAGAGGAAGACACATGTGTGGGGCGTCTTACCAGTTCCACTGGGCCCAGGGTAGGAAAATCATGGGTCCTTTTCTTCTTGATAGTCATTAGCAGAGACAGTTATGGACAATCGGTTGAAAGGAAGAGTCTACCAGAATAGTTCTGAGTAAGTTTAAACCCATTGATAAAAAAGGACACAGGAGAAGAAACAGGTGTCATGAAGATTTGATCCACAGACACTGTAATTGACATTTGCCTAGGGATGAAGTCGATTTGATGAACATCACTAAGCAGGAAAGGGAAAGAGCTCAGCCTTAGTGGCAGCCATGAGTTGCTAAATAAATTGGTTCTGGAACTATTTTGTATTTTGACTTCTTACCATGTGACATAATAAATTCCTTATTGAATCAGTTGAACCAAAGTTCTTGGTCTTTTAAGTTAACATATTAAGTGATTTGCTTTATGAGTTCTTCCTTCTGTCTTTTATATCTTAAAGATTATTTTACTGACATGACCTAGTATTCAAAATATTCATGTGTAAGCAAACACCAGTGCTCTGAAAGACAGAGCCGGATTCATCATTTATGCTATTCATTAAAAACAAGTCATAAAAATGAAGGCTGTGTCTGAGTTCCAACACATGTGTCCAAACCCAGGACTAATTCTGTGAACAGTGAAACACTTTCCTTTAAAAAATTTACTGACATTTGAATACTGTCCCGATGTGATCACGCTGCATCACAATGTTCAGTCATGGTGGCCTTTTCTTTTTATCTTTGCAGTCTTCTGCCATGACAGTATTTTTTTAATGTTTTTTTTCCAGCTGATGTTTCTCAACGGGACTATGACTTTTGTCTGAAAATATTCACATACTTGGAAACTAAGGGCAATGTCTAATGAATGAATCTATTTGTGGTGATCGTAGATCTTATTTTAACACCGTTTATGCTTTTTCACAGATCTTTGGATTTTTGGCACTTGGGTGGACAGCAGCAGTCATCTACATGCAAATCCTTTTTAGCTCTTAATTGGAGGAGGAGGGCCTTGGGCTAGTGAGTGTTTGTTGAAAACGTGAAAAGCTCTTGCTTTGATCTCCACAAGGGAGAAGAGAAGTTCTTAACTGAAGGAGGAAATTGAGTGGTATATTTTAAAGTTGATATAAATTTTTAAGCAATAACATGGTGGTGAAATAAAAGCTGTATCAGAATGAGAGCATGTTAGTTATTTTGGTCCTCACCTTGATATTTCCCAAGTACATGATATGATCAAACTGTTTACCTCAGTTTCTTTGCCTATAAATCAGGCTTTAAAATATTATCTCTGCTTGTCTTCAAAGGTTATTGTAAGAAGTAAGCAGAATAGTGTGTTATACAAAATAGCAGGTGTTAAAAACCACCACAAACACCACAACGGCATCCTATTGGGTGGATTTATTTTAAGGAGGAATCATTGCACACACAAATTAAGAAATAAAGCCCAAATTGCTGCTGAGACAGCCTTCCCCTTCGACCAGTAGGGCCATTCTTTTTTTTTTTTTTTAATTTTTTTTAAATTTATTTTTCTCTATGTGTGTGAATGTACTGTCTGCATGCAGGTCTGTGCACCCGTGTCATGCAAGGCCGTGGGGGTCAGAAGAGGGTGTCGGATTCTCTGGAACTGAAGTTCTCCTGGAATTGGAGTTTCAGACGTTCTCAGCCACCATGTGAACCCGGGTCCTCTGCAAGAGCAGTTGGTGCTCTTAACCGCTAGGCCATCTCTCCAACCCCATGGGCCATTCTTTATCAATCAGTGGTCTCTGTTTGGACAGCCCCCCAGGCACCTCCTCTGCTTGTCTTCAGAGCAACCAAGACCAGGAAGTGCTCACAGCATTCGCTGTGCATTTTCCTCTTCAGCACTGCTCTCAGCGAACCTGTTCTACTTTGCTTTAACTTGCTGTGACAAAACACTCTGACCATTACCAACTTGGGGTAGAAAGGGTTTATTTAGTTCACATCTCCCAGGTCACAGTTCATCGCTTAGGGAGCCCATGGAAGGAACTCAGGGTAGGAACCTGGAGGCACTTTGTTCTGTAAGATGTGGTGTCTTCTACTGCTGTTCCTCTGACCACCAGGCTGTGTGCAAAGTGGGAATCTGTCCAGGAATGAGTTCTGCTTGGCTTTGGCATGCTTAGCAACTTTCTTGGTGTGGAAAAGGAAAAGAATCTTATTTATGTCTGTTCTAAAGAAGAGGCTTTCCTATAGTGAGTCTAAAAAGCGGCATTGCACGTCACGGGTGCACAGACTTGCATGCAGACAATACATTCATACACATATGGAAGTAAATAAAAAATTAAAAAAAAAAAGTGCGTATTTTCGGGGCTGGAGAGATGGCCTAGCGGTTGAGAGCGCCGACTGCTCTTGCAGAGGACCCGGGTTCGATCCCTGGCACCCACATGGCGGCTGAGAACCATCTGAAACTCCGATTCCAGGAGAACTCCAGTTCCAGGGGAGTCCGACGCCCTCTTCTGACCTCCGTGGCATTGCACGACACGGGTGCACAGACCTGCATGCAGACAGTACATTGATACACAAACAGAAATAAATAAAAATAAAAATTAAAAAAAAAAGTGCGTATTTTCAAAGAGTAATGCTATTCCACGTTGTACTTGATCTTCTGTAAACTTGGTATTTGTTAAATGTCTTAGTACTCCTGCCTCAGGGCCTCTGTGCCTTCTCTTCCCATCTACATCCAACTTTCTCCAGTCCTCCTTGCTTTTCTCCCTATAGCTTATTAAAGAGCAGTAAAAGGGGGGGGGGAGCGTGAGGGGGGCATGGATGCGGGAATGAGTCTAAATTTGACTAAGAAATGCATGTTGTATGAAATGTGCTAAAAAATCTTAACTTAAAAACAAAGAGCAGTAAAAAACAAACAAAAAAACAGAAAGGAAAGATTTCAGCATTTTCTAGATATTAAGGAGAAGCAGAGAAATTCTTCATTTTTTAGAATTTTAAATGTAATGTGCATGGGTCTTTGCATTGCTGTGAATATGTACTACATGCATGCCAAGTCTTCATTTCTATTAAAAGCAGTTTATCAACAGTTTCAACATGCATATGCTGCTTTGGGTGACACAGAGAGGGTATTACATGAAAATAATAAGAATGCAGTAGCTCAGGAGCTGAACATTTTGGGAAAAGAAGAAAGTAAAGTAAAACAGTTGCATTGTCATAAATGGTTAATGGAAATTTGATGTAGTATAGGAGGCAGGACTACATAAGATGCAACTTGTGGAGTTCTTGATCCTTTGAGAAACTGGGAAATAGAGCTAAAGAGAGATAGATGAAAAGTCTCTCTCTCTCTCTCTCTCTCTCTCTCTCTCTCTCTCTCCTATTTATCTAATCTACCTATCTCATAACACAGGAGGCCCTTTGTATACCTCAAGTATACACAGTGAAATTTACTAAAAACATAAAACATATGGTGAAAAGGTGCAGATGGGGGTCAACGGGAGATGATCATCACCAGAAACAAGGCAGGAAATGCAGCCCTCAGCAGCAGCCAGTCTGTCCTGCTTGGTCTCATAAGGTGGAGCCTCTGGTCTGGCACTTTTCTTTTCTCAAGTCAAGGCACTCTCATAAGGTGTCCTGGGTTCATCATTTGCAAGTCTCTTGTCTCTGACATTTCTTTTCTGTGCATTTCTTTGTTCTCCATAAAGGATGTGTCTGACGGCCCTTGTTCAATTCATTGTGATATTTGTTGCCAATGTAAAGGAAATAGAATCCCATAGGGACCTTGGTTCACTGTTAAAGCTGATCTTACACCTTCGCCTTTGGCGCCTGGGCCAGAGGGTCGGCGGATTTGGGTCAGTTACTCTGCACCTTTGTGCAGACTGCCAGGGAGTCACTTGGTTTTTTAAATATTTAAAAAAAATATTTAAGCCGGGCGTGGTGGCGCATGCCTTTAATCCTAGCACTTGGGAGGCAGAGGCAGGCAGATCTTTGTGAGTTCAAGGCCAGCCTGGTCTACAGAGTGAATTCCAGGACAGCTGGGGCTACAGGGAGACCCTGTCTGGAAAAGACAAAAAAAAAAAAAAAACAAAAAAAAAAAAAAAAAAAGATGACATCATGAGCTTTGCAGGAAAATGGCTTGGAGCTAGAGGACCATCATGCTGATGAAGTAAACAGTCCCAGAAAACAAATGCGAATGGTATCCCTCATCTATGGATGCTAGTGCCAATTACACTAGTTGTAAGTATTTCTTGTGTAGGGCCCCCTGAGCTTTTGTCCAAAGCAGTTGGGAGTGATGCAATTGGAAACACCACCACAACACAACAACAACAACACAAGAGAAGGACTGCATCAAAGAAACTGACTGAAAAGTTGAACTTCTGCTCAAAACAGTCAACTTCCTCATGGAGAATATTGAGAAAGACTGAGAAAGAGATGAAAAGCATGTTTGGCAGAATGCATGAGCTCTGGCGGGGTGGGGGAATGGGGGGGGGCACGGGTCTAGATTTGTTAAAAAAATAAAAATAAATTTATGTGAAAAAAAGTAAAAAAATAAATAAACAAATAATTAAATAAAAAAAAAGCTGATCTTACACCATTTCTTCTCAATGTGAGTAGTGTTATTCTATAAATGACAACAATGAAAACAATGGGCATGGTTCTAGCAGACAATGTTTAGGAGAATATTGAGGGTCTTGCTAAATAATGCTATTCTGAACTTGCTCAGTGATGAATGAACAGAAACAAAACAAAAGAATGACAGATTAAAAACCAAGATATTGCCTTCATTTTTGATACAATTGAATCTGAAATTCTGCTTTTGCATAAAAGCCAAATATCCCTGCTAATTGATCCTTGAAGAAGTGGCACAATGGTTATGTCCATCAGTGCCCATAGGTGTCCAAAGGTGTTCTGTCTTAGGGGAGGGAAGTTCTGAACTGGACGTGCTCCTACATTTGCTTATCACATAAGTCACTGTTTCTCATCTGATTTGACAACCATGGCAGTAATATGCCACAGGTACTAATCCAGACACTGATGTAGAGAAAATGTCCTTTCTGATAGTCCCTTGCTCTATGCAGTGGGCTCCCATGAAGGTCCAGGTCACTGGGGAACAGAGCCACCCCTAAGATGATCTGCTGCCTGCAATCTGCGTCACACCTTCAATCAACCATTGCTACTTCAAGGTTAATTCTGGGGCCACTGGTAGACAGTACAGATTTTGACTCAGAAGAGACAGAAGTGGTTAAAATACATGCTGACTAAGTAAACCCAAGGATCATTTTGTTTTCAAGCTATATTGAAACATTTCCCCAAATTGTAAGGAATAGGTGACAGAGTCTGTGAGATATGATATCTTACAGGAAGTGCTCTACTTCTGATGGGAGAGGCTCATCACCTGTGGGAAAACTTAGTTAAGACGGGTTGCATTCTAAGCCAATGGTACCTCCCTGGCCACACCCATGGGGTGGGGTGTAGTGACGAAAAGATTTAGGATTTGGCCCTGAGAATTGAGTCATGATGGATATTTAAGCAGACATGTTGGAATAAAATCTCTCTCTGCATTTGGACCTCAACCTGTGTGCACGTGGTGTGCTTTCCTGCACATATTTTCCACATGGGTCGTCCCAGGATTAAGTGGGCCCCTGCCACAAATCTTGGTGGTGACCCCACAATCACCTAAGTGGGTCAAAGGGAGCATTTGGAGTTGTTGTAAGTGGGAGAAGTCTTGGGATATCCTGAGGTATTCTGATGTGTGCAGAATTGGAACACTTGTCTATTTCACCCTTTAAGGTCGTTGAAGATCACCCTCCTCTTCTGAGATATGATCCATTCTGATGGTAGTCCTAGATACCTGGTGCTAATACAGTGTTCCCCATAGAAGGGATAATATTATGTCAGAAGACCCCACTTATCTCTTAAATCCAAATTACAAAAGAGCCCCGGCATATGTGATTGTTAAAAGTCTTCTGGTCTAGGGAGATGAGTTTAATGAAGAAACTTCTTTTTGAGACAGGGTCTCCCTGTAGCCCCAGCTGTCCTGGAACTCTCTGTGTAGACCAGGCTGGCCTTGAACTCACAGAAATCCATCCGCTTGCCTCTGCCAACCAAGTGCTACAATTAAAGGTATGTGCCACCATGCCTGGCTTGAAGAGATTTTTGTAACTTCACCAAATTTCCAGACCTTAACTTAAAGAGTTTTCCTGCCAGGCATGGTGGTGCACGCCTTTAATCCTAGCACTCGGGAGGCAGAGGCAGGCGAATCTTTGTGAGTTCAAGGCCAGCCTGGTCTACAGAGTGAGTTCCAAGACAGCTGGGGCTACAGGGAGACCCTGTCTCAAAAAGACCAAAAAAAAAAAAAAGTTTTCTCTTGGACAGATTCACCTCCTTTCTCCTGTAAAGGGAGAGAAATGACTTTTCCCAGTAATTTTTTGGTTGCCTGGTAATGATATGCACCTCTTTTCTTCAAGCACCGATGTCTTATTTTATGCAGGTGAGCTGAGCATCAAGAGGCTCAGCCATCATCAGCACTTAGGTACTGTGGCTGACCAGGTTCAAGCTGGCATACGTTCCTAGTGATCTCTTCATGAGCCACAACTTTGCAACTGGTAAGTGAAGCAAGGTGTCCAAGCTGAAACTGTGCCACATGCAGTTCACCCAAGGAAATAGGGAAGAGATGTTTTTGTCTTAGGAAGTTTTCTTGCTTCTGTCTCCACAACCATTTGTAACCCATTACCAAGATATTTTCGTTATGAAGTATTTTTTTTTTTTGAACTTTAGTTAAAAAGAAAACATCTGGAGAAATAAAAGTGTCTGCTTTTATGTTGTTCAGAGGAAAAAGGCCACTTGATAGTTACCACCAAAATTAGTCCAAGGAAATTAGCATTGCCATGGCTAATGTGTTTGGTCTAATCTCAAACAAGATTCAAAAATGAAGATCTAGTTTCAGCCAACAGGAGCTGTAAAGGTGGACCTTTCTCCTCTCAGTAACAGCACTGTTAGGGCATGGTCCCCTTGACAGGCTACAATCCCCATTCCCACCCCATAAGCATTAATAGAGTCACTTCATGGGCAGCTGATGCCTTTGTTTGCCTAGACTACCACATTCATTGTTCAAGTGCTTACAACTTTCCTCACTGAAGGACCCAGGGAATTTAAAACAAGGAGGTGGAAATGAATGTGTACCTGGTAAAGCTGTCTCCTAAATCTCAAGGGCAAGTAGGGAAGAAAGAGGCAAGGCCTCCTTCTAGGAGGGCTTGGTACACAGACCTCTCATTGGGTCCAGGATGGGTCAGGGCCTCTCTCCAGCTTGTGCATCTCTTTTTAAAATTTTTTTAAATTTTATTTATTTCTGTATGTGTATGAATGTACTGTCTGCATGCAAGTTTCTGCACCCGTGTCGTGCAATGCCGCGGAGGTCAGAAGAGGGTGTCGGATTCCCCTGGAACTGGAGTTCTCCTGGAATTGGAGTTTCAGATGGTTCTCAGCCGCCATGTGGGTGCTGGGGATCGAACCCGGGTCCTCTGTAACAGCAGTCAGTGCTCTTAACCACGAGGCCATCTCTCCAGCCTCAACTTGTGCATCTCTTTTGGTGTTCACCAGTGTCAGAGTTTCAGACTCACCTCGTTCTTTGTACCGCACTCTTGTTAAACATAGCAAGTGCATACCTGCCTCTCAAGGCCCAGCTTACATTCTCATTTCAAGGACACTTTCAGTTCCAAAAGAAAATTAAATTGTTTTCTAGTCTTAGAATTGACAAGCCTCTCTTTTCATATAAGCCACTGTTCTTTATATTCCTGTTTTCAGATCATGTACCTTGGGCATTGTAGGAACTGGAAAAGATCTACATTCCTGCCTCTGCCTACTTCTAATTATACAAAGACAGTGTGTGACAGTTCTAGCAAGGGTCCTACTCTTTTGGGGGGAAAGCAAGGGAGATAGTTGCTACTCTAGTGACATCATTACTAATCTTGCTGGTTCCACACCTACATATCTTGGTTATTTCATTGATACATATCTTTTGATCAATAACAAAGTCGAATCCTTTTCCATATATTTATGTACTCATTTGCATGTCCTTGGGAAATTGCTTGGTTGTATTCCCTCAGCCAGGTTGTATTTTCCTTTACTGATCTGAAGGTTATAAATACCTGTTCTGATAGTGTATGCCATCATATAAAGTTAATGTTTTCCCTCTTCATATGCAGTAACTATCATGTTCTGAGAAATTTGGGCCAGATAAAACCCTTTAATCTCTGTTTGTGGTACAATGCATGTTTTGGCTTAAGGAACAGGGCATCTTTGTTAGGAAATGGGATGGAAGATTTATATTGAATAAGTGTGATATCTTATTTGTATATTATTTAAAAACTCAAAATATATTTTTTTAATTTTCATTTTTTATTGATGCTTTGTGTATTTCATACATCATTTTTCAATTCAGTTCAGGCATATTTCCCTTTCCCTTGCCCCCACCCCGCCCCACCCCATCCCAGATTATGCATTCTGCCATAACTTTCCTGCATCTGTTTTTTTTAACAATAAGTGATATTTTACGAGTACATACATCCTTCATGTAAAAACAATTTGCAAGCAGTCGTGCCCAAACCCACACAGCTCATGGGTCCCACCATCCAGCAGGGGAGGGCTTGTATTAAATGTACAATCACATTTAGAGCCTAATGAAATGTGCTCTGATATTTTAGACCAAATAGAATAAAGTTTGTTTGTACATCTCACAAGGATTTGAAGGGCCACAGCTTACTGTGTATGTTTCATGGGATTTCTTTTTTTTTTTTGGTCTTTTTGAGACAGGGTCTCCCTGTAGCCCCAGCTGTCCTGGAACTCGCTCTGTAGACCAGGCTGGCCTTGAACTCACAAAGATCCACCTGCCTCTGCCTCCCAAGTGCTAGGATTAAAGGCATGTGCCACCATGCCCACAGTTCTTTTTTTTTTTTTTTTTTTTTTTGGTGGGATTTCTATAGAATGCCCAACACTGGGTGTTCGACACCTCTACTGTTGCTTAATGCTGATAAAGATTCTTTGGATCTCAAGTTCAATTTGGCCAGTTCAGATTGATTTTTTTTAAATTTTGATTCAGTGCATCTCAGTTGCAAGCACCTCTTCATATTTAAACATTATAATTGTGACAGAATATATAAAGCATAAAATTGATCATCTTAACTACTTTCAGATATATAGTTTAATGATATTAATTACATTCATATCATGATCACTGCTTTCCCTCTCCAGTATTTCTTTCATTGTACAAATCTGAAACAATAGCTCCCCGCCTTATTTCCACCCTGGTTACCTTTATTTTACTCAGTATCTCAGTGAATGTGACTGCATCAGCTATAGTACAGCGAAGAATCATAAGCATAGGCATTTTGTGTGCGATGTGTGTGTGTGTGTTGAGAGAGAGAGAAGAGAGAAGAGAAGAGAGAGACTTGATTTTTTTTGAGACTAGCTTGTTTTATCTTGATCACTAGCTTTTGGGTAGGACAATTCTTGGTTGGGTGGGACAAGGGAATGATATGTGATTTCCTGGGTTTCTTTCAGAGAAGTGACTGTAGAAATCTTCCTGCATTGTGGCAGCAGAAACTGGAATATGGTATCGCTCCTGGTTGAGGGCTAAGTCTTTGGCTAGGTCTCCAAACAAAACCTCTCAACCATCTGAAGTTGATTCTTGCAAAAGCAAATATGTATTTGAAATGTAAATCGGTTCTTATCCCAGTCTGTGTAAACAAGCCCCAGATGCCACTCTCAGACCTGAGAAGCCAAGCCAAATTTTATCAAAGACTCTTTCAAAGTTCAATTTCTTACCAAGCACTTGTAAACAAGCTGAACCATTCTCACTGGAGTGTGTGAGCCCTCAGCATCTCCCAGTGGGAACACACAGCATTCAGCTTCACAGCTTCCTCAGCTTCCTCCCCAGCAGCAAGCTTTGATGTACCACTTACTACTTACTCTCCATGTCAACAGTTCACTGCCATTTTTTTTCTTTCTGAGACAGGGTTTCCTGTAGCCCAGTTGACCTGTAACTCCCTATATAGCCAGGCTGACCACGAATTTACAGAGATCCGCCTGTTCTCTGCCTCAATGGCTGGATTAAATGTGCTGTGCGCTACTACACCCACGTCATTAACAATTTTTTTTTTTTTTACTTATTGCATTTCCCATATTTTGATTTTAGAAATAGAACAAATGACTTACAGATGCTGAGAGCACAACATCACAGCTTGCCTTTATGCTGTCGACTATGCTGATCAAAGGCTGCAGTTGAGAAACTCAGATCGCCTCCAGGTCGAGTATGAGCTGGCTCCTCCAGTGATTCTGGGATTGCATGAAAACAAGCACTGAATGGTGACCTTGAGAGCTTATTAGTCCTGAAGGCTTTTTTTTTTTTAAAGTAATTTTTTTTTTATAGGAAGTTTTAATAATTAACAATAATAAAAAAAAAAAAAAAAAAAAAAAAAAGAAGAGTGAAGGATGCCTTCCAGAGATCACGTGTGGCCCCACTGCATAAATTTTTTGGTTTTTCAACTTCCAATACATTTAATGCATTTGACAAACACCAGTTTCCACCTGTTTCCCACCTTCTTCTTCAAAGAAAACTTCCTCGTATTCAGCTGTACTAAATCCACTGCTTACACAGTTACCTTGCTAAAACTGAACTCAGAGCCTGGGTCAGCCTGCCTTCCTTATTTTATATGAGAGTTCTTTGGGACTGGTTAAGTGCCTCACTTTTCCTTACACTGCTTTTCTGTGGTTAGTGTTTGTAACCCATTCCATTGCACAAAGGCTGACGTATTCGAATATTGTTAAAATATCATGGGCTGAAGTATGGTCCTAGCGTTAAGGCCCTCCGCCTCTTCGCAGAGGACCCAGTTGCGATTCCCCCAATGCACCCCAACATGGCGGCTGCTAGAGCGTCTGAGAAATCTTCAATGTCCGGAGAACTATCCGAGTTCCAGTGGAATCCGAGATCCTCTTCTACCTCCGCGGCATTGCACGACACGGTGTGCGCGAAGAGCCTACATTGCGGAGACAGGTAGCATTCATACCATACAAAAATAAATAAAATAAAATTTAAAAGCCAAACAGAAATAACATTAACAAAAAATCCTCTGAAGGATCTTAGCTTTTTTAAGATCCTACTCAGTCTAATGTCTCTTTTAGTGAGGCTGCATAAAAGTGATCCAGTTTTGTGTGCTGCGGCCATGTCATTTGTTTAGAGCGTGCTGCTTTCGGAGAAGCATCTACCCTAAACTATGATATCCTCAGATTGGACCATTATGTATGTGACCTCTCTTCCATCCTTCTTTTTCAGTGCTGTGTTGGTTTGAATGTGAGAGTTCCCCCTAGTAAGATCTTGATTGAGCTATTGTGCGAGACAATTTTTGTCTCCAGTTGGTTGTACTGTTTTTGGATGAATGCTTATAAGGTATGGTCCATGCTGGAGGGAGATATCATCATTGAGGGGAGCAGAGCATTAGTGAGTTAACATAGGATACTTCTTTCTATTTCTCTCAGTCTAGACGTTCTTAGCATATCCTTCTTGACTGTCTTTGAAATTAATCATTTTTTATTTTTTTATTTTTTTTTATTGTCTCACTTGCGATAGATGTGAACCTCAGCCCTGTCCACCATGCTCCCGCCACTCACAATGGCTACTCATATACCGGAGTGGAATCGTCACAAATCTTAATAAGATGACCAAATAAACGTCTTCCTTATTTAGATAAAGTTCTGTTGGTCAGTTTAGGTAAGTCGTCAGAGCCGTACAGAACAGTAAGAGTTGGAGCTGAGAGTTGACATGCGGTATTTATGTGGTAGCGCGAAGGCTATGGCTGTGAGAAGAACATAGCACCATGTTGGATGCTTCTTTAGACAAAGAGATAGTGACTTGGATAACTTCTGGCTATGAAAAGTCATATTGACCTCGCTCATAAGGGTGTCCAGTGAGGGCGCTTATATGTTGGCCATCTCTAGTTAGATACCCCTGAAAGATGCCTCAAGTGAACAATAGTAGTTACCTAGAGAATAGCTATAAGAGCACAGAAACCACTGGGTATTTTGTTCAAGAGAAGGAGTTTCTGGCTTAGCCACTAGTTTTGTCCACAGCCCCAGATGCTTGCGCCTTGCTATGGCGTTCAAGCTTGAAATCAGCATATGGCACTTAACTGTTCTTTGTGTGACGCGACTAATTCAAGACACCTTAAATGTGAGAAATTGGGTGCCATATTATTAATGTGGAATATAGATGCAGATCTACAGTGAAAAAGAGCAGATTGAGCAGAAAGAAATGCAAAAATGTACAATTTGGATTCATCGAAAAATCTGATCTAGGAATAATTTACATACCGTGAAGGGCCAAGTCATGTGAAGGAGAGGCTCTTTTGATAAGGAGATTAAAGGGATTGATTAAAGGCAGAGCCTAGTTATTTAAATTAAATGCAATTGAAAAAAGTGAAGATTAAGTGTGATTAAAGAGAGGCTTTGAGATTTACAAGTAACAACAGAAAGTGTACCTTCAGGGCAAGACCCACACTCAGGTAATCCTCCAACTTTTAAAAGGAAAATACTGAAAGGGTTTTCTCTCCAATAAGTCCAGGGCAGGGAAAAGTTGCAAATGTGGTTGAAGTAGGACAAAGTCCATCCCTAACTTGAAGCCAAAACTTGCAGTTTCATTCATGTGGTGCTTGCTTTAGAGCATAAGGAGTGCAAGAGTGACGGGTCATCAATTTCCTCCTCGGTTTCAGAGAACTGCTGAGGCCAGGCAGAGTACAGTAGGCATCCCTGAATAAAAAGGCCCTGATAGGCCATTGTGTGAGGTGGTAAATGTGAAGCCTGGTTGACAACAGAGACCCCAAGAAGAAATTCAAGATGCCAGAACTGTGAGATGATGCTAAGGAGAGCTGCATATAGGGTGTGGTACTGGCCTAAGAATGAGATGTATGTGCAAGCAAAGCTGGAAGAAATGAGCCATCTAAGCCCTTTGAAGTAGGGAGGAGTACGAGGAAAGTCACCATGTAGTCTACTGGGACTGTGAGTTTGTCCCTGCTGGTGTTTTTTCAGTCTTTGTTTTGCGATTGGCGGTCTTAACGTATGGTCGCGTGATATTATTTATTCTCTTCGTTTTGAATGGAATGGTGTGTGTATTTGTGCGGTTACCCATCGTATTTGAGTTGGGAATATGTAATTTGTTCTTTGATTTTACAGGAGCNACCTAGACAAGGAACTATTAGTAAATGACTACTGCTGAGTGAGGGAGAGTAGTTTTTTTTTTTTTTTTTTTTTTTTTGGTGGGATTTCTATAGAATGCCCAACACTGGGTGTTCGACACCTCTACTGTTGCTTAATGCTGATAAAGATTCTTTGGATCTCAAGTTCAATTTGGCCAGTTCAGGATTTGATTTTTTTAAATTTTGATTCAGTGCATCTCAGTTGCAAGCACCTCTTCATATTTAAACATTATAATTGTGACAGAATATATAAAGCATAAAATTGATCATCTTAACTACTTTCAGATATATAGTTTAATGATATTAATTACATTCATATCATGATCACTGCTTTCCCTCTCCAGTATTTCTTTCATTGTACAAATCTGAAACAATAGCTCCCCGCCTTATTTCCACCCTGGTTACCTTTATTTTACTCAGTATCTCAGTGAATGTGACTGCATCAGCTATAGTACAGCGAAGAAATCATAAGCATAGGCATTTTGTGTGCATGAGTGTGTGTGTGTGTGAGAGAGAGAGAGAGAGAGAGAGAGAGAGAGAGAGAGAGACTTGATTTTTTTTGAGACTAGCTTGTTTTATCTTGATCACTAGCTTTTGGGTAGGACAATTCTTGGTTGGGTGGGACAAGGGAATGATATGTGATTTCCTGGGTTTCTTTCAGAGAAGTGACTGTAGAAATCTTCCTGCATTGTGGCAGCAGAAACTGGAATATGGTATCGCTCCTGGTTGAGGGCTAAGTCTTTGGCTAGGTCTCCAAACAAAACCTCTCAACCATCTGAAGTTGATTCTTGCAAAAGCAAATATGTATTTGAAATGTAAATCGGTTCTTATCCCAGTCTGTGTAAACAAGCCCCAGATGCCACTCTCAGACCTGAGAAGCCAAGCCAAATTTTATCAAAGACTCTTTCAAAGTTCAATTTCTTACCAAGCACTTGTAAACAAGCTGAACCATTCTCACTGGAGTGTGTGAGCCCTCAGCATCTCCCAGTGGGAACACACAGCATTCAGCTTCACAGCTTCCTCAGCTTCCTCCCCAGCAGCAAGCTTTGATGTACCACTTACTACTTACTCTCCATGTCAACAGTTCACTGCCACTTTTTTTTTGTCTTTCTGAGACAGGGTCTTCCTGTAGTCCCAGTTGACCTGTAACTCCCTATATAGACCAGGCTGACCACGAATTTACAGAGATCCGCCTGTCTCTGCCTCAAGTGCTGGATTAAATGTGCTGTGCGCGCTACTACACCCAGCTCATTAACATTTTTTTTTTTTTTTACTTATTGCATTTCCCATATTTTGATTTTAGAAATAGAACAAATGACTTACAGATGCTGAGAGCAAACAAGCTTGCCTTTGGTGACAGTGTCAAGGCTGCAGTTGAGAAACTCAGACGCCTCCAGGTGAGTAGGAGCTGGCTCCTCCAGGATTCTGGGATTGCAGGAAGCACCTAGAATGGGTGACCTTGAGAGCTGTGATTGCCTAAGCTTTTTTTTTTTTTTTTTTTTTTTTTTTGAAGAGTTTTAATAATGTAACAATAATGAGACAGGGCAAATTTAGAAAGTCGTAACGGTGGAAAAGAAAAAGAAGGGAGAGGATGGCCTTCCAGAGATCACGTGTGGCCCCATCTGCATAAATTTTTTGGTTTTTCAACTTCCAATACATTTAATGCATTTGACAAACACCAGTTTCCACCTGTTTCCCACCTTCTTCTTCAAAGAAAACTTCCTCGTATTCAGCTGTACTAAATCCACTGCTTACACAGTTACCTTGCTAAAACTGAACTCAGAGCCTGGGTCAGCCTGCCTTCCTTATTTTATATGAGAGTTCTTTGGGACTGGTTAAGTGCCTCACTTTTCCTTACACTGCTTTCTGTGTTATGTTTGGTAACCCTTCCATTCACAAAGCGGGTATTCATACTTTTAAAAATCATGGGCTGGAGATATGGCCTAGCGGTTAAGAGCTGCCGACCTCTTGCAGAGGACCCGGGTTCGATTCCCCAGCACCCACATGCGGCTGAGAGCGTCTGAAACTCAATCCGGAGACTTCCAGTTCCAGGGGAATCCGAAACCTCTTCTGACCTCCGCGGCATTGCACGACACGGAGTGGCCAAACCTACATGGGAGACGTACATTCATACCACTACAAAAATAAATAATAAATTAAAAAAAATTTAAAAAAAAAAAAAAAATTCTGGGTAGTTTTAAGACTAAGTAAAGACTCTTTTAGGGCTGCGTGCCAGGTTGATGCTGCTTGCCATGCCATGTCTGGTAATGGCCTTCTGAAAGCTTCTAACTTTTCCTGGTTTGGCCTTATTATGGACTCTCCATCTCTTTCCAGTCGGTGGTTGGTGAATGAGAGTGTCCCCATAAGCTTTAGTATTAGACATTTTTGTCGCCCAAGTCGGTGGCACTGTTTGGGGATCTTAGAAGGTGTGGTCCATGCTGGAGGAAGTAATCATTGGGGGGGTTAGTGATTTTTTTTTTATTTTTTCTCTCTTCTCTCTCATGCTTCCTTGTCTAGTGAGATGTGAACCTCAGCCCTGCCACCATGCTCACCATGCCTCCGCACAATGGACTCTGATTCCTGGAATCGTCAATCATAAACTCAAATAAACGTCTTCCTTTATAAGTTTCCGTTGGTCATGGTGGTTTATCACGCAACAGAACAAGTGACTAATCATAGTATTTTTGGTACCAGAGGCTATTGGCTGTGAAGAACCTGACATGTATGGTGGGAGAAGATGTGGAAGACTTTTGGAACTTTGGGCTAGAAAGCTGTTTGACTGCTATAAGCAGAGCTTAATAGGCATTTAGTAGAACCCTGAAAGATGCAAAAAATATAGTTCCAGAGGAAATAAAGACAGCAAAACTGGGATATTTTGGAGAAGAGTCTGGCTTGCAGTTTGTCCACAGCCCAAATGCTTGCGTTAATGCATAAGTTGAAAAGCAGTGGACTAACTGTCTTTGGGAGGAGGATATTCAGACAGCCTAATGTAGAATGGTGGCATAGTATTAAATGGTGAATATGATGCAGTTCTACAGTGAAAAAGAGCAGATGGGGCAGAAGAAATGCAAACGTACAGTTTGGATCTGAAAAGTGCACTAGGAAGAATTAATAGGTGTGGGCCAAGTCATGTGAAGGAGAGGCCCCTTTTGATAAGGAGATTAAAGTGATTAAGGAGAGCCTAGATATTTATACGTAAACAATGAAAAAGTGAGATTAAGGTGATAAGGAGAGCGTTGAGATTTACAAGTAAACAACAGAAAAGTACCTCAGGGCAGACCACACCCAGTAATCCTCCAGTTTTGAAAGGAAAATACTGAAAGGGTTTTTGCTCCAATAAGTCCAGGGCAGGGAAAAGTTGCAAATGGGGTTGAAGTAGGCAAAAGTCCATCCCTAACTGAGCCAAACTGGGCAGTTTCATTCATGTGGTGCTTGTTTTAGAGGCATGAAGTTGCAAGAGTGAAGGGGTCATCAATTCTTCCTCCTCGGTTTCAGAGAACTGCTGAGGCCAGGCAGAGTACAGCAGGGGCACCCTGAAAAAGAAGGCCCTAATAGGCCATCTGTGTGAGTTGTGAATGTGAACCTGGTTGGTAGTAGACCCCAAGAAGACATTCAAGAAGCCAGAGCTGTGAGATATGTAAGGAGAGCTTCATGCATACAGGGAGTGGTACCAGCCAAGGAAGAGATGTATGTTGCAAGCAAAGCTGGAAGAACTGAGCCATCTAAGCCTTTGGAAGTAAAGTCTCAGAAGTACATGGAGCTACTGACTTGGTGTTTCCCTGCTGGTTTCAGTCTTGTTTTGTATTTCCTTACTATGCCTTTATTCTTCTCTTTTGGAATGGGAATGTATTGTTGGGGTTCCACTGTATGTTGGGAGTATGTAATTTGTCTTTTGATTTACAGGAGCTTACAGTTAAGAGATTAGCGCTGAGTGCTCAGAAGAGACTTTGGACTGTAGACTTTTGAATGGAATTGAGACTGGTAAAGATATGGGCTTTTAGGTGGACTAAATGCATTTTGCATTTATATGGTCAGGAGCCTATGGGGAACAGGGATGGAATGTGGTGGTTTTGAATGAGTGTCCACCCATGGCTGTAATATTCAACATTTGTCTCCAGGTGGTGGACTGTCTGGAGATCTTTAGAAGGTGTGGCATGCTGGAAGGAAGGTAACGTCATTGGGGGGTGGGCTTAGTGAGTTTAATAAGCCTTGCAGTTCCACCTCTCTCTCTCTCTTGATTTCCTGTATCATTGCAAGATGTGAACCTCGGCTTTCCTGGCCAAGCCTGGACCATGGCTCTGCCACAATGGAGCCTGATTCCCTGGATCATGCAATCTATAAGCTCAAATTAACTCTCTCTTTTATAAGTTCCCCTTGGTATGGTGGGTTTTCACAGAACAAAAAGTGACTAATACAAAAGTCACTTTGAAAGTTATCTGATGCCCTGTCAACTCTGCTACACACATTCTACTTGAAGAAGTTCTGAGAAATTATATTTCAGTCTGTAAAGAATTATCTCAAAATAATTGCTTTTACCATGGTCTGTCACAGGATTTTGGAGTTTCATTTTTCTCTGTAATGCCTACCTAAAAGCTTCTAGAAAGATTAATGAAGCAATTATAAGAGAATGTCTTGTAAATTAATACTAACATCACTGTATTATTCCCTAATCCTTGAAGTTATGGAGAAATATCAGATGAGATCGTCATTTTTTAAAAAGAAGGCACAACTAGGGAACACATGGTCAAAATAACAGATTGGGATGAACACAGCCTTTTATATACACACATGGTGATATTTCCTTTTTAGGAATTTCCCTTAATGTACACCATGTGGCCAATATCTACCATATGGTGCCTGAGGACTCTCCGGTGGGTTTCACCCTATTTAATATTTCTGGAGGGTCTGACCTATAGCCAGTGTCCCCCATAGTTTCCTTGTAGCACACAGCAAGGATCAGATCTCAATATTGGTGGTTTATGCCTCTTGCAACAGTTTTTTCATGGAATAGTGAGATACTCATCATTGTGCTACGTTGTATACAGGGCCTGGTGGAAGAAGAGGTGTAAGAAAGAAGGAAAAGGTGAAAGGGATCTGGCTGGGGACTCAGGATGGGCATCAAGGACAGAAGAGATGGAACGCAGCAAGAAGTGAAGATTTACTTCAGACTCGCAAGACGAATTTCCATGACATCTAGTTTTGCTCAGATACAGGCCTGGAGGCAGCGCTTGTGTCATGCCCAGCCATTTGGAAAAGAGATATTTGAAGAGTAGGATAGGTATGCTATTTCACAGGCCAAATCCTGACTGTCTGCCTTTACTGAGATTCTCTGACCTTCATCTTTTTTTGTAAACAAAATTGTTCTCAATGTATATTTTAAATTGGACGTTTGTGGTTTTTATTTTATACATATTTTATTTTATTTTTAAATTGTTAGTATTTTAATTAAAATGTGTATGAGTGCATTGCCTCCTGTGCATGTTAAGGCACTTGTGCCATGCCAATGCCCTTGAGGTCGGGAAGAGAAGAGTGTGGATCCTATGGAACTGGAGTACAGAGGGTTGGTGAGCCCATCATGTGGGTGGGGTGGGAAGAAAACTAAGGTCCCTTTATAAGAGCGGCACTACTCTGAACTGAATGGGCCATCTCTCCAATCCCCATATAACACATCTTAATCATATTTAAGGATCCTCCTCTATCTGTACCCCGGACCACAGAGTTCATGCAGTCATGTCATATATGTTAATACCTATTAAGTCAAGTTTTGCATATCCAGTATGTCCCCTTTCAATGTGAGTTCATCCACTGGAAGTCCGGGTCAGCCTTTCGAGTTTCCAACTCCCTTTAAAGAAAACAACCTCCGCTCTCACCCAGCAAGTGAAATCACGGCTGCAATAGTGCATCCTCTGCTAGGGTTGGACCTCCTATTCTGTCCCCAGTTCTATGCTGGTCTTTGTCTGATTGAGTCTGCAAGGAGCTTGTGCATGCTGTCACCAGTCCTGTTACTTGTTGCAAATAAAATGGAGACTAATGACAAAATTCCACAAACTGGTCACACACATAGCATAAGTATCTGTGAGTACTCCTGCAGCCCAAATGGGAGGGGGGGGGGGGGGGAAAAACATAAAAAAAAAAGAAATGCCCCCTACAATGGAACCTCTACATACATCTAAGGCTCACAGAACATAGTGAAAAGGGGTACAGAGAATACAAATGCATCTCTAAACTCTCATCACGAAAGCTTCCTCATGCAACAGAAGGTGACAAGCACAGAAGGCCAGAATGGCCAAAGTGTAGAGAAAAGGGATTGCAGAGTGCATGTCCTTGGACAGGACTCCGGTATTAAACTCCACCCACTCATGACACAGGGGCCATTTGAGGACGAGGGGGTCCGACCCCATATTTTCATAGCCAGGTGGGATGCATTATCATAAGCCGCCAGTCGTTTTCAGGCTTCTAAGAACTTGCTTCTACTGCCATCTTGTCCTTCAAACATGAGCTCAGATATCTTTCCTCTGAAAAGCTTTCCCTGTTCACTCAATCTAAGGTCATCCAGTCTTAGAAGCCCTGGAAATTGTCACTTTCTGCTTCACTGCTGACTTACTTCTGTATGGTCTTTGACATTAGTTACCAGCTCTTCATAAATTTTTCTGCTTGCTGCTTTTCTTCAGTAGATCATAAGCTTTACCACCTGAATCCTGATCTTTTTATCATTTGCTCTTAGAACTCCTGGTGCTGAAAACATGGTAGTTGAATAAATAAATGAGTTATACAGAGTGAAAAATTACCTATCAAGAAACAGCCATTTTGTTGAGTTGGAATTTTATTATCCTTTTTAAGCTAAATGCTCCTTTTGGATAAGATTGGAACTATTTAAGCATATGTTTTGTGAGTTACTGCCCCCTGACCTCTTCTTGGTTTGTGCCTGCTCGGTATTCCCACTGGCGGGCCCAGCCTCGTTTTGGTTTCCGCCCTCAAAGATGCTTCACCCCTCCCGTGTACCACGGGGGACACTCCTCGCCCTCGCCCTTGTCAAAGGCTCCTTCTCCGACGTTCTGGAACTGTCGCTAGACCGGTTTGGCGTATAAACCGCTTTCCAGCTCCCTTTGCATTCTGTGTTCTTTCTAGGCGGCCATGATGGATCAGACGTTTGTACGCTTGTCCTTAACTGACATGTTAACTGGCGAGTAGAAGAACATAAACTTTCTTGTCTTGTGACGCCTGTCCCCTTAGCTGATGGGGCTGATTAAGGCTCAGTCCGTGTACGGCACGAGTCGAGAAGAAGATAAGGTGCGCTCCGGTGGGAAATGATTTCCAATGCTCTCATTGTTGAACAGACAGCTCTCTAGTCAACACAGGAATTTTCCTTTAATTTAGGCCCTAGTTGATGACATGAATTGGCTAGGTTAAGCATATTGGGAAATTTGTAGCCAAACCTGAAGGTTATTTTTTAATCATTACTTTTAATCAGAACTCAGGCTCCAACTCAAAGAATAACTCAATGCTCTCTAGCTGTAGGCTATTGATTTTAGTTCTATTTGATTCTTATCTTGGAACTAGGTTTGCTATGTGAGCTAATAGAAGCATTTGAATGAGGAGATAGTAAAAGGTCAGTGCTGTCTTATAGAGTTATTGAACACTCTCCTTCCCACTCTTTAAAATCTATTACAAATTAATAAACAAAGCCATGGCAATGCTTCATGAATGGAGTAACTGAAGGGCTCTCACAGTGGCTCCATTGTGGATTGTGGCAACAGATGCACAATGACCTTTAACTTAGATGGGAGGTCTGTGGGCAGCATCACTTGCTTTCACTAGCTATTAGATCCCTCCTTCTGCCTCTGTGACAACATACTGCATTCACTATATAAGACAGGACTTTTCTTTTTCTTATTTTTGTTTCTAAATGTTAATGAGCATTAAGACATTTGTTTTTTACCAAATAAATGCCCCAAGTGACCAGGTCAGTTAGATCCTAGGAAGGAGCTCTTAATGACCAATAGTTTCTTTGGATAGTAGAGCTTATAACATGAAACATAGTTTAGATTATCAGCAAAATTAGCTTGAGGTGTGATTAAATCATGATAATGTTGATTGAGATTTCCATTTTTAAAAATAGTTTCAAGATAGTAAGCATCATTATATCAGGGAAGCACCTGAAAGAGGAGTGAAAAAAATCTGGACTGGTGGTCCCAATACCTGAGTTCAAGCCCTGGCTCTGTCCCCTAGGAAGACCTTTTATGAGACCCTCACAGCTTTATTGTTTATAAAATTTCCTAGTCTGACTTTTTCCTGTCATACAATCTTAGGAAATTAAAGATTTATGTAAAAGCGATATTGACCTATGAAAAAAGAAAACATGAAATCAGAGTTAAATGGGCAATAATGATGTGAAGATTGCTGTTGATTAGGATTTTTCTAATTCTTGTCTCATCTCTTTACAAGGAAACACATACCCCTTTGAAATTTTTAAGTAAAATAGTTCTTTGTTTGCAGGTGAGGGGGAGAGTTGATTTTTCCTGGCAGTAATGATTCTGCTTGGAAATATCATTCACCTCAAGATGCCCCTTCTCTTGGCTTCTACCTGGAAGGTAGAAAGAAGCAAGAAAGTGAACTGGGGTTCTTGAGTGGTCTGGCACCAAATCTTGGTGCCTTCTGAATTCTGTGTTGTGTGGCTTCAGGCTTGTGTCTAGGGCCAGAGCTTGTGTGCTCCCCAGAAAGAGAGAAGAGAGAGAGAGAGAGAGAGAGAGAGGAGAGAGAGAGAGATAGAGAGAATTGGGGTAGGTGGTGGAGGTTTGAGAAACCCACTTTTGCTTGGCTTGATACAGTAGCATTGGCCTTTATTGATGGATCAACCTTATTAAATGTTTTAAGTACTGACTCCTGAAAAGGATGAAGGAATAAGGCTTTCTTCCAAAGAGCCTTGTTCTGGCTGGTGGCCAAGGGGATCAGAACAGTCATTAACTTATTATAATTACGATTACTCCATATAGGGCCAACGTGGACAACAGGATGTTGGTTGGTCCTGTATTTTAGTCTAAACACATACTGTTAACTTTTTTTTTTTTATCCCCTTTTTTTTTTTTCCTTTACTTTTTTTTTTCCTTTTCGATATACGGGGAAGGAACTATAATGCTTTTTCTTTTGTTGTTTGTTTGGNTTGATATTAATTACATTCATATCATGATCACTGCTTTCCCTCTCCAGTATTTCTTTCATTGTACAAATCTGAAACAATAGCTCCCCGCCTTATTTCCACCCTGGTTACCTTTATTTTACTCAGTATCTCCGTGAATGTGACTGGCATCGCTATAGTTACCGCGACAGAAATCGACGAGAATTTCCTAAGTCATAGCATTGTGTGCGTGCCTGAGTGTGTGTGTGTGTTGAGTAGAGCGGGAGAGTACGAGAGAGAGTAGAGAGAGAGCGACTTGATTTTTGGAGACTAGCTTGTTTTATCTTGATCACTAGCTTTTGGGTAGGACAATTCTTGGTTGGGTGGGACAAGGGAATGATATGTGATTTCCTGGGTTTCTTTCAGAGAAGTGACTGTAGAAATCTTCCTGCATTGTGGCAGCAGAAACTGGAATATGGTATCGCTCCTGGTTGAGGGCTAAGTCTTTGGCTAGGTCTCCAAACAAAACCTCTCAACCATCTGAAGTTGATTCTTGCAAAAGCAAATATGTATTTGAAATGTAAATCGGTTCTTATCCCAGTCTGTGTAAACAAGCCCCAGATGCCACTCTCAGACCTGAGAAGCCAAGCCAAATTTTATCAAAGACTCTTTCAAAGTTCAATTTCTTACCAAGCACTTGTAAACAAGCTGAACCATTCTCACTGGAGTGTGTGAGCCCTCAGCATCTCCCAGTGGGAACACATCATGCATTCGTTTCACAGCTTTTCCTTCAGCTTCTCAATCATGCAGCAACTTTCGTATGTACCATTCCTAACTATTCTCTCCCTGTCCAACAGTCACAGCCACTTTTTTTGTCTTTGAGACGGGTATTCCCTGTGAGTGCCCAGTTGACCGTGTAACTCCCCATATTATAGACCAGGGGCTCGCAACCACGAATAATTCACAGAGATCCTGCCTGTCTCTGCCTCAAGTGCTGGATTAAATGTGCTGTGCGCGCTACTACACCAACTCAAATCATTTTTTTTTTTTTTACTATTTGCATTTGCCCCCAATTTGATTGTTAGAAATAGAACAAATGACTTACAGATGCTGAGAGCAAACAAGCTTGCCTTTGGTGACAGTGTCAAGGCTGCAGTTGAGAAACTCAGACGCCTCCAGGTGAGTAGGAGCTGGCTCCTCCAGGATTCTGGGATTGTAGGAACGGCACCTTAGAATGGTGTGGACCTGAGAGGCGTATGCCTAAGCTTTTTTTTTTTTTGTTTTTTTTTAAGATGTTTTATAATGTAACAATAATGAGAACAGGGCAAAATTTAGAAAGTCAGTAAAACGGTGGAGAAAGAAAAAGAAGGGAGAGGATGGCCTTCCAGAGATCACGTGTGGCCCCATCTGCATAAATTTTTTGGTTTTTCAACTTCCAATACATTTAATGCATTTGACAAACACCAGTTTCCACCTGTTTCCCACCTTCT
Source organism: Rhizomys pruinosus (assembly GCA_009823505.1). Lineage (NCBI taxonomy): Eukaryota > Metazoa > Chordata > Mammalia > Rodentia > Spalacidae > Rhizomys > Rhizomys pruinosus. The sequence continues at coordinate 727,901 of VZQC01011008.1, read as the reverse complement.
TCTTCAAAGAAAACTTCCTCGTATTCAGCTGTACTAAATCCACTGCTTACACAGTTACCTTGCTAAAACTGAACTCAGAGCCTGGGTCAGCCTGCCTTCCTTATTTTATATGAGAGTTCTTTGGGACTGGTTAAGTGCCTCACTTTTCCTTACACTGCTTTCTGTGGTTATGTTTGGTAACCCTTCCATTCACAAAGCTGGTAATTTCAATACTTTTAAAAATCATGGGGCTGGAGAGATGGCCTAGCGGTTAAGAGCGCCGACGCTCTTGCAGAGGACCCGGGTTCGATCCCCAGCACCCACATGGCGGCTGAGAGCCGTCTGAAACTCCAATTCCAGGAGGACTCCAGTTCCAGGGGAATCCGAGACCCTCTTCTGACCTCCGCGGCATTGCACGACACGGGTGGCACAAACCTACATGGAGACAGTACATTCATACACATACAAAAATAAATAAAAATTAAAAAAAATATTAAAAAAAATCTGGGTAGTTTTAAGACTAAGTAAAGTCCTCTTTAGGCTGCATGACCAGTTGTGTGCTGCCTGCCATGTCTGGTAACTCTGCTTCTGAAAGCTCTCCCTAACTTTTCCTGGTTTGGCCTTATTATGGACCTCTCCATCCTCTTTCCAGTCTGTGGTGGTTTGAATGAGAGTGTCCCCCATAAGCTTTAAGTATTCAGACATTTTGTCCCCAGTTGGTGGCACTGTTCTGGGAGATCTTAGAAGGTGTGGCCATGCTGGAGGAAGTACATCATTGGGGGCAGGCTTAGTGAGTTTAACAAGTCTTTCAGTCTCTAGTCTCTCTCTCTCTCTTGACTTCCTTTACTCATTGCGAGATGTGAACCTCAGCCCTGGCCACCATGCCTCCCGCCACAATGGACTCTGATTCCCTGGAATCGTCAATCATAAACTCAAATAAACTCTTCCTTTATAAGTTCCTTTGGTCATGGTGGTTTATCACAGCAACAGAAAAGTGACTAATACAAGTATTTGGTACCAGAGGCTATTGGCTGTGAAGAACCTGACCATGTGGATGTTTGGAGAAATGAGGAAGACTTTGGAACTTTGGGCTAGAAAAGCTGTTGACTGCCATAAGCAGAGCTTAATAGGCCATTCTAGTAGAACCCTGAAAGATGCAAAAAATATAGTTCCAGAGGAAAATAAAGACAGGCAGAAACTGGGATATTTTGGCAAAGAGTCTGGCTGCAGTTTGTCCACAGCCCAAATGCTTGCCTGATGCTAAGTTGAAAAGCAATGGACTAATGTCTTTGGTGGAGGATATTTCAAGACAGCCTAATGTAGAAATGGTGGCATAGTTATTAATGGTGAATATTGTGCAGATCTACAGTGAAAAAGAGCAGATGGGGCAGAAAGAAATGCAGAACGTACAGTTTGGATCTGAAAATTGCACTAGGAAGATTAATGGTGGGGCCAAGTCATGTGAAGGAGAGGCTCCCTTTGATAAGGAGATTAAAGTGATTAAGGAGAGGCCTAGATATTTATAAGTAAACAATGAAAAAAGTGAGATTAAGGTGATTAAGGAGAGGCTTTGAGATTTACAAGTAAACAACAGAAAGAGTACCTTCAGGGCAAGACCACACCCAGCTAATCCTCCAGTTTTTGAAAGGAAAAATACTGAAAGGGTTTTTTGCTCCAATAAGTCCAGGGCAGGGAAAAGTTGCAAATGTGGTTGAAGTAGGACAAAGTCCATCCCTAACTTGAAGCCAAACTTGGCAGTTTCATTCATGTGGTGCTGGCTTTAGAGGCATGAAGGATGCAAGAGTGAAGGGGTCATCAATTCTTCCTCCTCGGTTTCAGAGAACTGCTGAGGCCAGGCAGAGTACAGCAGGGGCACCCCTGAATAAAGAAGGCCCTGATAGGCCATTGTGTGAGGTTGTGAATGTGAAGCCTGGTTGGTAGTGGAGACCCCAAGAAGACATTCAAGAAGCCAGAGCTGTGAGATATTTGCCAAGGAGAGCTGCATACAGGGAGTGGTACCAGCCTAAGGAAGAGATGTATGTTGCAAGCAAAGCTGGAAGAACTGAGCCATCTAAGCCCTTTGGAAGTAAATATCCAGAAGTCACCATGGAGCTACTGGACTTGGTGTTTGCCCTGCTGGTTTTCAGTCTTGTTTTGTATTTCCTTACTATGCCTTTATTCTTCTCTTTTGGAATGGGAATGTGTATTTGGTTCCACTGTATGTTGGGAGTATGTAATTTGTCTTTTGATTTTACAGGAGCTTACAGTTAAGAGATTAGCCTGAGTCTCAGAAGAGACTTTGGACTGTAGACTTTTGAATGGAATTGAGACTGGTAAAGACTATGGGGACTTTTAAGGTTGGACTAAATGCATTTTGCATTTTATATGGTCAGGAGCCTATGGGAGCCAGGGAGTGGAATGTGGTGGTTTGCATGAGTGTCCCCCATAGGCTGTAAGTATTCAGACATTTGTCTCCAGGTGGTGGCACTGCTCTGGGAGATCTTAGAAGGTGTGGCCATGCTGGAGGAAGTACGTCATTGGGGGTGGGCTTAGTGAGTTTAATAAGCCTTGCAGTCTCCAGTCTCTCTCTCTCTTGACTTCCTGTACTCATTGCAAGATGTGAACCTCGGCTTTCTGCTCCAGCCCTGGCTACCATGCCTCCTGCCACAATGGACTCTGATTCCCTGGAATCATCAATTGTAAGCTCAAATAAACTCTTCCTTTTATAAGTTCCCTTGGTCATGGTGGTTTATCACAGCAACAAAAAAAGTGACTAATACACAGTCACTTTGAAAGTTATCTGATGCCCTGTCAACTCTGCTACACACATTCTACTTGAAGAAGTTCTGAGAAATTATATTTCAGTCTGTAAAGAATTATCTCAAAATAATTGCTTTTACCATGGTCTGTCACAGGATTTTGGAGTTTCATTTTTCTCTGTAATGCCTACCTAAAAGCTTCTAGAAAGATTAATGAAGCAATTATAAGAGAATGTCTTGTAAATTAATACTAACATCACTGTATTATTCCCTAATCCTTGAAGTTATGGAGAAATATCAGATGAGATCGTCATTTTTTAAAAAGAAGGCACAACTAGGGAACACATGGTCAAAATAACAGATTGGGATGAACACAGCCTTTTATATACACACATGGTGATATTTCCTTTTTAGGAATTTCCCTTAATGTACACCATGTGGCCAATATCTACCATATGGTGCCTGAGGACTCTCCGGTGGGTTTCACCCTATTTAATATTTCTGGAGGGTCTGACCTATAGCCAGTGTCCCCCATAGTTTCCTTGTAGCACACAGCAAGGATCAGATCTCAATATTGGTGGTTTATGCCTCTTGCAACAGTGTTTTCATGGAATAGTGAGAGTACTCATCATTGTGCTACTTTGTATACAGGGCTGGGTGGGTGGTAGAAAGAGGAAAAGGTGATAGGGGATCTGGGGACTCAGGATGGGCATCAAGGACAGAAGAGATGGAACGCAGCAAGAAGTGAAGATTTACTTCAGACTCGCAAGACGAATTTCCATGACATCTAGTTTTGCTCAGATACAGGCCTGGAGGCAGCGCTTGTGTCATGCCCAGCCATTTGGAAAAGAGATATTTGAAGAGTAGGATAGGTATGCTATTTCACAGGCCAAATCCTGACTGTCTGCCTTTACTGAGATTCTCTGACCTTCATCTTTTTTTGTAAACAAAATTGTTCTCAATGTATATTTTAAATTGGACGTTTGTGGTTTTTATACATATTTTATTTATTTTTAAATTTTTTATTATTTTAATTAAAATGTGTATGAGTGCATTGCCTGCCTGTGTGTGTAAGTGCACTTGTGCCATGCAATGCCCTTGAAGGTCAGAAGAGAGTGTTGGATTCCTCTGGAACTGGAGTTACAGAGGGTTGTTAGCCATCATGTGGGTGGTGGGAATAAAACTAAGGTCCTTTATAAGAGCGGCCACTACTCTGAACTGATGGGCCATCTCTCCAATCCCCATATAACACATCTTAATCATATTTAAGGATCCTCCTCTATCTGTACCCCGGACCACAGGATTTCATGCATTCTGTCATATATGTTAATACCTATTGAGTCAAGTTTGCATATCCAGATGTCCCTTAATGTGAGTTCATCCACTGGAGTCTGGTCAGCCTTTCTAGTTCCAACTCCCTTAAAGAAAACAACTCGCTCTCACCCAGCAGTGATCGGCTGTCAATAGTTCCTCTGCTAGGGTTGGGACCTCCTATTCTTTCCCCCAGTTCTATGCTGGTCTTTGTCTGATTGAGTCTGCAAGGATCTTGTGCATGCTGTCACCATTACTGTTCTTGTTGCAATAAATGGAGACTATTACAAAATTCCACAACTGGTCACACACAGAGCATAAGTATCTGTGAAGTACTCAGCCCAAAGTGACATATCTACAATGGAACCTCTACATCTAAGGCTCACAGAACATAGTGGAAGAAGGGGTACAGAGAATACAAATGCGTCTCTCAACTCTCATCAGCGAAGCTTCCTCATGCAACAGAAGGTGACAAGCACAGAAGGCCAGAACTGGCCAAAGTGTAGAGAACAAGGGATTGCAGAGTGCATGTCCTTGGACAGGACTCCTGTATTAAACCTAACCCACCCATGACACAGGGGCCATTGAGGAAGAGGGGGCAGAAAGGTTGTAAGAGCCAGGGGTGGTGCATGAGCATAAGGAAGCAGTCTTTCAGGCTTCTAAGAACTTGCTTCTACTGCCATCTTGTCCTTCAAACATGAGCTCAGATATCTTTCCTCTGAAAAGCTTTCCCTGTTCACTCAATCTAAGGTCATCCAGTCTTAGAAGCCCTGGAAATTGTCACTTTCTGCTTCACTGCTGACTTACTTCTGTATGGTCTTTGACATTAGTTACCAGCTCTTCATAAATTTTTCTGCTTGCTGCTTTTCTTCAGTAGATCATAAGCTTTACCACCTGAATCCTGATCTTTTTATCATTTGCTCTTAGAACTCCTGGTGCTGAAAACATGGTAGTTGAATAAATAAATGAGTTATACAGAGTGAAAAATTACCTATCAAGAAACAGCCATTTTGTTGAGTTGGAATTTTATTATCCTTTTTAAGCTAAATGCTCCTTTTGGATAAGATTGGAACTATTTAAGCATATGTTTTGTGAGTTAATGAAACCTGAACTCTTATTGTTTTGACTTATTAGGTTACCAATGGATGGCCAAAGACTATTTTGTTCAGCAATAAAGATGATTAAAAATCCAGTGTAACACTGGGGAACAATCAATAGACCTTGGTCCAAGGCTCATTCTCAGCTTTCTGAACTGTGAGACTACAGGTTTGGAGTATAGAAGATTTCAAGAGTCCTTTGCAATTCTGTGTTCTTTCTATGAGGACATGATGGTAGAGTTTTTACTATGTGTATATAAACTGACATGTTAAAATGCTATAGAAGAAAATAAGACTTTCTTGGTCGTTGTGAAGCATGTCAATTGATGATGGGCTGATTAAGGCTCAGTCTTGTAGGAAGAGTCTAGAGAGAAGATAAGGTGAGATAAGGTGGGAAATGATTTCCAATGCTCTCATTGTTGAACAGACAGCTCTCTAGTCAACACAGGAATTTTCCTTTAATTTAGGCCCTAGTTGATGACATGAATTGGCTAGGTTAAGCATATTGGGAAATTTGTAGCCAAACCTGAAGGTTATTTTTTAATCATTACTTTTAATCAGAACTCAGGCTCCAACTCAAAGAATAACTCAATGCTCTCTAGCTGTAGGCTATTGATTTTAGTTCTATTTGATTCTTATCTTGGAACTAGGTTTGCTATGTGAGCTAATAGAAGCATTTGAATGAGGAGATAGTAAAAGGTCAGTGCTCATTATAGAGTTTGGAACACTCTCCTTCCCCTCTTTAAATCTATTACAAATTAATAAACAAAGCCATGGCAATGCTTCATGAATGGAGTAACTGAAGGGCTCTCACAGTGGCTCCATTGTGGATTGTGGCAACAGATGCACAATGACCTTTAACTTAGATGGGAGGTCTGTGGGCAGCATCACTTGCTTTCACTAGCTATTAGATCCCTCCTTCTGCCTCTGTGACAACATACTGCATTCACTATATAAGACAGTGACTTTTCTTTTCTTATTTTTGTTTCTAAATGTTAATGAGCATTAAGACATTTGTTTTTTACCAAATAAATGCCCCAAGTGACCAGGTCAGTTAGATCCTAGGAAGGAGCTCTTAATTACCAATAGTTCTTTTGATAGTAGAGCTATAAACATGAAACATAGTTTTCAGATTATTCAGCAAAATTACTTGGGTGTGAATTAAATCATGATAATTTTATTGAGATTTCCATTAAAATATTTTCAAAGATATGTAGAGGCATCATTATCAGGGAAGCAACTGAAGAGAGTAGAAAAAAAATCTGGACTGGTGGTCCCAATACCTGAGTTCAAGCCCTGGCTCTGTCCCCTAGGAAGACCTTTTATGAGACCCTCACAGCTTTATTGTTTATAAAATTTCCTAGTCTGACTTTTTCCTGTCATACAATCTTAGGAAATTAAAGATTTATGTAAAAGCGATATTGACCTATGAAAAAAGAAAACATGAAATCAGAGTTAAATGGGCAATAATGATGTGAAGATTGCTGTTGATTAGGATTTTTCTAATTCTTGTCTCATCTCTTTACAAGGAAACACATACCCCTTTGAAATTTTTAAGTAAAATAGTTCTTTGTTTGCAGGTGAGGGGGAGAGTTGATTTTTCCTGGCAGTAATGATTCTGCTTGGAAATATCATTCACCTCAAGATGCCCCTTCTCTTGGCTTCTACCTGGAAGGTAGAAAGAAGCAAGAAAGTGAACTGGGGTTCTTGAGTGGTCTGGCACCAAATCTTGGTGCCTTCTGAATTCTGTGTTGTGTGGCTTCAGGCTTGTGTCTAGGGCCAGAGCTTGTGTGCTCCCATGAAAGAGAGAGAGAGAGAGAGAGAGAGAGAGAGAGAGAGAGAGAGAGAGAGAGAGAATGGGGTAGGTGGTGGAGGTTTGAGAAACCCACTTTTGCTTGGCTTGATACAGTAGCATTGGCCTTTATTGATGGATCAACCTTATTAAATGTTTTAAGTACTGACTCCTGAAAAGGATGAAGGAATAAGGCTTTCTTCCAAAGAGCCTTGTTCTGTGCCAGGGATCAGTCATTACTCCATATAGGCCACGTGACACAGGATGTGGTCTGATATTTAGTCTAAACACATACTTTTTTTTTCCCTTTTCTGAATACGGGGAAGGAACTATAATGCTTCTTTTGTTTTGGAAAGATTTCTTATAAAAGTGCTTTCTCTCCTTAAAAACTAGTGTTATTCAGGCACACTAGAATGAAAAAAAAAAAAAAAAAAAGAATATCCAAACCAAAAACCTTCAGGCTTGGAGGTTAAACCCTTTTTTGGCATCCTGCAGCCATTTTAAGAGAAAGCAAATATGTTTCCTAAGCTCACAATTTCAGGAATGTGAGCGGTGCCAGGCTCCAGGCTCCAGTGTAGGTCTCCAGACCACGCTGCAGCCTCCGGGCTTGCTAGGAATGAAGCCCGCACCTCTCAACTGCTCTTCCATATTGATTTCCATGACTACTATGCATTAAACAATGAACAATGTTGGAGACGTGGAGTGAGCATAATAAAGCTTATATTTTCACCCATATATTTAGTTAGCTATATGCTATTTTATGTAGCAAAATGCTTTGTTATGTTTAGCAAAAATTTCACATGTGATGGGGAGATATTTCTTATATAGCACATTTCAATGCACATCAAATCAAAGCAGTGTAGTTGTATGATTTTCCTAAACATATGAATAGCTATTGATGTTTTAATTTGCTGATATTTTCCTTAAGTGAATAACACTTAATCATTAAAGAAAAGCTTTTAAAATTTCTAGGTATTTGCTTTTGTTTAGTTTTCTTCTTTTTTTTTTTTTAATGTGTATGAGTGTACTCTCTGCATGTAGGTTGGTGCACCCGTGTCATGCAATGCAGTGGAGGTCAGAAGAGGGCGTCAGATTCCCCTGGAACTGGAGTTAAAGATGGTTCTTAGCTGCCATGTGGGTGCTGAGAATCGAACCCAGATCCTCTGCAAGAGCAGTCGATGCTCTTAAGCATCTCTCCAGCCCCTGTTTTCTTCTTTCTATATTGCTTTAATACTTCTGATGGATCTAGTGTGCTTTCCCCTCCCCTTTTCCAGACTAGGATTCACTATGTAGCCCTGTCTGATCTGGAACTCAACGTAGAATAGGTTGCCTCAAACTCTTGATCCTCTTGCCTCAGTCTTGTGAATGCTGAGATTACAGGCTGTGTCTCCACACTCAGTTCTGGTTTTTATGTTTTTTGCAGTATACTCACATAGTTATAGGGGAAATTTTTGATTTGAAAAACTTAATCTTTCAAATTGCTTTTTGGGATGACTGGTACTAATAGAGAATTTAATGAAGCCTCAAACATTTCCTATAACTCACATCAAATCTCTTTGGTGTTGCTTTTTTTTTTTCTTCTTTTCTTATACAGGAGAGGGGCATCTTTACTTATTTGTTGGTTTACTCAAGTTTCCTACTTATTCTTTTTAAATACGTGTCTTAAATATAATAATGGTGAATAGCCACAACAATGACACTTTTCAGGAGAGACCCACAGCAGTGGAGTGACAACTGCCACACAATGAATGCAACAGTATGATCCGTATCTACTCTCCTAGTTTAGAAATCCAAGATAGGAGACCCTTTGTGCCCTCACCTGCATAGGGGATATCATGGCTGAGAATGTGAGCCTTCTGGGGGAATAGGAATGAGCTGATGGGAGGGATTTGGATGGAGAGAAGGTTTTTAAGCTCAACTCTCACGGAGCCTGTTTGGCAAGGATATGGCCCCTGAGGCTTTGGAGCAGGCGCCCCACCCCCATCTTTTTTTTGTATATAGTGCTGGGGATGGAAGCCCAGACCTGGTTTGTGTGCTACCACTGAGCTGCATCCCCAGCCCAAAATATCAGTCTCGAGAGTGGTTCTATTTGAGCTACTAAAAGTGGGCTCTGTAGATGACATGGAAGGGTACTGCAAGCAGCCCTGTGTAAGTCAAGGGGACAGTGTATTGTACTGTGATATTACTGTTGTTAAACCTGCCAAGCAGCTCCTTGTCTTGACCCCGAGCTTTTGTGGCTCATGCAATATGGTGATGATCGGCCTGCCTCTGCCTCCCAAGTGTTAAGATTAAAGGCGTGCACCACCACACCCGGCGTTCCATCTGCTTTTTATCACCAGAATCTTTACCATGTCCGTCCATCCACCATGCTAATTGTACTTCACAATTTTCTGTTCTCTTCTGCTAGATACAGAATTGGCTCTTACCCAATCAGGGTTTTCATCTTTCTTTAATTTTAAGACATTTATCGCCTTTCTTTAAAAACATTAAATTTTTTTTCATTTTTTCATTTTTTATTTCTTTTTTATTGATGTTTTGTGTATTTCATGCACCCTTTTCCCCATCAGTTCAGGCATATTCCCCTTTCCCTTCCCCCCACCCCACCCCACCCCAGATCATGCGTTCTGCCATAACTGTCCTGCACCTTTCTCTCAGTCTTTTTTTATGTTTAGGAATTCACATTTTCCTCCATTAATTTTATATTACTCTAAAATATGGATACATACTCTCCACCCATATACAGTAATAACAGAATCTGAAAATAATTGGTGGGTAGATTCTAGAGCCTGTTGAGAGATTCACATTATAACAACAGAGTTGCTTTCAGAGAAATGAAATATAACAATAATGTCATTCAGCTTGCCTTTTATCTGGGGGATTTGGTGTTAGCATCCACAAATGAGGGAAACCATTTTTGTTCTTCTGGACTGTTTTACTTCACTCAGCATAATGGCTTTGAGCTCCATCCATTTACTCATGCAAGTTCATAATGCATCTTTCCTTTACTACTGAATAGTACTCCATTTGTGTAGATGTACCATATTTTTTGTCATTCCACTCATCTGTTGAGGGCATTTGGGTTGGTTCCATTTCTTTGCTATTGTGAAGAGAGCTTCAATAAACATGGATGTGCATGTATCTTTGCAGTTAGGATGAAGTTCTTTGGGGTATGATACCCAGGAGTGTATGGCTGGGTCAGGTGGTAGGCTCATTCTGAGTCTTTTAAGGGTTCTCCACCCTGCTTTCCATAGTGGTTGTTGATGTGCACATATCTTTGTGGTAGGATGAGTTTGGGTATATACTCAGGAGTGGTATGACTGGGTCAGGTGGTAGGCTCATTCTGAGTCTTTTAAGGGCTCTCCACCCTGCTTTCCATAGTGGTTGTTGATGTGCACATATCTTTGTGGTAGGATGAGTCTTTGGGGTATATACCCAGGAGTGGTATGACTGGGTCAGGTGGTAGGCTCATTCTGAGTCTTTAAGGGTTCTCCACCCTGCTTTCATAGTGGATGTTGATGGACATGTAAACTTGTACAACCACTATGGAAAGCAGGGTGGAGAACCCTTAAAAGACTCAGAATGAGCCTACACCTGACCCAGCATACCACTCTGGGTATACCCCAAAGACTCATCCTACTGCAAAGATACATGCATGTCCATGTTTTTTTCGTTTTTTAACACAAAGTATTTGTATTGTAATAAATCTGTATGTAACTGCTCAAAGAGGAAGCTGTATATAACTGGTCAATAAATCTGTATATAAGTGGTCAAACAGGTGAAAAAGAACATTTTCAATGATCAAAACTAAAGAGTAAGATCCATGTGTAAAAGCCCCTTAACACATAAACACTTATTAAAAGGACTCAATGAGCAAGCTACTTTCCAAGTACTTGAAATTACCCTTCTATATAGATATTTGGTCTTTTTTGAGACAGGCTTTCCCTGAAGTCCCAGCTGGCCCGGAACTAACTATATAGACCAGGCTGGCCTTGATCTCAGAGCTCTGCCTGCCTCTGCCTCCCAAGTGCTGGGATTAAAGGCGTAAACCACCATGGCCAGCTAATTATTGCCTTATTTTTATTTATTTATTTTTATTTTCAGTATTTTTATTGAAGTTTTGCACATTTCATACATTTCTTGATCCAGTTGAGACTCATCCCCCCTCCATCCTCGTGATTGCACTGGAGTTCATGCCTTCTGCCATACATGTCTTGCATCTTTTCCTCAGTCTTTTAAAATTTTTCTATGGGGGGGTTTACTGATTTGAGCAGAAATTTACTGTTTCACTCAGTTTTTCTTTTTTTTTTTTCTGTTGTTCCCTCCAATTGTATTGCTCCAAATTGCAAATATATATATATATATATATATATATATATATATATATATTTGTCAACATGATACCTGAATATGTGACATATGAAATAAACTACAAGTTATTCCAAAACATGTTATAGGAATTCACATTTTTCCCTTAATTTTATATTGCTATAAAAGATGCATACATACCTCCACCCACATATATACCAAGATTACAAAGTCTGAAAATGAGTGGTAGGTTAATTCTAGAACCCTTTAAGGGAATCACATTTTAACAGTACAGTTGCTTTCAGATAAAAAGAAATATAACCTTAAGGTTTCTCAGTTTGCCTTTCAACTAGGGATTTGGTGCTAGCATCCACAAGTGAGGGATACCATTCATTGGTTGTTTGTTTTTCTGGGACTGTGTTACTTAACTTAGCATAATGGCTTCTAGTTCCATCTATTTACCTGCATGCAAAGTTCATGATACTGTCTTTTTATTTATTTATTTATTTTTTAAATTTTATTTATTTTCGTATGTGTATGAATGTACTGTCTGCATGCAGGTTTGTGCACCCGTGTCGTGCAATGCCGCAGAGGTCAGAAGAGGGCATCAGATTCCCCCGGAACTGGAGTTAAAGATGGTTCTTAGCCACCATGTGGGTGCTGGGGATCGAACCCTGGTCCTCTGCAAGAGCAGTTGGTGCTCTTAACCGCTAGGCCATCTCTCCAGCCCGATACTGTCTTTTTTCAAATTAAGGGACACTTGGGTTGCTTTCAGCTCTTCGTTATTGTGAAGAGAGTTGCAATAAACATAGATGGGTATGTATCTCTGTGATAGGATGAGTCTTGTGAGTATAATACTCACAAGAGTGAGAATATATACCCAGGAGTGGTATGAGTGGGTCAGGTGGTAGGCTCATTTTGAGTCTTTTAAGAAAGCTGGGTGGTAGTGGCTATGCTTTTAATCCTAGTACTCAGGAGGCAGAGGCAGGTGGATCTCTGTGAGTTCAAGGCCAGCCTGGTCTACAGAGTGAGTTCCAGGACAAGCTGGGGCTACAGGGAGACCCTGTCTCAAAAAAAGGCCAAAAAAAAAAAAAATAAAAAAGAGTTCTCCACATTGCTTTCCATAGGGGTTGCATGAGTTTACATTCCCACCAGTAGTGGATGAGTGCTCCCCTTTTCTATTTATTTATTTATTTATTTATTTATTTATTTATTTATTTATTGAAAGGTAATAAGTAATGAAGACAAGCATCCTTCATGTAAAACCAATTTGCAAGTAGCTATGCCCAAATTTATACAGCCCGAGGCCCCCATTGTCCAGCTGGAGGAGCTTGTATGTACTATCATGTTGATCAAATAAGAGTCCAGTCTATATTGCTGTAGTTTCGTAATTCACCCCAATAGCCGCCCTTACATTCTATCACACCCCCTCTTCCACAGATTGTTCCCTAGGCTTTAGAAAAGGGACACAAGTGGGCGAGAAGCCAAGCAGTCTACTTTCTCTGGAGATGTCGTTTTGGACTCTGATCAGTTCAGGCTGTTTCCTTTCATGGGTTGGCAGTTTATCCAGGAATAACCTTTTATTCCTACTGATGAAGAGTGCTCCCCTTTTCATACCACCTCTCCAGCATTTGGTATCTTAAAGTCTGAGAAGTTAAAAATAACATTTTTAAATTTAAAACATGAAAACTTTGATTTGTATCTCTGGAACTTCAATCAGGTGTTTCCCATTTTCTGTAGAACATAGGTGAAGGTACACTAGGGCTGAAGAAGAGTGATAGAAAATGATGGAAAGCCTCTTGGTGGCTGGGAGTGAGAAAGGTTCAACATCAAGGTCTGGGTGCCCAGGACCACGTGTGGAGTCAAGACCACAGCTGGCCATCAAGGGAAGTGGGAAGTCTATTCTAGAGAATCAGTTCTCCCAAGACTGGAATCTGCAAGTGACAGGAACCTCCCTTGTCCCCAGGATAAGCCTAAAAGAGTGTCAAAGTCAGTGCCATGCACAACCTGGGCTCTTGGGGTAGAGGATGGTGGGGAGTAGTGTAGCCACTCAGAGAAGACTGAGTCTGGTGTCCAACATCAGGAAGTCCTCCATCCTCCGATCTGGTTCGCTATCAGCCCACCACCAGAAGGATGTGGAACCATGGCTCACAGTTGGGAACCACAGTTCCAGGCTCATGGGTGGGGTCATAATTTTAATCTCGCTGGCTCCTACTCTTTCCCCTTGTCTACTGCTTTGTCCACATGATTATACTTGTGGTTTAGAAAAAGCGTTTTGGGTTCTGTGTAATAAACAGCATCAATAGTTACTGACTTGAATTTCTTACTAGAGGGACATCAGTATTGGAGAAAACTTCATTTTGCTTTTGCTCAAGGAAATAGTGTTTTTTTTTTTTTTTTTCCTGGTCAAGGATCCAGTTGCCTTTATCGGTTTTCAAATATTCCTCCAAGGTCAGGGGAAAATAATGAGACATCTTTTTGGAGTCGCATTTTAAGTGCTCTGATTGAAACATGAAGGGCATTTCTCATTTCTAACTCCCCACCCTCACCATGCCCTGGGCTGTGCCTTTGAGCAGCACTTGGTCAGGTCTGAGGGACATGAAAGACCCCCCCCATCATCTTTGCCTCATTGCACCAGAGCTGCCACCACAGCTGTGCAGCTGCCATCTCGACTTCCCAGTTATTTTCTTCCTTACTTGCTGTCCTGGGTCGCTTCTCCAAAACATTGTGACAAAACACTCTGACCAATACCAACTTGGGGAGGAAAGGGTTTATTTGTGTACCATCTCCCAGGTCACAGTTCATCACTCAGGGAGCCCAAGGTAGGAACTCAGAGCAGGAATCTGGAAGCAGGAGTGGAAGCACAGGCAATGGAGGAGCACTGCTTACTGGCTTGCTCCCCTGGCCCATGTTCAGCCTATTTTCTTATACAATACAGAAAGATTTGCCCAGAGGTGGCACTGCCCATAGTGGGCTGGGCCCTCCCACATCACTCGACAATCAAGAAAATACGACACAGACATGGTCACAGGTCAGTAGAATGTAGGAAATTCCCCAGCTGTGTCTGCACCTCAGGGGTGTTAGCTTGACCCTGACCCATCTCACACACTTGCCAAATCTTGAGTTCAGAATTTGAGATTAGTATAAAAGCACTTACGGCTAGGAAGATATTTTCCCAGTGTGATAAGATTCCTCACATGGTCCACCACACACGCTTAGCCTCTCAGATGCTGGCTCTCCTGGACACTGAGGGCTCCTGCTGGGGCATGCCTTATTCTATCATCTTTTTTGGGGGCCTTTTTTCTGATGGGATCTCCCTATAGCCTCAGCTAGTCTGGAACTCGCTATGTAGACCAGGCTGGCCTTGATGTCATAGAGATCTGCCTACATCTGCCTTTCAAGTGTGTGCCACCACATCCTGCCATCGTTAAAACGTTTTTCTTTATTCCTTTTTTGTTTTAATTTAAGGCTCTTATCATTGATATTACTGTCAAATTTTACTTGTTTGCTTTTTATTTTTCTGAGACAGGGTCTCCCTATGTTGCCAGGCTGGTCCTGAACTCCCTGAGCTCAAGTGATTTTTCCATCTCAGTCTCCTGCATGTTGGGACTATAAACACGTACCACTCACTGTGCCTGCTCTGCTACTACCCTTTTGCCCTCTATATCTCTAATGTTTCCCTTTTCTGTCTTCTTGGGGGAACTCCTCTATTCAGTTTCCAATAACTCATCATCAAAGCATCTTCCTCCTAATGACCTAAACCACCGTGTTCTTCACTTTAACAATCTTATTCTCTAAATCTGGTACAGTTACTTTGGGTTTAAAAAAATCCTCTATTTCATCTTACTGTCTTTTGTATTTGCTTGTTTTTGTGACACGGAGAAGTGGCTGAGGATTAATTCGTAGCATCAGAAAACTAACGCGAGGAGAATATGGAAATCCAGGAGGTGTTGTGGTGTCACTGTCCGGGTGGAGACACATCTAAGAAACCCCTATGAGAAGCATTGTTAGAGGAGCCTTCCGGGTTATAAACCACAGCCCTGGGCTTTGAAGAGACGAGGATGGATAGTCACTGCGCTTCCTACATCTCTACCCTAGATGAGTCTGTGCACGTGCTGATGTTTCTTCCCTGTGGTTGCACGTGGTGTGGGGGATTGCTCTACGGTAGAGAAGGGAAATGAGCTTCGGAATACAAGGTGGGATGCAGCAAGGCCAGAATTTCCAAAACCTCTCCTCGGACCTGTTCTCCCACTACCCAGCCCTTACCCAGCTAGTTTCTGGCAGGCGTTAGTCTCTGGGGACTTTCTTATCTTCCCATTTGCTATTAATTGCTGTGCTCTGTGTTTCCTTCCAGCTTCTATGGTTTTTCTAGATTTGATTCTGGGGGAAGGAGCCAGCAGCCTGCCTAGATTAACTCTTGGCAGGAATCAGAGCTCTCTTAAAATTTTTCCTTCTACAGCCCCAGTTTATTAAAGATTGTTCAGAGAATATGACACTAGAGTGTGGGGCTAAATCTAAGAAGTCCTTTTCACTGTTTTCATTCAGGGAATTGGATGCCCTTATTCATTCTCTAACAGCAACAACAACAACAACAACCACCACCACCACCTGATAAACATTCAGTTGGGCACCTGCACCCCCAACAAGCACCTAGGAAAGACAAAGTTCAGAGTGAGTGGGGCGAGGATACTCTAGGCATCCAGATGCTCCAGGCATCCAGATGCTCCAGGCATCCAGATACTCCAGGCATCCAGATACTCTAGGCATCCAGATGCTCCAGGCATCCAGATGCTCCAGGCATCCAGATACTCCAGGCATCCAGATACTCCAGGCATCCAGATGCTCCAGGCGTCCAGATGCTCCAGGCATCCAGATGCTCCAGGCATCCAGATGCTCCAGGCGTCCAGATGCTCTAGGCGTCCAGATGCTCCAGGCGTCCAGATGCTCCAGGCATCCAGATGCTCTAGGCGTCCAGATGCTCCAGGCGTCCAGATGCTCTAGGTCGCTCCAGCATCGCTCCAGGCTCCAGATCTCCAGGATCCAGATGCTCCAGGCATCCAGATGCTCTAGGCATCCAGATGTTCTAGGAATCGAGCTCACCAACCTCACACTGCATTGTATAGGTGACCTCAGGAAATAAGCTATTCTAGGACTTAGAATATTTTTATTTTTCAAAAAATTTAAGTTTATTTTTTTTATAAAGGTCATAAAGTAATGAATACGCATCCTTCATGTAAAACCATTTGCAAGTGCTATGCCAACTTATACAGCTGAGGCCCCCATGTCCAGCTGGGGGGCTTATGTACTATCAGGTTGATCAAATAAGAGTCCGGTCTATATTTCTGTAGTTTGTAGTTCACCCCAATCGCAGCCTTACATTCTACCACGCCCCCTTTTCACGATTGTCCTAGGCTTTAGAAAAGGGGACACAAGTGGGTGAGAAGCCAAGCAGTCTACTTCTCTGGAGATGTCATTTTGGACTCTGATTGTTCATTCTGTTTCCTTTCATGTGTTGCATTTATCCAGGAATAACCTTTAATTTTTTAAAGAAGACAACTAAATAAAAGGCATTTATTTATTTATTTATTTATTTATTATTTATTTATTTTATTTTGGTCTTTTGAGACAGGGTCTCCTGTAGCTCTGGCTGTCCTGGAAACTCACTCTGTAGACCAGGCTGGCTCAAACCATAGAGATGCCTGCCTTGCCTCCCAAGTGATAGGATTAAAGTTGGTTCACCACGCCCCGCATTTATTTATTTCCATATGTGTATCATGTACTGTCTGCATGCAAGTCTGTGCACACGTGTGCAATGCTGCAGAGGTCAGAAGAGGGTTCGATTCCCCTGGAACTGGAGTTCTCTGGGAATTGGGTTACAGATGGTTCTCGGCTGCCATCTGGGGCTGGGGATCAACCAGGCACCTCTTCCTGACCCCGCGCATTGCAAGACATGGGTGCACAGACTGCATGCAGACAGTACATTCATACACATAGAAATTAAAAAAAAAAAAAAAAAAAGTGGTGGCGCTCTTAACTGTAGGCCATCTCTCCAGCCCCGATATACAGGCATTTAAACAGTACTAATTATTATGGTAGGTTATGTTGGTATAGACACAGATGTTTGGATGGTATGCTAATCCACATGGACTAAAGCTTTCTGTAAAAGTGACAAGGTCTACTGTGGCTTATCAACTCTCCTAACCACTGGGGACTTAAGCTTGTGACATCAGCCCTGAACTATTCTTCCAAGGAGAGAGCTAATAGCCAATAGATTTGGGATATTACAGACATTGGCTGCCATGCTGCACAGTATTTCCAGGCAGATGAAGTTGTAGCTGATGTGTGAAGGAGGGATCTTGCGACTCACGGAGACTGATATTTGCTTTTATTGTTTAATGGCTTTGGTAACACTCTCTGGCATTCCAGGAGGCCAACTGTACACTTGCAAGTGTGGTTCAATATACTTTCCATGCTTACACCAGGTCTTCGACAGCAGGGCCTTATACTGCCTCTCTTCTTGCAGGTATCCCAGTTTGCTGGCAAAAAGCCTTATCTTTTTTTGGGGGGTGCTTGGCCCCTGCCAACATCTCCTTGATGAATAATCCATTTGTACAGAGTCTCCTGTATTAATATATTTACTTCATTACCCGCTTATATAGACTTTAGATCTATATTTGGCTTGAATAGAGATTATCCTTTCACAGTTCCTATAGACTATCAGTCAATTAAAGAAGGCAACTATATCCACTTTTATAGAGATTACCTATAAACCATGCTACTTTACAGTTAGGAAATGACTTCATTCCCATCCTGTTTTTCTTTTTTCTTGAAAAGGAGAAGAAGTCTCTCATATTAAAACTTTGTGGGTACCTGAAAGGTGAAGTTCTTAGGACACATATAAAAGTTGTTAGATTAGGGATACCAGAGATGTTGATGCCTGTCATAGTCTACGGCTTTTCTTCCTTTTAATGTTTAGCTGGGCCAACTTTTCTGCATTAAATTTACTCAAGCTGTTTATCATTACCTGTATGTTGTTAATTTGGGAAGCTAACTTAATACCGTTAGTTAAATTATCCTACAGGTAGAAGAAAATGTTACAAGTTGATACTGTACAACACGAACATTGTAGAGAATATTTGTATTCATTAACCCCAAAGTTGTTGTTATACAAATTATAAGTGAAGCAGATGTGGACTACAATTTATATTTCCAATTAACTTAAATGTATTACCTTTTTTATTAAAACCTTTTAACCAATGTTGTTTAATATAGACATTTTTACTTTTACTAAGACCTAGAATACCATACAATGTGTTGACAAAGTTTGGGAAAATTTGGATACCTCTTAAGCTCACATCAATTAACTATACCTTAATCTAATGTAGACCTGTGTCCCCCTCCCAACCCTCACACCCCACCAGATTCACCGTTTCAGTCAGATCTTGTTGCAGTCTTTTCTGTTGTTGTTGTTCTTTCCAATATGCATCACTCCCCACAAGGAATATTTACAACTGGGTTATTGGTGCTAGCATCCACAGATGAGGGATACCATTCATCATTTGTTTTTCTGGGACTGTGTTACTTCACTTAAGATAATTTCTTCCAGTTCCATCCATTTACCTGCAAATTTCATGATGTCATCTTTTTTTTACTGCTGCATAGAACTCCATTGTGTAGATGTACCACATTTTCTCTCTCCACTCAGTTGAGGGGCATTTTGGTTGGTTCCAGCTCTTCGCTATTGTGAAGAGAGATGCAATGAACATGGCTGTACATGTATCTCTGTGGTATGAAGAGTCTGGTGGATATATTCCCAGAAGTGGTATGGTTGGGTCAGCTGATTACAGGTCTGTGCCACCATGCTTGACTATCTTTGAATATTTATTTATTTATTTTGGTCTTTTTTGAGACATGGTCTCCCTGTAGCCCTAGGTGTCCTGGAGCTCACTATGTAGACCAGGCTGAATTTGAACTCACAGAGATCCACCTGCCTCTGCCTCCCAAGTGTTGTGATTAAAGGTGTGCACCACCATGCCTGGCTCAAATTTTTAATAACTATTTTCTTGTAGAAATTTTCTTTCTTCAGAATAATTTTCTTGGGAATATTTCTGTCAATATATTGAACAGTCTTTTAATGCATGCTCTGTGGAGTATGTGAAAAACACAATTTAATGAATGATTTCTCAGGTCAAACACATTTAAATCATGATAACTTAAGGAGCCGTGTTTCTCCCTTCCTCTTTCCTGTTGTATTTAGTATAGTCATGTTTATTAAGCATCTCTAAGGGTCAGGGGAAAATTATATGGAAATTTTTGGGGTCTCTTAAGGTTATTTGCGTGCACACATTTTTGAAGAAATGTTCAGAGACCAGTGTTCCCCAAAGTATATTTTGGGAAACACTGGGGAAAAGTCCCAGGATTTTCAGAGCTGGGATGAATTCGGTGGTTATCTTAATCTTGAGATTCCAAGTTTCCTACTCTTACACAAATAATGACAGAGGTGGAAGTTACAGTCCAGGCCTCTGAAGTCTTATTTTTCATACCTTACATTTGCAACTAGAACTTTGAAATGACATACATTTATTATGTCAAGATGAAAGAAGACTGAGTTTTTGAGTTTGAATTAAACCTGATGCTCTATGTTTTCATTTATCTGAATAACACTTGATGGTTAGTATTTCCCATTTAAAGTGATGCGTTCTTTTCCTGAGAGGAAACTGTGACCATTAAATCTTGGCATTTTCTCTTGAGGCAGAATGCAACTTAGAAACAGATGAGCACCAGGAGGCCTATAGCTGGAGTGCAGAGTGTGGGCGAGTCGGGGACAGTGGGAGAGCCGTCCAAACGAATGATGTAGGAACAGATGAGCAAACCCAAGCTTCTTTACACTTTGCAGTTTGGCTCCTGAAATCTGGAAATTTGAGCTTTCTGAGGCTCCCTGTGGGGTTTCTGCTTTCCTTTTCTCAACTCGGGAAATGGCAAGCAGCCTAGTCCATCGTCACTCCCAGGGACTTGAATCTTCAGTTCTCACACTTGGTGTTCATGCCAGCAAGACAATCACTCCAAGAAACTGATCTCATCTCAGGCACTCAGGGAAGAAGTACATGTCCCGCGACTGGGAAAATCCTTGTCAGTTCATTATGTTGTGCAATAGCAAAGATAACTATGATAGTCTCAATAGTTTTCCATCTGCCATCTTCTTACCCAATATGGGAAAATAAGATACAATGATTAAGTGGACCCTTGGAAATGTCTGGTATCTAGTCCAAAGCCTCATGATTATGAGTCTATGAAATTTTTTTTTAGTGTTTTTGAGACAGCATCTTCCTGCAGCCTCAGCTGGCTTGGAACTCACTCTATAGACCAGGCTGGCGTTGAACTCACAGATCCGCCTGCCTCTGCCTCCTGAGTGCTGGGAGTAAAGGCATGCACCATCACACCCGGCTGAAATGTTTTTAAGAACCATGGATGAAGTCCTAAGAGTCTATGAATCTCTGAAATGGTATCTTACATTTGTAACCAAATCCATTCTTCAGAGGAAAAAAGTTCATACATACATTCATTATAGTCTCAAATGAGCTGATATCCCAAGAAAGTCTAAGAATCACTAATCTACCCTAACCCTCTTAGCTTATATATTTCAGAGACCGAATCTCTGAGATTCTGAGTAAAAATATTTAAGAGCCAGGCATGGTGGTGCATGCCTTTACTCCCAGCACTCAGGAGGCAGTGGCAGGCAGATCTCTGTGAGTTCAAGGCCAGCCTGGTCTACATAGTGAGCTCCAGGCCAGCTGGCACTAAACGGAGACCCTGTCTCAAAAATACCAACAAAACAAAACAAAACAAAACAAAACAAAAACAAAAACAAAAACAAAGAATTTAAGAATAAGGTGATATAATTTCAAGTATAAAAAAGGCCAGTAGTTTTCCAGTCCAATTAAAATTCATCATTGATCATTAAGTGTGTATCTTTAAAAATATTTTCTTGAGTTATTTTTATGTGTCTCAGTGTTTTGCCTGGATATCTGTAAGTGCACTTGTGTCATGCAATGCCTGCAGAGGCCAGATGGCACTTTATCCCCTGAACCTGGAGTTATGGAGGGTTGTCAACCACCACATGGGTGCTGGGAACTGAACTCAGGTCCTCTACAAGAGGACTGTTAATATAGTATATTAACCATGGAGGCATCTCTCCAGCCTTGTGTCTTTTAAAAAAGAAACAAAAAATATAAATACATTTCATATATACTATATCATGGTTATTACACACATATCATACATTTGGACATTCCAATTTTGAAGAAAATATGAGTTCCATATGAGCCCACTATGAAGTTCAGGAGAGAATAGAAGCTCTCCATTTACACTATTGCTCACATTCTACAGCCCGTTCCTTTGCTGAGATTATCTCCTTCTGTAGTTACTTATAAATCATCACAACAAGGGATAGAAAGTGCAGATAGTCTCACTTTTATGTGGCTTAGGAGTAAAGGTCCAGATAGGGAACAGTATAATTGCTCCAAGTCTTTCAGCAGAAGGAGTTCATTAAAGACAGCCCCTGATGAAAGTGCTCAGCAGCCCCATAGGGGGCAGGGAGGCAGTCCCTGTAAATTTAGTATGGCCAGAATACTTCTGGTTCTGCAACAGGACACATTTCTTCTTCTTTTTTTTTTTTTTGACTCAGCAACAGATGATATATTTCACTTTGCTATTTTGCAAATCAAATAATTCAACTTTGGGATATCTTGGGAGATTTCCAGGAATTGGGGAGAATGAGTTAAAGGCATTTCACCCTCAGATATCCAGGTGAAAATATACATTTGATGAAATTTGGTGAGAATATATTTTTTCCACATGAGAGTCATTCTACAATAGTAATGTAATATCCATGATGTTTTCCTCACTGGTCTTGCTTATTGTGATTACGGTAAGAAATATATAGCCAGGTGTTGTGGCAAATATTTGTAATCACAGCACTTGGGAACCTGAAGCAGGAGGTTTTTGAGTTTGAAACCAGCCTGGGCTGTACTGTGAGGCCCTATCTCTAAGTGAATAAATTTAGCCTGCATTTCAGTTGTTTTGCAGAGACTTGGAATCGCTGTGGTGTTTTTTTTTTTTTTTGTATGCTGAGGAGATAAACGACTGCTAACAGAGCCTACTGGAAAGCCCCGTAAAGGATGGAAGGTCTTTACAAAAGAGACACCATTATGTGATCAGAGGACTGGGCTTGTCAGTCTCACTCCTGCATGTCTGAGAAAAGAGAGCCTGAAAGTTGGATTGATCACCAGTGGCCAATGGTTTAATTTGATCATGCTATATAAGAAGCCTGCATGGAACCCCAGAGGGACTGGGTTTAGAGAGATTCTCAGTTGCTGGATATGTGAAGGTCCTAGGAGGGTGGTAGACACAGAGAAGTCATGCAAACTGCAAGCCTCCTCCACATCTTGCCCTGTGCTTCTTTCCATTTTTCTGTTTCTATCTTCTGTCATAGTAAGTAAACTGCTTGCTTTGCTGAACCTTTAGGCAAACCCAAAGGGTCCTAGGGACTTCTGATTCCTTTGGATAGACATTGTGGGTAACCTGGTGACCTAATATCTATAACTGGCATCCCAAATGGGGAATGGAAATCTTGTGGGATTCAGTCCTTAATCTGTAGATGTCTACTCAAATACTGATTAGAATTTAGAGCATGCAAGTGAATTATAGGACTCCCAGTTGATGTTCACAGAAAACTGGAAAATGCCTAGTATGGGGTAACCCCTTCACATCTGGCCACAAGAGTTCTATGATGATTTTTCCTATGTAGTAATCAATTGGTTAATTAATTTATTAATGGAGGGACAAGATATTGTTTTGACAACATCTATCAGTCAGCAGCTTTCTTTGGGTTGACTTGAAGATGAAAAGATGTTGGACCTCATTATTAATCTGTTCACAGAAAACAGATAACTTGTTTTTCTGACTACAATGAGCTTGTACCATAATATTGCACAGTCTTGAAACTTACTGCAGGACAGAGACAAAAGGGTTATAGATTTTGGTGCATAATTATTTTGACTGAGGAAATAATAAAAATGAGTTATTAATATAAATAATTTGACCAAAATGCTTGACACAATGTTTGCATTATACTCTCTCAGTTTCTTTTCTTTTTGTGGTGTATGTTGTATATGTTTTGTGATATGTGTGTTGTATGTATGTGAGTAACATGTGAGTGTGTGGATACATGCACTCATGTACATGCATGGAGAGCGCTGAGCAAGACCAGATATCTTTATCACTCTACACATTATTGCCTTGATACAAGTTCTCTCATTGACCTAGAAGCTTGCTGGCCAGCCAGTAGGCTCTTAGGATCTGCCGACTCTGACTGTGATGCTGGTTAGGTACCTTCAGACATGCCTAGATTTTTAGGTGGATGCTGAGGTTGGCCTTGAATGCAGGTCCTATGTCTGCAGAGCACTGCTCTTACCCACTGGACCCTAGCCCTTGCTTTATTTCTTTTTTTTAATTTTCATTTTTTATTTATGCTTTGTGTATTTCATACATCATTTTCCAATTCAGTTCAGGCATATTTCCCTTTCCCTTCCCCCCACCCCACCCCACCCCATCCGAGATCATGCATTCTGCCATAACTGTCTTGCATCTTTCTCTCAGTTTTGTTTTTCATTTTTTGACATTAAGTAATAATTTATGAGTACAAGCATCCTTCATGTAAAACCAATTTGCAAGCAGTTGTGCCCAAACCCACACAGCCTATGGGTCCCACCATCCAGCAGGGGGTGGGCTTGTATTCATCAGTTGATCAAATAGGTCCAGACTTATATTGTGTGTTTACCATTCACCCAATTTCAACAGCCCTTTACATTACCATGCCCCTTCTTTCTCGGATTGTTCCCTGGCTTATGAAAAGGTGGCACAGGTGGATGAGATGGACACAACAGTCTACTTCTTTGGAGCTGTTGTCTTGAGTCTGGTAAATTCTGGCTTGTTTCCTTTCATGGCTGCACAGTTCTGGTCCAGGAAAACCTTTCTCATCCTCTAATGAAGCACAAGCAATTAGACTTATAGGTTATCTAAACATACTAATGTTATTGTACGGTTACTTAGTTATAGGACACACAACTGTTTGGATGGTATGTTAATTAGCATTATATTTTTTTTCTGTTAGATATGACAGGGTCTTACTGTGGCTTATAACATTTCCTAACCATTGGAGCATGTAAGCTTGTGGCATCAGCCATGGGTTATTTCTCCAAGGAGAGAGCTAATAGCCAATTAGATTTGGGATATACAGACATATGGCTGCCACCGCTGCACAGTATTTCCAGGCAGGTGAGGTGTAGCTTGTGCTGACGGAGAAGTCTTGCTTGACTCAAGGAGACCTATATTTGCTTTATTGGTTTATTGGCCTTTGGTAACACTCTCTGGCATTCCAGAGACTGTCTGTACACTTGCAAGTGTGGTCTCAATACGTCTTTCCCATTTTTACATCAGGTCTTTGACAGCAGGGCTTTATCACCTCTCTTCTTGCAGATATCCCAGTTTAGAGGCAAGGAGCCTTTACCTTTTGTGGGGGCTTGGATCCCCTGGCCAACATTTCCTTGGTAGAATAATCCATTGCTGATGTCAGAGCTCCTGTTTTCTTAAACAAAATGTCTATAGTGACTTTCAACTATGTAGTGGAATCTCTGATAAATCTTTTTCCTCCTCCTCCTCCTCCTCCTCCTCCTCCTCCTCCTCCTCCTCCTCCTCTTCCTCCTCCTTCCAGACAAGATCTCTCCATAGCCCTGGCCTGGAACTCTCTATGTAGGCCAGGCTGGCTTTGATCTCAGAGAGATCTGCCTGCTTCTGTCTCCCAAGTGCTGGGACTAAAGGTGTGTGCCCCATGCTGGGCTCCCAACAAGACAAATGTTTTGGTTCAAATTTTGAAAACATTTTGGAAAAGCTCGCAAGAAGTAGAGCACACATTTAATGGGAGAACAGATTTCTATCCTATCACACCATTTGATGGTTGGTTAATTTCATGTAACCTTTATTTTCTTAAGTTCTTTAGAAACAATGTGTTAAAGTGGAATGTGTATAGCTTTGTAGTTAAAAAAATGGTTTCAGGGCTGGAGAGATGGCCTAGCGGTTAAGAGCGCCGACTGCTCTTGCAGAGGACCCGGGTTCAATCCCCAGCACCCACATGGCGGCCGAGAACTGTCCGGAACTCCAATTCCAGGAGAGCTCCAGTTCCAGGGGAATCTGACACCCTCTTCTGACCTCCGCTGCACTGCATGACATGGGTGCACAGACTTGCATGCAGACAGTACATTCATACACATACAGAAATAAATAAAATTAATTAAAAAAATAATTAATAAAAAAAACGGTTTCAATTTTCTCCTCTAAAGTTATCTAACATATAATTTTCCTTTTGTATGAGATAGGCATAGTAGCCTCTATCACGTGGGACTGTAGGTTCTTTTTTTTTTGTCTTTTCAAGACAGGGTCTCCCTGTAGCCCCAGCTGTGCTAGAACTCACTCTGTAGACCAGGCTGGCCTTGAACTCACAAAAATCCGCGCTGGCCTCTGCCTCCTGAGTGCTAGGATTAAAGGCGTGTGCCACCACGCTGGGCTGGGACTGTAGGTTCTAACTAATTGCTGTTAGCATCCAATGCGAAAGAAGTGCTTAATAAATATTGGATGTATACAGTTCTTCCACACTGGCTTGGGTAGCTGGAGACTAAAGTATTTCTTTTTTTTTATTTTTTATTTTTTGAGACAGGGTGTCCCTTTAGTCCCAACTGGCCTGGAGCTCGCTGTGTAGACCAGGCTGGCCTAGAACTCACAGAGATCCACCTGCCTCTGCCTCCCAAGTGCTAGGACTAAAGGCGTGCACCACCACACCTGGCTTAAAGACAGTTCTTAGCTGCCATGTGGGTGCTGGGAATTGAACTCGGGTCCTCTGCAAGAGGAGTCGGTGCTCTTAACCGCTGAGCCATCTCTCCAGCCCCTAAAGTATTTCTTTCTTTCTTTTTTTTTTTTTTCTTTTGGTCTTTTTGAGACAGGGTCTCCCTGTAGCCCCAGATGTCCTGGAACTCACTCTGTAGACCAGGGTGGCCTTGAACTCACAAAGATCTGCCTGCTTCTGCCTCCCAAGTGCTAGGATGAAAGGCATGCACCACCAGGCCCGGCTCCCTAAAGTATTTCTTAAAAGTTGCAACTTCTGAGCTGGAAGGAGTTGATGAGTTCTTAGAGTCCTAGGAAGTTCTTGTATTGTCTTTGCAAGAGGTCAGGTGTGGTGCCATATTACCTTGCCAGGATGACAAAGCTCACTGTCACTTTCAGTATCTGTGACAGAGAATGAGAACACTGATAAAGCAAACCAGATCAGGGAACCTCTTAAGTAACATTCTCATTAGCTCTCATTACTTTGTGGGTAACTGGTTGCTGGGCTGGCTGTTTCCACTACAGAAACATACAAAGTGGCACAGCAATTTGGGGATTGGAACATCTATTTATGTGTTTTGTATCATACTCTGAGCAAGGGACGTAGTCCCAAATAAAAAATCCATGGGATGCAAAACTGTCGACACTCAAAACTTAATTTTAGACTACAAACCTTCATCAGATTGTTATGAGATTAAGTACGTGAAGCGATTCCCAACTTCAAAGCAAACCAGAATGAAAGACAGAGCTTCCGTCGCTCAATTTACAGGTCGCTCAAGCAACAAGATGGCCTCTGTGGTAACATTTACTTCCTGGAGAAAACAGAGATTTACAATCAACATGCTTAAGTCAACATTTCCAGAAGCTTGGGTGAACAGCCCTGTTTGGCATCAAGGTGCTCTTGGAAGGAAGGGAAGGAGGGAAGAAACAGGCCTGCTGCTACCACAAGGCGCCTGAGCCCTAAGGGCAAGGCAGGGCAGTGAGCCTCAGCTTTGGGCTGCCTCCTGGTCTCTACTCCTGTTTGCCCACACAGGCAGAATTCTCTATGCTTCTCCAAAGGCCTAGGAGCATAGCACTGGACTTTTAAAATCTGTTTCACCTTTCTCTTACTACTTTGCTCAGTTTGCTTTCTGTGCTATTGCCACTAGACTTCTGGATGTTTTCTAAGAATCATATTTTCTTTTGGACCATAATTTCAGCTGCAAGTAATAGAACACTGACATAAAAATGGCATAAATGGTAAAGACAATTATTTGTCAGATCAGGAATTCAGCGGCAGGCAGGGCTGATCCTTCTGTGGCTCAAGAGCTCATCAAGGACACAGGCAATTTAATGTCTCATTTGCATCCAGTGGGGACCAACCTTATGATCACCCTGGCTCCAGGAACCACAGAAACACACTCCAAAGAAGAGACAGATTTTTCTTTTTCATGTGAGTTTTCATTTCTGTCAGAGAGGAAAACTTTTCCTGAGACATCTCCTTACTGACGTACTCTTAGTTCCTCTTCGCTACCAGTGCGTTCCTGGCAAAGTCACAGTTGTATTAGTCTCCTGTAGCTGGGGACCTTCTCTCCTCCAGAGTGTTGCCGCTTCATTTTCTGAAACTCAGGAAGGTGCTCCCAGGATGAGATGAGCTGACGCTTCCTTGGACACTTGGAGGGCCAGTTCTGCTGCTCTCTGTCTATCCCATCGCATGTCTCCAGCTTTTCCTACCGTGTAGCTCGATGTATTTGAAATCCCATTGTTTAGAAATAAAGAAGGTGACAAAACCACCTTGATAATGTTGATAATTTAAAATGGTTCTCAAATTTACGTATTAAACGGACACAAAAGTAGATCTATCCCTCTTTCTTCCTATCATAAAAGAAATGTTCTATGGACTTTAAAAAATTTAGTTATGTATTTTTGAGCTATAGAAAAGCCTCAGTGATGCTGGAGAGGTGGCTCAGTGGTTAAGGGCACTGACTGCTCTTGCAGGGGACCCGGGTTTGATTCCCAGCAGCCATATGGTGGCTAACTCCAGTTCCAGGGGTCTGGTGCCCTCTTCCAACCTCTGTGGGCATTGCATGACACAGGTGGACCTACCTACATGCAAGGCAGTACACTGGTACACATAAAATAAAAGCAATAAAATACTTAAAAAATAAAATATAAAAGTTTCAGTGAACCCCACAAGGTAAATGTAATTCACATTACATTTTAGGAACACACAAAGAGAAGGGGAAATAGAAACAGACAGCTCTCCCCCACCCTCAAGAAATGACAAAAATCTATGTGTTTAAAAATTTAAAAATATTCTTCTGAAATCTTATGCTAAAAAGTCAAGTAAAATTTAAGAAATTGCCAATTAGAAACATTATAGTTAGATTACTTAATACTCTAAAACCTACAATATGCTGCCTAAATGTTTTAGTTTTAAAATAATTTATTGGAATGTAGTAAAATAGAGATATAAATTTCAAGCTATATCTATAGTAATATCAGTCAATGTGGTGTTATTTTTACTAACAAATTATCCACTGTGACTTACACAAGGATTTGATGCTAGGATCCACAAATGAGGGACACCATACGTTGTCTGTATTTCTGAGACTGTTATTTCACTTAGCATAACAGCTTTTAGTTCCATCCATTTGCCTGCAAATTCCATGCTGTTATCTTTCTTTATTGCTGCATGGAACTGCATTGTGTAAATGTACCACATTTTCATTATCCACTCATCAGTTGAAGGACATTTGAGTTGTTTCCAGCTCTTTACTATTGTGAAAAGAGCTGCAATAAACATGGTTGTACACTAAGATTTATGAGAAAGAATAAATTTCTTCCTTAAAAGTACATTAAAAGTATACAGCAACTAGCTATGTAATTTAGGAATGGAAAATTATGTTTCTTTTTACCCAAATGTAAGTTTACTGTTAAAATGTGAATCCCTAAATGTATTTTGTAATTAACCTATAGTTAATTTTCAGATTTTGTAATTTTGGTATATGCATGGAGTGTATATATGCATATTTTGGGGTAATATAAAATTATAGGGAACAACTACAAAAGACTTATTCAAAGAACTGACCAAAACAGTAAACTTCTGCACCAAAAAAGTTAAAAAAGACAGAAAAAGATGCAAGACAGGACTTAAGATACATGGTAGAAGACATGAGTTCTGGTGGGGGGGGGATGGATGGGGGAATGGGTCTAAATTTGATTAAGAAATGCTGTATGAAGTACACAAAAGCTCAATAAAAATTAAGAGAAAAAGAAAAAAGAATTTATTGGGGAAATGACTATTCTTATGATTTTGGAATGAGGAGGACATATGAAAGCTAAAAAACTGGATGCTAAATAACTAGAAAAGCATTGAAAATTAAATATTTAATTGCATGAAATTTTGAAAACTTTGATATGGCAAATAGTACCGTAATCAATATTAGAAATTATCTAATTATGATATATAAAATAAAGGCCAATAATGGAATGATGTCATACATATTAGTAAAGGAATAGGCTATCAATGTAACTGAAAAATCTGTGAAAGGTATGTGCAGCCTATAAAGACAATATATAAATGGATAATACAGTTGAAAAAATATAAATTAAAACAAAGTAGGCAATAGTTTTTTGTTTACAAGAATGTACTTTCTAGAGGCTGGAGAGATGGCTCAGTGGTTAAGATTCCTGGCTGCTCTTTCGGAAGACCCAGGTTCAATTCCCATCACCCACATGGCAAGTAACAACCATCCATGACTCCAGTTCCAGGGGATCCAACACCTTCTTCTGATATCTTTGGGCATTGTATGACATGGGTGCACTTACACACATGCAGGCAATACAGTCATATACATACAATAAAAAAGAATGTACTCTTTACAGACTGGTGCCACTCATTAAACATGAGCTTATGAAGGGGTGAAAGTGGTTACATAGAGAGCAGATTTCTTTTCTTATTTTTTCAATTAACATTAGTTATTGAGCTTTTTATACAATGTGTTTTGATCATATTCACTCCTCTTAAGTCCGCCCAGATCCACTTACTTTCCTACTCACTCATCTTTAAATGTTCCCCTCTCCCATAGAGTACAATTTGTATCACCCAAATAGTCTTGAGAGTGGTACTTGCCTTGGAGCATGGCTGGCTAAACATACTCATACTATTAAAGAAAACCAACTCTTCTTCTCCTTGGTTGGACATGAGACTTCATGCCCACCTCTTCCTCTCCATACTGGGAATTTTTTCTGGCTTCAGTTTGAACAAGTTATATGCATGCTGTCAAAATAGCTATGAGTTCATACGTGCATTCGTCTTGCTCTCTGGAAAACACTGTTTCTTTGTAGTCACCCACAACCTCTGGCTCTTAAAATATTTCCACCTGATTTTCTGTGAAGTCCTCTGAGCCTTGCTGGGAGGAGTGTGCTATAAACACTCCATTTAGAGCTTAGCACTCTGCAGTCTCTTTTTCTCCTCACGTTTATCAGTTGTGGGTCTCTGGGTAAATTGATTTTTACTGCAAGAAGCATGTCTGATGAGGGTTAAGAGATGCACTCATCTATGCATGAGTCGTCAAGAGTCATTTTAATGCTATGTCCATTTAGTAGAACATTAGTAGCAGGTCCTCCTTTGGCACCTATGACTCATTCAGCCACAGATGTATGGCTTGGCAATGGTGCCATTAATAGGTTCCATCTCATGGAGCAGGCCTTAAATCCAATCAGAAGGTGCTTGGTTACTCCCAT
The DNA here is from genome assembly GCA_009823505.1 of Rhizomys pruinosus. Lineage (NCBI taxonomy): Eukaryota > Metazoa > Chordata > Mammalia > Rodentia > Spalacidae > Rhizomys > Rhizomys pruinosus. The sequence continues at coordinate 696,996 of VZQC01011008.1, read as the reverse complement.
GACGTTTGTGCCACTATTGCACTACTGGGCCTGCCAGTTTAGTCATTTTTTTTTTTAAGCTCGCAGGGTTTACAACTCAGTAAAATTTATGATTATTTTTCTCCCTTGGAGCATTCACACCACTTTGCAGCATTATGAAAGCTAGCCATTGGGATGAACCTTCAAGATTAGAATCCACTTGATTTTACCATGTTTTGTGACTCTTTAAAGACCGGTGACATTGCTAAAGCATGTGCCCATTGAAGGGGCATTAAGTAGCTATGTGAAGAGTAATTCGCACATCTTTGGAGAGAAAATTGGAATATAGCGTAGATTCAAAACACATGTCCTTGAAACCAGTAATTTAAATTTCTAACACTTATTTTGCAGTATTTTCATAAGAGAAATTTGCTGTGGGAATCCTGGTCATTTAGCAATATTTATCACTGAAAAACAAATAATAGAAGTGTCTCATTTATGCATTAATTTGGAAATTAGTAATTTAATAAGATATATTCATTCCATAAATATCTTTTTTTTTTTTTTTTTTGTCTTTTTGAGACAGTGTCTCTCTGTAGCCGCAGCTGTCCTGGAACTCGCTTTGTAGACCAGGCTGGCCTTGAACTCACAAAGATCCACCTGCCTCTGTCTCCTGAGTGCTAGGATCAAAGGTGTGCGCCACCACTCCCGGCATCATAAACATCTTTTAAGAAATAATAGGTATGTATGCTGACAAAAGATGATTCCTTATATCACTGATAAAAAATGCAGTATAATAATGCTGTAAGTTGAAAGTATATTTATTGACACTAAATTCCCATGTTATGATGTGCATTTCTCAGTTAATTTGCTGTAATTGGAATGTAGCATGGAAAAAGCTGTCAGACACAAGAAAAACTTATGACAGAGTTGTTATTGTATATGCAGAAACCATGTTGTACACACGTCATCGGTTCCTGTAATTACCACTGCTGCATGATTATCTCCACAAATGGTTGTTTTAAATCTGCATCCTTAATTATCACATAATCCACTTGAAAGAAGATTATTTCACAGCACAGAAGTAAAATTAAAGAGTTGTTTTGGTAAAAAAAAATGCAAGTTTTTCTGTAGACAATGCAATGAATGTCATGGAGACTGTCAAGTACCTCAGAAAAGACCATAAAATTTTTAAAGGTAGAACTTGTTCTTTTTATGTATAAGATTTTTTGAACAGATAATGAACATATATTTATCAAAGACTTATCCATATTTTTGGAAAGACCATATAACTTTTGAGAGAAATCAATTAAGAAAATAGATCAGGAAGTGGAATCAATATCTTCAATATACTCCAGGATCCCATTGTTTGTTCTAAAGATGTTAAAAAGTAAAAATCATGATCTTGTATAGTAAAGAGAAGTCACCCATGAAGCTATGTGCAACTGCTGATGTCTTTAGGTGATTAAGGAGAGTCTATCAAGAAGCCTTGAACTTGAGTCTTGGTCATAAGTTTGGAGGGAGGGGAGCTTATGGTTAGTTCTGTGACACATGCCAGATTGCAGTGAATACACGTTAACTATGGAAGGCTTCATTGTTCGGTAGCTGGAATTGATGGGCTTTAATTTCTAGTGAGGCTGTTGGGAGTGGTACCACAGTACCAGGTTCTTCTAGCTTTCTGCTCTACCCTTCTTAGTGAGTGGTTTTTACTCCCAGGGATTCAAGATGGCTACCATGTCTCTGTATATTATACCTATTTTCAGATGGGAAGAAAGGAACCCTATAGGGAATATGAATGTTCTGTCTTTCCACTTTGAAAGATTGTTTCTAGACACTTAAAAACTCATTGATCAGGGCTGGAGAGATGGCCTAGCGGTTAAGAGCGCCAACCACTCTTACAGAGGACCCAGGTTTGATCCCCAGCACCCACATGGCGGCCGAGAGCCATCTGAAACTCCAATTCCAGGAGAACTCCAGCTCCAGGGGAATCCGAGACCCTCTTCTGACCTCCGCGGCATTGCACGACACGGGTCCACAGACTTGCATGCAGACAGTACATTGATACACATACAGAAATAAATAAAAAATTAAAAAAAAACTCATTGATCAGTATGATGGTCAAGTGTTTTTGACTAGGCATATTTTGCTTGAGGTGGATTTCCTGAGAAAACAGGTTCTATTGGCAGGCAGGAAATTCACTGGGGAATCCTGGTTGACAACCGTGGGGAAATAAAGGAAGCTCATTCTAGGTCAGAGAAGATGAAATTCCCATGCAGTTTTTTTTTTTTTTCCTTTTTCGAGACAGGGTCTCCCTGTAGCCCCAGCTGTCCTGGAACTCGCTCTGTAGACCAGGCTGGCCTTGAATTCACTAAGATCCACCTGCCTCTGCCTCCCAAGTGCTAGGATTAAAGGCGTGCACCACCATGCTTGGCTCCCATGCAGTTTTAAAGGTCATCTCTCCCTATTTCAGTGATGGTACAGACTTTTTTTTTTCAACATTTGATAAGTTAAAGTGCTCTGTATTGGCCAATCAAGGTAGAAACAGCCCCTAGGGAGGGGGTGTTAACTTAGGCAAGCTATTTCTTAGTTGGGGACAGTTTCTCGGGAATAGCTTTGCCTAGGGTGGCAATAGCTGTCACTCCCAGAAACTAGAGGAAGGAGGGCCTCAGTTCTGAACAGGCATCTGTTGTTGCTGTTACATAGTTTGTTTTCTTTTCACAGAGTGGTATTGGAGATTAAGCCTTCGAGAGTAAGTCTCTTAACAAGATCTCCAAGTAAAACCTGAAGGAATATCCAAACCAACAGACAAATCACGTAGTAACACAAGAAATATGAAAACTTTCTGGGCATGGTGGCCTTTAATCCTAGCACTCAGGAGGCAGAGGCAGGTGGATCTTTGTGAGTTCAAGGCCGGCCTGGTCTACAGAGTGAGTTCCAGGACAGGTGGAGCTACAAGGAGACTCTGTCTTGAAGAAGACAAAAAAAAAAATAAAAAATAAATAAATAAATAAATAAATAAATAAATAAAATAAAATCAAAGAAGTATGAAAACTCACGACACAAACACTTCTCCAAAAATACCACAGCCCTCTACCCACAGAACTAAAAAATACTGAAATAGTTAAAAATGACTTGGCAGATCAAGATTTCCAAAATTTATTAGTAAAAATGATTGCTGACCTCAAAGAAGAAATATGAAAACTCAAGACACAAACACTTCTCCAAAAATACCACAGCTCTCTACCCACAGAACTAAAAAATACTGAAATAGTTAAAAATGACTTGGCAGATCAAGATTTCCAAAGTTTAATAGTAAAAATGATTGATGACCTTAAAGAAGATGCAGAGAAGCTGGTAAATTCATCCATGACTTGAAGTTTTCCCCAAGAAAAAATAGCAAAATAGACAAACAGTTCAGTAACATGGGAGATAACTTCAGCAAATAAATTGATATTTTGAAAAACAAATACAAATATTGAAAATGAAAAACTGAGTAACAAGTGAAACACAGTGGAAAGTATCACCAATGACAGAATGAGAAAAAAGCATAACAGGGCTGTGAAAGATCTCAGGCTGCTACCATTAAGTGGGCCAAGGACCTAGGTGACAGTATCAAACTGCCTTGTACTTATCTTTATACAAACACACACATGTAAAACACATACAGACACACACAAACACACGCAACACACACAAACACAAAGAACACACATATACATACACAAACCCAACATACATATACATACCAATACACACACATAAAAACCCAAACATACACATACAAACACATACACACACACACACACACACACAAACACACACACTCTCACACACACAGAGAACAGCATATATAATGACCAAACTGGTTTCATCCCAGGGATGCACAGTTCATTCAATCTATGTAGAAAATACAGTAGATAATTTGACTTAAAGACAATAGATAAATTGACTTAAAGACAGAAATCATGCAATCATTTCAACAGACATAGGAAAAGCGTTTGATAAAGTTCCTGTCTCAAAAACAAAAGACATGAAGATTTAGACTTGTGCAGAGAGCTCATGTGACACTCAGGCCATCTGGTAGCCAAGAGGAAGAAGCGAGCTCTGCCCATACCCTCATCTTGGACTTCCACCTTCCAAGGCTATGTGAACATACATTTCTGGTTTATGATACTCAGTATATCATTTTTGTGACAGAAATCTCATAATTTAGTACAGAATGTATTTTAACTTTTCATCTACTTTAGTACATGTTTTTAGGTAGGGGTACAGCCTGGTTTAGCATCTCCCAACTCCAAATAGTTAACCAATTTTCCTATAACTATTTGTAATATAATCTTTATCTTACGTTGCATTTTCTTACAAAACTCTAAGTTTTTATGCATGATGAGTTCATTTTGGGCTTTTTGTTTTACTTATCTGCCTACCCTTGCTCTTGTTTTATTTTAATCAATATGTCCTTAAAACACATTCTATTCAGTAGTACCTCACCTTCCTCTTTCTGCTCTTCTCTTCTAAAACCTGCCCAGTTTCTCAAAACATGGACTCACTTTATAGAGTAGAATGACAGTCTGGGTAAGACTTGCAACTGGAATTGATGATCAGTTTAAAAACATTTAGGGCTGGAGCGATAGCCTAGTGGTTAAGAGCACCGACTGCTCTTGCAGAGGACCCGGGCTCGATCCCCAGCACCCACATGGCNCCCCCCCCCCCCCCCAGTCTTGGTCATAAGTTTGGAGGGAGGGGAGCTTATGGTTGTTCTGTGACACATGCCAGATTGCAGTGAATACACGTTAACTATGGAAGGCTTCATTGTTCGGTAGCTGGAATTGATGGGCTTTAATTTCTAGTGAGGCTGTTGGGAGTGGTACCACAGTACCAGGTTCTTCTAGCTTTCTGCTCTACCCTTCTTAGTGAGTGGTTTTTACTCCCAGGGATTCAAGATGGCTACCATGTCTCTGTATATTATACCTATTTTCAGATGGGAAGAAAGGAACCCTATAGGGAATATGAATGTTCTGTCTTTCCACTTTGAAAGATTGTTTCTAGACACTTAAAAACTCATTGATCGGGCTGGAGAGATGGCCTAGCGGTTAAGAGCGCCAACCACTCTTACAGAGGACCCAGGTTTGATCCCCAGCACCCACATGGCGGCGGCCGAGAGCCTCTGAAACTCCAATTCCAGAGAAACTCCAGCTCCAGGGGAATCCGAGACCTCTTCTGACCTCCGCGCATTGCACGACACGGGTGCACAGACTTGCATGCAGACAGTACATTGATACACATACAGAAATAAATAAAAAATTAAAAAAAAACTCATTGTCAGTATGATGGTCAAGTGTTTTTGACTAGGCATATTTTGCTTGAGGTGGATTTCCTGAGAAAACAGGTTCTATTGGCAGGCAGGAAATTCACTGGGGAATCCTGGTTGACAACCGTGGGGAAATAAAGGAAGCTCATTCTAGGTCAGAGAAGATGAAATTCCATGCAGTTTTTTTTTTTTTTTCCTTTTCGGACAGGGTCTCCCTGTAGCCCCAGCTGTCCTGGAACTCGCTCTGTAGACCAGGCTGGCCTTGAATTCACTAGATCCACCTGCCTCTGCCTCCCAAGTCTTAGGATTAAAGGCGTGCACACCATGCTTGGCTCCCATGCAGTTTTAAAGGTCATCTCTCCCTATTTCAGTGATGGTACAGACTTTTTTTTTCAACATTTGATAAGTTAAAGTGCTCTGTATTGGCCAATCAAGGTAGAACAGCCCCTAGGGAGGGGGTGTTAACTTAGGCAAGCTATTTCTTAGTTGGGGACAGTTTCTCGGGAATAGCTTTGCCTAGGGTGGCAATAGCTGTCACTCCCAGAAACTAGAGGAAGGAGGGCCTCAGTTCTGAACAGGCATCTGTTGTTGCTGTTACATAGTTTGTTTTCTTTTCACAGAGTGGTATTGGAGATTAAGCCTTCGAGAGTAAGTCTCTTAACAAGATCTCCAAGTAAAACCTGAAGAATATCCAAACCAACAGACAAACACGTAGTAACACAAGAAATATGAAAACTTTCTGGCATGGTGGCCTTTAATCCTAGCACTCAGGGGGCAGAGGCAGGTGGATCTCTGTAGTTGAGGATCGGACCTGGTCTACAGAGGAGTTCCAGGACAGGTGGAGCTACAAGGAGACTCTGTCTTGAGAAGACAAAAAAAAAAAAAAAAAAAAAAAATAAATAAATAAATAAATAATAATAATAAATATAATAAAATAAAATCAAAAAGTATGAAACTCACGACACAAACACTTCTCCAAAAATACCACAGCCCTCTACCCACAGAACTAAAAAATACTGAAATAGTTAAAAATGACTTGGCAGATCAAGATTTCAAAATTTATTAGTAAAAATGATTGCTGACCTCAAAGAAGAAATATGAAAACTCAAGACACAAACACTTCTCCAAAAATACCACAGCTCTCTACCCACAGAACTAAAAATCTGAAATAGTTAAAAATGACTTGGCAGATCAAGATTTCCAAAGTTTAATAGTAAAAATGATTGATGACCTTAAGAAGATGCAGAGAAGCTGGTAAATTCATCCATGACTTGAAGTTTTCCCCAAGAAAAAATAGCAAAATAGACAAACAGTTCAGTAACATGGGAATAACTTCAGCAAATAAATGATATTTTGAAAACACAATACAAATATTGAAAATGAAAAACTGAGTAACAAGTGAAACACAGTGGAAAGTATCACCCAATGACAGAATGAGAAAAAAGCATAACAGGGCTGTGAAAGATCTCAGGCTGCTACCATTAAGTGGGCCAAGGACCTAGGTGACAGTATCAAACTGCCTTGTACTTATTTTTATACAAACACACACATGTAAAACACATACAGCACACACAAACACACGCAAACACCACAAACAAAAGAACACACATATACATACACAAACCCAACATACATATACATACCATACACACACATAAAAACCCAAACATACACATACAAACACATACACACACACACACACACACACACACACACACTCACACACTCTCACACACACAGAGAACAGCATATATAATGACCAAACTGGTTTCATCCCAGGATGCAAATTCATTCAATCTATGTAGAAAATACAGTAGATAATTTGACTTAAAGACATAGATAAAATTGACTTAAAGACAGAAATCATGCAATCATTTCAACAGACATAGGAAAAGCGTTTGATAAAGTTCCTGTCTCAAAAACAAAAGACATGAAGATTTAGACTTGTGCAGAGAGCTCATGTGACACTCAGGCCATCTGGTAGCCAAGAGGAAGAAGCGAGCTCTGCCCATACCCTCATCTTGGACTTCCACCTTCCAAGGCTATGTGAACATACATTTCTGGTTTATGATACTCAGTATATCATTTTTGTGACAGAAATCTCATAATTTAGTACAGAATGTATTTTAACTTTTCATCTACTTTAGTACATGTTTTTAGGTAGGGGTACAGCCTGGTTTAGCATCTCCCAACTCCAAATAGTTAACCAATTTTCCTATAACTATTTGTAATATAATCTTTATCTTACGTTGCATTTTCTTACAAAACTCTAAGTTTTTATGCATGATGAGTTCATTTTGGGCTTTTTGTTTTACTTATCTGCCTACCCTTGCTCTTGTTTTATTTTAATCAATATGTCCTTAAAACACATTCTATTCAGTAGTACCTCACCTTCCTCTTTCTGCTCTTCTCTTCTAAAACCTGCCCAGTTTCTCAAAACATGGACTCACTTTATAGAGTAGAATGACAGTCTGGGTAAGACTTGCAACTGGAATTGATGATCAGTTTAAAAACATTTAGGGCTGGAGCGATAGCCTAGTGGTTAAGAGCACCGACTGCTCTTGCAGAGGACCCGGGCTCGATCCCCAGCACCCACATGGCGGCTGAGAACCGTCTGTAACTCCAATTCCAGGAGAACTCTAGTTCCAGGGGAATCTGAGACACTCTTCTGACCTCCGCAGCATTGCACGACATGGGTGCACAAACCTACATGCAGACAGTACATTCATACACATACAAAAATAAATAAAATAAAAAAACATTTAAAATATTGAGTCTTGCCGGTCATGGTGGCGCACGTCTTTAATCCCAGCACTCGGGAGACAGAGGCAGGTGCATTTCTGCGAGTTCAAGGCCAACCTGGCCTACATAATGAGCTTCAGGCCAGCTGGGACTAAAGGGAGACCCTGTCTCAAAAGACCAAAAAATATTGGATCTTTAGGAGCATAAATATCTGTTATTTTTTAAGAACTATGCTTTAAGGATGAAATGTTATCTTCTCAAAAATGTTCTTTATATGTGGATATATATGTGTTGCCAGCGTGTCACCATGTTAAATACTGTGACTGCTCTGTCCATGGTTCTCACTTCCATTTATATACGGCTATATATGTACTGCCAGCATGTTACCATGTTAAATACTGTGACTGCTCTGTCCATCGTTCTCACTTCCATTTATATATGGCTATATATGTATTACCAGCATGTCACCATGTTAAATACTGTGACTGCTCTGTCCATCGTTCTCACTTCCATTTATATATGGCTATATATGTATTGCCAGCATGTCACCATGTTAAACACTGTGACTGCTCTCTCCATGGTTCTCACTTCCATTTATGTATGGCTATATATGTATTGCCAGCATGTCACCATGTTAAATACTGTGACTGCCCTGTCCATGGTTCTCACTTCCATTTTTCCCCTCTTGCTGTCTCATAGTATGCCGAGAGTCACTGCTGATCCAAGGCTTCACTTCCAATCTGCCGCAGAATGTATTAGTAACAAAGACGTCTGTTCATGAATATTTATGAGATGTCATACATTTCTTGAAACATCTAGAAGGATTATTTCATGGAATAGCCTAAGAGAAGGGTGGTGTCATTTTTTCTCATTGTCTACATGGGTCTTGGAGAAGATAAGCCAAGTTTACATAGTTGATAATCACTTGGTTTGGAACTGAAACCAGTTTGACTCCAGAGTTGTTTTCTTATGTCACCACTTTTTCCAAGATATCAATCCTGAAAAAGAAGTAACTAATGTAAATAGGATTATGTTTGCTTGCCTAAACCTGTTTTTATTCTGAGGCTTGTATAGTTTTGTTTCTAGTTCCACCTTGTTCTACCTCTGAGCAGCAGCTGTAATCAGGTGACTGAAGAGATGCCCGGGCAGTTATGTCTAATTCTTCTCTTCCATAAATCCTGCTTGTGTTTATCATGACTATCTTTTTAAAGCCTATGAATTTTAATCTCAGTATTAGATAAGCCAAAATCAAGTCCAGTCATGGTGACCTTGATCCAATATCTAAAATTTTCCATAGTTTCGAAAGAATCGCATCCTCCAAAGCTTTTGCAATAGACAGGAGCAAAATGGTAAGGCATCACAGTATTTTGCTCTGAAAGCAAGCTTACTTACATGTTTGATACAAATAATTGAATTTTCTGATTCATAGCTAATCTCTATTAAAAAAGCCTCTCAGTTTTTACATTCTTTAAAAAATGTACATATTTAGATGTATAATATATTTCTTCCCTGGAATCAGCATAAATAAAGATCTGGGGATCAGGAAGAATATGAAAATTGTTCTCAGAAACCCTTTCCCCTATCTTCCAGTTGAAACACACCCTAGTCACATCAGTTGCTATTTTCAATCATTTCTTTGTAAATATTCAGCTGAAATCCTGTAGCTTATAGTACCTCAATCTTTTCCTTGAAATTTGAGGAAATGATAATGAGGGCAAGACACAGATGTCTCTTGGCTTTTAAAATCTTCATATTGTAGAATGTGTGGTATGGTGGTGGTGGTGGTGGGGCAGCGGGGTATGTGTGTGTTATAGATGATGTGTCTGATGATCCATCAAGAATGGCCCGTTGGTGAAGACAGATACTTATTTTATACATTTTGAATCAGTTTTGACAATTGAATAGGCAGACAATTTGAAGCCCTAATCTTCATTCATTTATCTTATTTATTATTGTGTGTGTGTGTGTGTGTGTGTGTGACATATAATGGGTGTGTGGGTATGTGCAAACGTGTGTGCATGCCACAGTGCATGTGTGGAAGTCAGAGGACAATACTCTGGGGTCTCTCCTTCCACCATGGGATCCAGGGATCCAGGGATTGAACTTAGGTTGTCAGGCTTGTGTAGCAAGTGCCAGCCCTCATTTCAGTTTTTATTTAAGGGAGATGCAAAATTTAAATCACAACTTTATTTTAATTTTTAATTTTTATTTATTTATTTATTAATTAATTTATTTGTTTATTATTTTATGTGTATGAATGTACTGTCTGCATGCAGGTCTGTGCACCCATGTCATGCAAAGCCGCAGAGGTCAGAAGAGGGTATCGGATTCCCCTGGAACTGCAGTTCTCCTGGAATTGGAGTTACGGATGGTTCTCAGCCGCCATGTGGGTGCTGGGGATCGAACCCGGGTCCTCTGCAAGAGCAGTCGGTGCTCTTAACCCCTAGGCCATCTCTCCAGCCCCAAAATCACAACTTTAAAGCTCAGGTTGTTACAACAGAGTCAGATATCTGACCATTGAAAAATTGAAGCAATGGCTTACCGCATCTCTTTCAATTGTGGGGGGGGGAGGGAATGAAGACACTGGACTTAGGTTTTTTTTTAAAGTTTATTATTATTATTTTTTAAATTTTATTTATTTTTTATGTGCATTAATGTACTGTCTGCATGTAGGTTTGTGCACTCGTGTCGTGCAATGCCACGGAGATCACAAGAGGGTGTCAGATTCTCCTGGAACTGGAGTTGAAGATGGTTCTCAGCCACCATGTGGGTGTTGGGGATCGAACCTGGGTCCTCTGCAAGAGCAGTTGGCACTCTTAACCGCTAGGCCGTCTCTCCAGTCTCTGGATTTATTTTTTAACTCCAGCTTTGACATTTATTGATCATGGACAAATCATTTAACCTCAAAAATTTAATTTCTTCATTTGTAAAATGGGAAGACTAGAAAAGATACAAAGTTTCTTTCATGTGTCCATGTAATGACATTTTCCAACATCTAGTAATTTCTGAAAAGCCACAGGTATTTATTTTTATCAAATACTCAGGCACTCTAGCAAATGACTTTGATAATTTTGGGGGAGGTCTGGTGAAATCCACAGTTACACTTGTGACACTTCTGAAGAATTCTTTCTCAAAGTGACTGGGTCTGTCTTTCAAATCAAAAGGTACCAGGTTTGCAGAGGTACTAGTTTTTGGAAATAGCATGAACCCCAGTGGTCTTTGTTGCATGACAAAGTCAGCATGTGGTCACCAGACTGGGGGATTTCCTGGATCTTTTAAAAACTGTTTTGGTTTGGCAATGTTTTAGGAGGCTGTCCAGTTCCTTCATTCCTAAGAACACTGACTTAGCCATGCCAGATATTCCATCAGGTTGTGTGATTCTGATTAACACATTGCCTCTGCATGGAGTGGCCTCCATGTGAGTCATCCCCCTGTCTCTGACAGTTATGCACTGTCACTGGGGTTCTATGATTCCAGAATGTAACCATATCCATTGAAATATGGTCATCACATCAATGGTGTCATCTTCTGTCAAGATACTTGGTCTACGAGGAAGAGCAACAATGGCGGAGCTTTGTAGAGATGTCAGTGATCTCTCACAGATGTGTTTCCATGCTCTGCGAAGGGAGTGTCCTTTCAGGAGGGCGGGAGCATGAACCACATATGGGAAATCTACCTCAGCTTTCCTAAATCCCCTAACCTTCTGTTTCCTTTCTCTGCATTGTGTCAAGGATATAATGAAACATTAGCTTTATGTGTAGGTCTAAAGTTAAGTCCAAATTTTAGTCAATTACCAAGACAATTGTAGAAGTCTCTTCTAGTTGTATGTGTCTGTAGCACTATACTTCAAATCTCTGGGAAGTGTAGCTGTATCAATGAAGTTAGCCCAGTTTGGAGTAACAGTCTTTTTTCTTTTGTCTTAGTTTCCTGTCTCCAAATACGAGTAAAAAAAAAAAAGGGGGGGGGATACAGATAGACATGAAACCTTTTTGTCAAAAACCTTGCAATTCAAATCTTAAAACTAACTACGGGAAAAGATTTGTGGGTTCCAATAAGACAAAATGTCATCAACTTAACGGCTGAGAAAGAAAAGATACAGTTTTGCATTGTACCAGAAAGTGCTAACTGAAAGGTTGACCCGTCTGAACATTGAAAGGAAGAAAAGCCTCAGATTGCTATAAACATCGAACCCCTCTGTGGGTAACAGAGGGGTAACAACTATTTATAATGAGTCCTAATGAAACTTACCTTCTAGGTGCCACAAAGGTTTTGATATGAGAGACTTTCTTGCCTCCCCCCATAGAAAAAGGAGAAATATGATGATGATGAGGTCGCTCTCCAGCTGTAAATTGGAGACAACTATTATAGAGGTAATCTCTTATAAAACCGGTAAAACTGCCTTCTTTTATTGACTAATAGACATAAGAACTGTGAAAAGGATTATTCTCTGTTCAGAACCAAATATAATACTAAAGTCCTTAAGCTATGCACTTAAGCAAAATATATTAATACAGGAGCTCTGACATCAGCAATGGATTATTCTACCAGGGAGATGTTGGCCAGGGGATCCAAGGCCCCACAAAAGGTAAAGGCTCCTTGCCTCTAAACTGGGATACCTGCAAGAAGAGAGGCGATAAGGCCCTGCTGCCGAAGACCTGACGTTAACATGGGAAAGATGTATTGAGACCACACATGCAAGTGTACAGATGGCCTCTGGAATACCAGAGAGTGTTACCAAAGGCCACTCAACCAATAAAGCAAATACGGGTCTCCCTGAGTCAAGCAAGACTCCACCGTCAGCACCAGCTACACCTCACCTGCCTGGAAATACTGTGCAGCAGAGGCAGCCATATGCCTGTATATCCCAAATCTAATTGGCTATTGGCTCTCTCCTTGGAGGAATAACCCATGGCTGATGCCACAAGCTTACATCCTCTACAGGTTAGGAGATGTTATAAGCCACAGTAAGACCCTGTCATATTTAACAGGGGGGAAAATTGTAATTCATGGATTAACATATCCAAACATGTGTCTATGCTAAAGTAACCTACCATAACTATTAGTGCTGCTTAAATACCTATATATCTAATTGCTTGTTCTTCATTAGTAGGATCGAAAGGTTATTCCTGGACAAACTGTCAGCCCATGAAAGGAAACAGCCAGAATTGACCAGAGTCCAAGTCAACAGCTCCAGAGAGAGTGGACTGTTTTACCTCTCATCCACCTGTGCCCCTTTTCTAAGCCTAGGGAACAACCTGCGGAAGAGGGGGCGTGGTAGAATGTAAGGGCTGCGATTGGGGTGAATGGTGAAACTACAGCAATGTAGTCTGGACACTCATTTGATCAACTTGATTGAACATACAACCCCTCACCCCCCGCTGGATGGTGGGGTTGTGGGGGTTTGGGCACAACAGCCTGTAAATTGGTTTCATATGAAGGATGCTTGTACTCATGGATTATCACTTATATCTAAAAAATGAAAAAAAAAACTGAGAGAAAGAAGCAGGACAGTTATGGCCGAATGCATGATCTGGGATGGGGTGGGGGTGGGGGGGAAGGGAAAGGGAAATATGCCTGAACTGAATTGGAAAATGATGTATGAAATGCACAAAGCATCAGTTAAAAAAATGTTAAAAAAAATCTCGAGTTTTCATACTCAAACTTTGTCCTTACTTCCCTGGGACACAATGAGATGGGATCCTAATAATAAGTGTAGTGGCAGCAAGAGATATTTGGGTAGGCCTTGATGGGAACAGCCACTCTAGGTGAGGTGGTACATGATCTTTAAGTAACAGATAACTAACTAGTCCTTTGAACCTAGGGGGTGAAACTGCTTCCATTAGCAAGGACAGCTAGTATCTGGAGAGTGGTGAGAGCTGTGACTTTTTTGTGTGTTGTGTGTTAAAATAATTGTTTATTATAGATGGTAAAATAGTTTCAGAGGGAATTTTGTACCATCCATTTTGAGAAGGATGCAGGAAAATCATGCAAGGAACCCCGATCTTGGGGACATTTTCAAGATGTAAGTGCGGTAATATCTCATGGTCTTTGTTCTGCTTGGTCTTACAGTTGATACTGCTTCTGGAGAGCTGTTATTGCAGTGGTCTAGGCAGGAATATTCTCATTTGTGCCAGTAGCAAATACAAGAGGTGAACTTGCTTTTATTGTACCGTATTTATTTGCATGTATGCTTTAGAACCTTGGTTTTCTCTTAAATACCCTTATCTGGAGCTTTTATTGACAGTGGTAACATTTCCTGTAATTTTTTGTTTGTTTTCTACATTCTTCATGGTTTAATCTTCTGCAAACTCCACATCATCCCTAATTCGATCCCAGATGAGATACTTGTGGACAACATGTAAGCCATAACTGCTTTTGGAGGATTCTTTTTTTCTTTTTTTCTTTTTTTTTTTGGTCTTCCAGAAAAAAAGACAAAAAATAGAAAAAATAGGACATATTGATGGCCCCTTGTCTTTGGAGAATAATTCTCCCCTGTGTACCTCAACTTTGGCCTCATCTCTGGGCCTCGCAGCTACTTTCATCTTTCTCATATTTTCCTGTTTTTTGAAGTTCATTTAGAAAACAAATCAGCTACTTCACATATCATTTTTGGACAAAGAAAAGACCAACCATTGTATCATCTGCTTCATCTTTCAGCCCAGCACCAGAGATGTCCCCAGATGGATTTGACAGTGAATCTTGTTTGTTTGAAGAGTCTGGAGCATGAGTACTTACAACATCCATTTATGGTACACAGAACATGAAGTCTCATGCAAGAATATTTTCTTTTTCTTCACTATAGATTTACTTAACGGCTACAAAATTTAAAAATGTCTCCCTCATGCATGACATTTGACCAAATTCCTATTTTAAGAATGTTCATATTCTAGAACTTTAACTGAAGAAACTGCCATCTATAAATTTTCCTAAAATTAGAACTTCTCTGTTTTACCTAGTGCTTACCTGCTTTTTTTCTGCTTAAATTAACATTTAACATATGTTTGCAAAGTCATTTTATGTGTTTAAAAATGTCAAGAATACGGAAACCATTGGCTATTTATTTTTATTGTGAAAATTATGCCATATGCTAAAGTTAAAAGTGGTTAGATTCAAATTTAATTTTACTATTTTCTTTATAGGATGTTTGCTGTCCAGAGCTATCTCAGGCATCTTTTTCAAGAGTCAGTTTGGCTCCTGCACCTTTTATCATGCTTTGCCTTTGTAACTGGATGCTGAGAGCTCCATTCCTGTCTGCTTTACTTCATCCCAGCCTTGGGAGTATGCATTGTCATTTGCCATTTCTATGCATGCTTGTGCTGTACAGTGGAATCCTTGAATTTGGGGACTTGGTCTTTACCCACTCCCATCAACTAACAGTATAGTATACCAATCCAGTAAATATTCTGGATTAAATTAATTAAACTAATTCTAATTTCTTACAATTTGATAATTTTTGTGACTTTAGCTTTTAAAAATATTGCACTAGCGGGGCTGGAGAGACGGCCTAGCGGTTAAGAGCGCCGACTGCTCTTACAGAGGACCCGGGTTCGATCCCCAGCACCCACATGGCGGCCAAGAGTCGTCTGAAACTCCAATTCCAGGAGAACTCCAGTTCCAGGGGAATCCGAGACCCTCTTCTGACCTCCGCGGCATTGCACGACACGGGTCCACAGACTTGCATGCAGACAGTACATTCATACACATACAGAAATAAATAAAATTAATAAAAAAATAAAAAAATATTGCACTAGCATAATTGTTAATCTATTTCTAGATTTATAGTAACATATTTGAAGACTGAGGACTTTATGATTTTTTTCTAAATTGTTATTTATTTATTTATTTATTTATTTGAATGTACTGTCTGCATGTAGGTTTGTGCACCTGTGTCGTGCAATGCCGCAGAGGTCAGAAGAGGGTGTTGGATTCCCCTGGAACTGGAGTTCTCCTGGAATTGGAGTTACAGACGGTTCTCAGCCGCCATGTGGGGGCTGGGGATCGAACCCGGGTCCTCTGCAAGAGCAGTCGGTGCTCTTAACCGCTAGGCCATCTCTCCAGCCCCGGACTTTATGATTTTAAATCCCATTACAGGTTATATATATATTTTTATTTATCTCTTCAGTTTCCTCTGTAAAGACATTTGAATTTAACCATCAATTTTCTTCTTTTATTTATGCTCTCCATTCAAAAAAATCGTAGAAAGTAATTATATTAGATTTGGAGCTAACTTTTCACTAACAATGGAAAGCTTACCCCCATGTTCTCAAATAAACCCAACCAAATCCAATTCATTTCAATCCTATCCAATGACTTTTCCTCCAAATTCAGGATTATCATTTTAGTCATCATCCTGTCCACAAGATCCATTTATACTGTTATTTTCTCCCCCGTTATCTTGGTCCTGTCTGCTGTCTGATGTGGCTGTATTGGTGTCGTTACCTGTGTTGGGTGTCAACTGTGCATACTTGTGACTTTTGTCACTATATCTGTGTGGCGCTTTGTTCAAGTGTGTGCTTAAGGAAATGAAGACTGTGAATTAGAGGGAACCAGCAAAAAGGAAGGGTGCACAGCCACCTGAAAGTGGAATTCCTTCAGGATAATGATCAATAAATAGTATGAGCTACATCCTTAATGCCCCTCTAAAAGATAAAGCTTGATTCCCCAAGGCCAGCTAAACAGAGTATGAGATTTGACTCGCTCCTGTCCTCAAACTCTAGTACATGGGATCGTTCCCAAGACGTAATCAGCACCTAATACATGGCAGAGTTCCATAGAGTTTCACTATAGTCTCTCAATTTTTCCTTTTCCCTGTCTAATGATTTGTAGCAGTTGAAGCAGCCTGAGGCATTCCAATAGAATACCAGTTTTATTTATTGAAATGATTCTCTACATTTTAGAGACATTTTAAGTATTTTTGATTTCCAAGAATAATATTTCATAAACTAGAGTCAACAAGATATTTTAATACATTAATAAAGGCCATTTGGTCCATCCTCTTTCTAAAATGCACCACTGTCTAGGTGACAACATTGTTTCCTCTGCCTTCATACATATTTTGCAATTAACAGAAAAGTAACCTTTGATCAATTTTCCCTGTTCTGCACATTCTTCATTCCTTGTTCACATGTCAAGAGTGTCTTAGGTCTTTGTTTAGTGCTGTTAACATGCTTGAAATCATGGAAGTATCTTCAAATTTCTTATTACTATAATCTTTTATAGTCATTTTATTAGCATATTTTAATAATATGTTTCATAATAATTATTGTATCATAAATATGCAGAAATTCAAAGACTGGATTTATGGATATTCCATTTCTTATTATTTCCATGGTGGAGGGTCCAAATGGTTTTATTTACTTTATTCAGCAGAAGTACATGGAAGCTTGTTTCTGTTCATTCTCCAAAAGCTAATCAAGAACCTCAAAGCTTAGCTGATATATTTTTGGAATTTGGTGGTTGTTTATCAATTTAAACTTCAAAATATGTGTTTCTCCGTTGTGGGGTTCTAGTACATTTTGATTTCTTCATTTTCTAATGCCAAAGATGTTTATCTCATAAACACTGGAAATTTGTCTGGTTGGTAGAATTTTTTATTTTGCTGTCAATCTTTCTCAACGTAACTGCTTGAACAAGTGTTTTGTTTAAAACAAAGTCATTAGGAATCTTTCCCTGTCAACTTCTGCCAATAGCTCTTGGAGATAATCTTCAGTCACATGCTCTCTCAAGTGAGCTATTTCAGCTTGCTCCATGGGTTAATCTTTACTGTCAATTTGATGGGCTTTAGAATCACCTAAGAGATACCCCTCAGTGTAGGTCTGTGAGAACATTTCCAGAAAGGTTTACTGAGGACAGAAGACTCATCTGAATGTGTGTGGCAGCAATCCCGTGGGCTGGGAGTCAGCATTCATTTCTCTGCTTTCCTACTTTGGACTCAGAGTGACCAGATGCCTCATGGTCCTGAGTTCACACACCTTCCCTTGAACTGGGCAAAAATAAACTCTTCCTCTCTTAAGTGACTTTTGTTAGTTTCAACAATGTGGAAATAAGTAACACATTCTTCCAAACAAGTTTGAGAGTTCAGTTTAACTCTTGCTTTCCCAGGTTCCTGAGGAGCCCTTCTGATAAGCACTAAGCCTCTAAAACTTACATGGTTTCAATATTGTTTATAAGCATGATTCAAGGTCAGAGTAGAGGGTTTTGTTTAAGAAAGCATGTGGGCTGGGCATGGTGGAGCATGCCTTTAATCCTAGTACTTGGGAGGCAGAGGCAGGTGGATCTTTGTGAGTTCAAGGCCAGCCTGGTCTACATAGTGAGTTCCAGGACAGCTGGGGCTACAGGGATACCCTGTCTCAAAAAGACCAAAAAAGAAAGAAACAAACAAAAGAATGCATGTGTACTTCATAGGTCACAGGGTGCTAGAACCGGCTGTTTTCTCTGGGTAAGAAGGATGATTGAATTGCCATATACAGATGCTCTTCTTTGATTGGTTAAGTCGTTGAAGCAAGGTTTCTGCAGCAGTGTTTAATCAGAAAAATATTAAGGAAGAGAAACAATTGGATCTGGCTGGTGAGATGGCCCAGCCAGTAAAGGTGCTCAGTGCCAAGCCTGAAGACCTGAGTTTGCCTGTCAGGACCCACATGGTGGAAAGAAAGAGCCCTGCTTACTAAACACATTCTAAACTATTGTTTCCTGTAATATCTATGATGTTAAAAATATTTTGCTGTGATTGCTTAGAAAGTGAGTTGTGTTATGAGGACCCTGGAGAGGTCAGGAAGCTTCTGTAGGAAAATAGGTAGTTTAAGTCCACCTGGGGGTGGGGGCCAGTGCCTGTTTGTCCGTCTCTGAAGAAACTCTTCATGGTGTGTTACTGCTCTTGTGTGGTTGACCAACCACTGGCTCGATCATGCCTGAGCATTTTGGACGTGTGGTTTCTGGGGGAAAATCTAGTTATACCAGTTTGGTTCTCTCATAGGCATAGACCATGCAAATCTAGAATGAGATTTATTTATTTATTTATTTTCATAATACTTTAGACATTTGGAAAGATGTTCCTCAGGCAATAGAAATTTTGGCTAACTAGATGATCCCTGAATGGACATCTTGCCTACATGTTTACTCCTACAGGTCTGCTGTGGTTTTCAGGTCTTTCCTTCTCTGTCCTGGCCTGTATTTCGTTCTACAGTCTTATAATGGCAACTGAGAAGAGCAAGTCTACCTCAGGCAGTTTGGGATTATCACAGGGCCAAAACAAAGAGGTGTTTTGTGGTGTAAAGACATGTTCAAGATTTTAGTATTTGACCTTGTAATAGATTCTAGCCATTTTAATTATTCTAGGAGTTTAAATCAATTTTCTATTTTATGTTTTATACTTTTATTTTATTAATTATTATTTTTTATGTGTATGACTGTATTGGCCTGCATGTATGTAAGCACACCCATATCACACAATGCCCACAGAGTCAGAAGAGAGTGTCAAATTCCCCTGAACTGGAGTTCTGGATGGTAGGCTGTTATTAGCCATCGTATGAGTGCTGGGGATCGAATCCAGGTCCGCTGCAAGAGCAGCTAGTGTTCTTAACCACTCAGCCATCTCTTCAGTCTGTTTTATATTTTTAAGGTATAATTTTTTTTTATGAATTCTTTGAGACTTCACAATGCATACAATGCGTGTTTATTACATTTACCCCTGCTTCCTCCCCTCAGTCCTCCCAGATCCACCTCTACCTCCCCAGCTCCTCTCAACTTCATGTCTTCTTTGATTTTTGGACACAGTCCAATTTGTGCTGCTCTTATACTCATTGGTGTGGGTCCATTTTTTGTTTTTAAAAACTGCTTCTAGATGAATACTGCTTTGAATATGATCTTTGACAAAGAAAGAATCCAGTCCTCAACAGTTGTCTCTTCCATGAAAAAGAGTAACAGATTTTTCATTAATTTCTGTTTCACTGTGATAGCTTGACTGCATTTTGAAGGTCACTCATTCATTTGTTTCTTCAATATATTTTAACGGAATTTTTGTGTATTTCATACAACACATTTTTTTTTTTTGGTCTTTTCCAGGCAGGGTCTTCCTTTAGTCCCAGCTGGCCTGGAACTCACTATGTAGACCAGGCTGGCCTTGAACTCACAGGAATCCACTTGCCTCTGCCTCCCTAGTGCTGGGATTAAAGGTGTGTGCCACCATGCCCGGCTCATACAACATATCTTAATCATAACTCCTCTCCCCCACTGGATATCATGCATTCTCTAACATAAGTTAAGGACTATGGAGTCAAGTTCATATCTTCAGATGTCCCTGGCTGTGAGCCCATCCACTGCAGCCAATATTCATGAATATGAGCCAGGCATGGTGGCACACGCCTTTAATCCCAGCACTCAGGAGGCAGAGGGTGGCAGATCTCTGTGAGTTCAAGGTCAGCCTAATGTACAAAGCAAGCTCCAGGCCAGCTGGGACTAAAGGGAGACCCTGCCTCAAAAAGACCAAAAGAGAAATTTAGAGCTTTTATTTTCCCTCTTAAAACAGCTTTGGTACCAAGCAGGTGAACAATGCCCAAAGATTCTGCTGGGCCCCAAAACAATTTGGCTGTGATGAACAAAGCCCTCAATAATGGTAGCTTAATCAAATCACAGTTTTCCTCCTACACACAACCTTGTAGATAGGTAATTGCTATGGGCTGAATTGTGTCTTTCCAAAAGATATGACCTTCCCTCCCCTTCTAACCTGAGAACACATTGTATGGTAATAGAATCTTTGTAGGTATTAAGTTAAAATGAGGTCAAACTAGATGAACGTATTTATGTAGAGTAGGAAATGAGGTGGAGGAAGATTCCAGAGATGAACATATGAAAGAAGTCAGCATCACTGGAAGACTGGAAACCCCCAGATGCTGGCTGCAGGTATGATACAAGCCTGTGCGGAGAGGACCACATGGTACATAAATGGACCTTAAATTTCACATCACCAGGACTCTATCTCTTCCTCTTTTGGAGCAGGACCAAGATCCACCTGTGATGCAATCCCAAGCTCCTCTGCTTCTCTCCTAAAGAAGAAAAATCATTACCTTTCCTCTAACCATCCATGTGTCTCTTGCCAATGAGGCACAAGAACCTGGAAAACTCCACTGGGGGTCTCTGAACTTGGATCTGTGTCTATAACAGCATTATATTGAATGATTGTGTCTCCTCCTCCTCCTCCTCCTCCTCCTCCTCCCGCCTACCTCGTCCATTCCTTCTATTCCTATTCCTATTCATCTTTTTTTTTTTTGTCTTTTCGAGACAGGGTCTCCCTGTAGCCCCAGCTGTCCTGGAACTCACTCTGTAGACCAGGCTGGCCTTGAGCTCACAGAGATCTGCCTGCTTCTGCCTCCCAAGTGGTAGGATTAAAGGCGTGCACCACCACACCCGGCTTTCATCTTCTTTTTAAAGACAGTGTCCCACTATGCTGCCCCTGATGGCCTGGAAATTTTTGCAGAGACTAGGCCTTCCTTGAACTCACAGAGATCCACCTGACTCTGCCTCCCAATTCTGAGATTAAAGATGTGTGTCACCAGGCCCCTTTTAAGAGGGAAACTTGTTTCCATTTGCTTAGAATAATCTTTTACCATCATTTTACCCTAAGGTGGTGTCTGTTGTGGATGGTGAGGTGTGTTTCTTGGAGCGTGTGCATGTTACTAGGAGAGGAAAGTAATCATCTATCTTTTTTTTTTTAAGTTTTTTTTTTATTAATTTTATTTATTTCTGTATGTGTGAATGTACTGTCTGCGTGCAAGTTTGTGCACCCGTGTCGTGCAATGCCACGGAGGTCAGAAGAGGGCGTCGGATTCCCCTGGAACTGGAGTTCTCCTGGAATTGGAGTTTCAGACGGTTCTCAGCCGCCATGTGGGTGCTGGGGATCGAACCCGGGTTCTCTGCTAGAGCGGTCGGTGCTCTTAACCACTAGGCCATCTCTCCAGCCCCGTAATCATCTATCTTATCCAACTGTGAACCCTACAAGATATAATAATGACCAGCCTGGCAAGATGGGCCCTGTGGTGGCTTGAATGAGACTGTCTCCCATAGGATTCAAGTATTCAGACATTTTGTCCCCAGTTGGTGGTGCTGTTTTGGGAAGTCTTAGAAGGTTTGGCCACGCTGGAGGAAGTAGTCACTGGGGGCAGGCTTAGTGAGTTCAACAAGCCTTGCAGTCTCCAGTGTCTCTCTCTCTTGGCTTCCTGTGCTCATTGGAAGATGTGAACCTCAGCTTTCTGCTCCAGACTCTGCCACCATGCCTCCCATCACTCTAATTCCCTGGAATCATCAATTGTAAACTGAAATAAACTCTTCCTTTTATAAGTTTGCTTGGTCATGGTGGTTTTATCACTGCAACAGAAAAGTGACTAATACAGGCCCAATGCTACAATAGTGGCATAAATGTTATGGAGGCAACCAACCACTTTCTGATTGGATTTAAGGCCCCATTTCACAAGATAGAGCCCATACCACAAACTGTTATCAGGACCAGGAACCTGGGCTAGACAGGTCATAGGCTGTAGAGGAGAACCTACTACCATTATTTTGCTAAATGAACATAATGTTAAACTTAAGTCCTAATGATTTATTGTTGTACCCCCAAATTAGTGCATTTCTCAAGGATGACCAGAGAACTTTCTTGTACTAGATGGCAATTGACACAGAAACCCACAACTGGTTAATATTCAGAGAATAAGAGACTGCCAAGTTCTCAGCCCTAAGTGGGACACCTGTAATACACCTTCTTCTTCCAAGTCTCAGAGGTCATTGCAGGAGAGGGGGCACTGTAACAGCCCACGGTGGTGGATGAATACAAAGAACAGGGCAGTTGCACATGTGAACCCAGAGTGTTATCATAGCATGCATGAGATCTGTGTAGACCCAAGCCAGACAAAACCTGGCATGGATGGGGGATTTGCAAGAAGCCCCAGGCCTAGCTTTGAGAAGCTATGATAGCTGCTGGAGAGGGAGAGTCAGTTTTCTTTTCTTTTTTTTTTTTTAATTTAATTTTTATTGATGGTTTGTGCATTTCGTACATCATTTTCCAATTCAGATCAGGCATATTTCCCTTTCCCTCCCCGCCCCACCCCATCCCAGATCATGTATTCTGCCATAACTGTCCTGCATCTTTCAGGTTTTTTTTTTTCATTTTTTAGCTATAAGTGATAATCCATGAGTATAAGCATCCTTCATGCAAAACCAATCTACAGACTGTTGTGCCCAAACCCCCACAGTCCCACCATTCAGTGAGGGGTGACAGGTTGTTTGTTCAATCAAGTTGATCAAATGAGTGTCCAGACTACATCGCTGTAGTTTCACCGTTCACCCCAATCGCAGCCTTTACATTCTACCACACCCCCTATTCCGCAGATTGTTCCCTAGGCTTAGAAAAGGGGAGTCAGTTTTCTTTAAGGGTGTGATGCCAGGTCAGTGGATCAGGTTCAGGGGTGGACCCACTCCCAAGAGCATTTGGGGAACACAAATTAGATTCAACAGGTCTTAAAAATGACTGGAGGACATGAGGTGAGGGGGATGGAGAGGTGGACGTGGGTCTGGGAGGAGATCAGAGAGGGAGTCTGAATATGATCAATGTATGTCTTGTGACATTCTAAATATGATCAATATATGTCTTGTGACATTCTCAAAGCATCAGTAAATTTTTTTAAGGAGGGAAATTTGGATTCTAATACACGTGGGGAATGTGTGAGAAGCAGGAATTGGAGGAAATTGTTTATAAATCAAAGATTGCTAGTGTATGCCATAAAAATGAAAATTAGAGATTTATTCTCCCTGTAATTTAGAATTTTTGTAATTATAAGTGTTTTCTTTTCTTTTGAAATATATGAAAATCTTTTAAAAATGACTTTTATGATACTTTGAGAATTCCATATAATGTATTTAAATCATTTAGCCTTCCCTCCCCTTTACCTTACTACTCCCCTCCATTACTACCCTCATGTCCTCTATTATCTTACTTTTGTAAAAGGTCTGTGGAGTCTAATCTGTGTTCCCCAAATGCTCTTGGGTGTTGGTCTAGCTCCTGTAGTGTGGTCAGTGGAAGACCCCTAAGGAAATCTGACTCCCCCTACCCCAGCAGCTGTCAATTGCCAATATCTCCTCAGCTAGGGCTGGCATATCTTGCACTTCCCCTATTCACTTATTTTTTTCAGTATCTATTTTTAATTGAATTTTTGTGCATTTCATATAATACACCTAAATCATATTTAGACCCCCTTCACCTATCTGCACCCGCTTTCTTTTATATATGTTAAGGCCTATTGAGTCCAGCGTGTGTCCCCAGATGTCCCTTGGTGTGAGTCCGTCCCCAGATGCCTAGTCAGCCTATCTTGTGTCATTCGCTTAAAGAAGATGACGTTAGCATGGAAAAGAAAGCAGAGTTGGGAAAGAGACTGGTGCCAGTCCTTCAATAGTCAAGACTGTGTTTATTCAACACAGTGAGGGACAGCAACCGTCTTGTGGGATGGAAGAAACTGCAAGGAGGGAGGGGAGTGGTTGGAGATTATATAGAGACTTTGGAATGAGGTAATTGCTGCAGCACTAGTTTTGCTTTGGGGTGTACTAACAAACCATTAAGTCCCAGCAACCTCAAAGCTAAGAGTGTTATCAAATAGTATCTGAGGCTACAGAAATGTGTTTTGATTTATAACTTTAGGTAAAAACCAAGCAAAGGAAAAACACAAGTAAATTAGTATTGTTTTTATGTTTAAAAATTTTTTTTTGTGGCTTTTGTGAACTGCAACTAGCATAACGGACAGGAAAAATAATGGCCGAGGTTCAGGTGCTGAAGGTGGAGGTTGTGGGCAGAGCCACAGAGAAAAGATCTGCAAATTGAGGACCCTGACCTCCCCAAAGCAGAGAAAAGAAAAGAGCCAGTGTCAGTGCAGGGAGAAATGAGCGAATTAGTAGCTTTTCCATATACCAATAGCAAACAGTCAGAGAGAGTACATGGAAACCCTCCCATTCACAATAGCCTAAAATAAATCTCAGAATAAACCCAACCAAAGACACTAAAGATCTCTACAATGAAAAATTTAAATCTATTACAGAAAGAGCTTGAGGAAGACACTAGAAGATGAAAGGCCTCCCATGCTTATGGCTTGGAAAAATTTTGTGAAAATGATCACCCTACCCAAAGCAATCTATAGATTCAATGCAATTCCAGTAAAAAAATTCCCTATGACATTCTTCACAGAAGTAGAAAAAAAATTCTAAAATTCATATGAAAGCACAGAAGACTTGGATGGCAAAAGCAACTCTGAGCACAAAGAGCAATGCCAGATCTCAAAATGTATTTTGGAGCTAGAGTCATAAAACAACATAGTACTGGCACAAAAATAGATACATAGATCAATGGAATATAATTGAATACCCAAATATGAGAACATGCAATTTCAGCTACCTGGTGTTTGACAAAAATGCCAAGAACACACACTGGAGGAAAGACAACATCTTCAACAAGTGGTGCTGGCAAAACTGAATCTCCATCTCTAGAAGAATGATGCCAGACCCTTATCTTTCCTTTCACAAAAGTCAATTCCAAATGTATCAAAGACCTCGATGTGAAACCTGAGACTCTGAAACTTTTAGAAGACATTAGCAGTAACCTACAAGATATAGGTGTAACAAATAACTTTCTAAGTCAGACATCAGTTGCAAAGGAATTAAGGTCAACGATCAACTAGTGGGACCTCATTAAACTAAAAGGCTTCTGTACAGCAAAAGAAACAACCAAAGAAATGAGGAAAAACCCCACAGAGTGGGAAAAATCTTTACCAGAGACACATCTGACAGAGGTTTAACATTCAGAATATATAAAGAACTAAAAAGACAAAGAATCAAGAAAGCAAATGACCCAATTAAAACTTGGGCTAAGGATCTGAACAGAGTTCTCAAAAGAAGAAATAAAGATGGCTCAGAAACATGTTAAAAAGTGTTCAACCCAGAAACTCTGAAGATGATAGAAGAAAATGTTGGTAGTGACTTACAAGACATAGGTGTAGGAAAAGACTTGCTAAATCAAACAGCAGCTTCACAGGAAATAAGGTCAACAGCTGACAAATGGGAAATCACCAAACTCAAAAGTTTCTGTACAGCAAAAGAAACAATCAAGGAACTGAAGAGAAAACCCAGAGTGTGAGGAAACCTTCACCAGTGATACATCCTATAGAACATTGACATCCAGAATATATAAACTACTCAAAAAACAAAGATGTAAGAAAACAAAAGATGGAGTAAAGAGCTGAACACAGACTTCACCAGTGAGGAAGTAAAGATGGCTGAGAAACATCTTAAAAAGTGTTCAACATTGTTAATAATTAAGGAAATGCAAATTAAAACAACAACAACAACAACAGCAACAACAAGAAGACTGGGTCAAAGAACTGACTGAAATGGTGAACTTCTGCTTGAAACAGTAAACTTCTGCAGTGAAAATTTTAAGAGACTGAGAAAAAGATGAAAAACATGTTTGGCAGAATGCATGAGCTCTGGTGGGGTGGGGGGGAAAGAAGAGGGCACGGGTCTAGATTTGATTGGAAATTTTGTATGAAATGCACAAATATTCAATAAAAGTTAAACAACAACAACAACAACAATGGAAAAAAAAACACTCTAAGATATCATCTCACTCCAATAAGACTGGTTAAGATCAAGAACACAAAAGACACCGAATGCTGGAGAGGTTGTGGGGAAAGGGAAGCACTCATCCACTGCTGGTGGGAATGTAAACTCCTACAACCACTATGGAAAGCAGTGTGGAGAATCCTTAAAAGGCTCAAAATGAGCCCACCACCTGACCCCACTATACCACTCCTGGGTATATACCCACAAGACTCATCCTACTGCAAAGATACATGCACATCTATGTTCACTGCAGCTCTGTTCACAATAGCAAAGAGCTGGAACCAACTCAAATGCCCCTCAACAGAAGACTGGATAACAAAATTGTGGTACAGCTACACAATGGCGTTCTATTCAGTGGTAAAGAAAGATGACATCAGCCGGGCACACCTTTAGTCCTAGCACTTGGGAGGCAGAGGCAGGCGGATTTTTGTGAGTTCAAGGCCAACATAACTTATATAGTGAGTTCCAGGGACAGAGGGCTATAGGATAGACCCTGGCTCGAAAAGCCAAAAAAAAAAAAAAAAAAAAAAAAAAAAAAAAAAGAAAAGAAAAGAAAGATGACATCATGAACTTCGCAGGTAAATGGATGGAACTGGAAGCCCTTATGTTAAGTGAAGTAACACAGTCCCCCCAAAACAAATGGGGAATGGTTTCCCTCATTTGTGGATGCTAGCAACAAATCCCCCCATTGAAAGGCAAGCTGAGCATCATTATTGTTATATTTCTTTTTATCTGAAAGCAACTGTGCTGTTATAATGTGAATTTCTTAATGGGCCCTAGAATTAACTTACCACTTATTTTCAGACATTGTAATTACTGTATACAGGTGGAAGGTATGTATTCATATCTTAGAGTAATATAAAATTAAAGAGAATAAGTGTGAATTTCTAAACATATTTCAGAATTAACATACAGTTTATTTCCAAATGACATAATTCTGATGACCTTTATATTCGCATATTTTGGAACAATACAAATGGGAGGGAACAACAAAAACATAAGGACTGGGTCAAAGAACAGATTGACACAGTTAAATTCTGGCCAAATAAACCTCTGCAGAGAAAACCTTTAAAAGACTGAGAGATTTTCATTTGAAATATAAAACATAAAATTTTGATTTATGCATTGGAAAATCAGTACATTATATGCTTCTCAATAATTATGTTATATATATTTGAATTTAGTTATTTCTCCAAAAGTTAAATAATTACTTTAGTCCTTTAAGCCACAAAATCTTTCTTACATATACATAACTATACCATTGCTATTAAATGCAACTCCAGATAACTATAAAACTGACTGAGTCATATTCTAATAAAAATTAATTAAAACTACATAAGATAGATTTAGCCATTTGATATTTCTTACCGCATTATAATTACAATTTTAAATATAAAAATTTATATCCCATTAATGTTGTAGAAAAATAGTACACTGTATATGTGCTATAAAAGTTATTTATTTGCTAATAAAGGATACTTTTTCCCTTTATTATTGAGTTTTCATAAATTTTATTCAATGTATTTTGATCATATTTAGATTTCTTTCCCTATCTCACACCTTTTATGGGTGAGACTCTTGATGGGTTAACTAGTCTATAGTGGCTGCATCAACATTGAAAGTTATTTTTAACACATACTGGCACATATTCTGAAATGCAGTTCCAAAAAGACAAATACCTGTGATAAACTGTAGGAGACTTCCATTATAATTAGAGAGGGCATGGCTTCTTGGCCTTTTGGCTAAGATCAAGTATAATTAAAAAGAACATAACTATGTGAGAATAAAAATGTAAATGATTAAAATATGTAATGAAGAGAAAAGGAGACAATTAAGCATATATTAGTCACAACATAAAACATTATTCAAATAGTACACAAGTAAGAACAAAAATTGCTATTATTAATAATACCAGTTGCAGAAATCTGCACACAGCTGAGTATACAGTTACCAGCAGCAAATAATAAAAGAGATAAAAAAGCAGTACAAAGTCACATGGGGATTGTTCTGGGGATAGGGAGGAAGGAGAGGGTCCGAAGGAAAGAAAAAACAAGAGAGATGATTGGGACTTAAGAGGGGAGGAAACCGAGAGTGTAATATGATGCTCTGATAACCAATGAGGAATTCACATACAGTGAAAATTAGTGCACGGGTGTGCAACCTGGTGGCTGTGTGGCAAGTAGCACAGTGCAAGACAGAGGATACCTCCTTTTGAGTGGTTGGTGAGAGTGAACCACATGACTCTGGGCAAATAGTTCCTGAAGCACTTCTGGGTTGGGGAGCTTGGCTAGATAAAACTTAGATTGGATGTTGTAATGCATGAGGTCTGATGGGGGTTGGATCAAGGTTGGGAGGTTTGGCTTTGATTGAGAACCATTGTATGAGCTGCACAAGCGCTAAATAAAAAAAAATCTAAAAAAAAAATAAAAGACTGAGAGAAAGGTGCAAGACATGTACATTAGAATGCATGAACTAGGGTGAGTGGGGGGCAGGGAAAAGGGAGTATGTGTAAATTGAACTGAAAAATGATGTATGAAATACACAAAACATCAATAAAAGTATAAAAATGTAAAAAAGTGTTCAACATCTTAAGTAATTAAGGAAATGCAAATTAAAACCACTTTTAAGATTTCATCTTAGCCTTGTCAGACTGGCTAAGATCAAGAGAACAAATGATAGCAAATGCCGGAGAGGATGTGGGAAAGGAGAATGCTCCTCACTTGTGGGATTGCAAACTCATGCAATTTCTATGGAAAGCAGTGTGGAGACCTCTTAAAAACTAAAAATGAACCTACCACTTGACCCAGTTATACCACTCCTTGGCATATACCCACAGAACTCATTATACTGCAGAGGTACTTGTACATCCATGCTTGCTAATGCTCTTTTCATAGTAGCTAAAATATGGAAGCAAACTAAGTGTCCCTCAACTGAAGAGTGGATAATGAAAAAATGGTACATTTATACAATGGAGTTCTAGTCAGTGGTAAAAAGACAAAATCATGAAAATTGCAGGTACATGAATGAACTAGAAACTGTTATACAAAGTGAAGTGACGGAGCTGGAGAGATGGCCTGGCGGTTGAGAGCACTGACTGCTCTTGCGGAGGACCCGGGTTTGATCCCCAGTGCCCACATGGTAGCTAGGAACCATCTGTAACTCCATTTCCAGGAGAACTCCAGTTCCAGGGGAATCTGGCATCTGACCTCTGTGGCATTGCACGGCTCGGGTGCGCGGACCTACATGCAGACAGTACATTCATGCACATACAAAAATGAATAAAATTAAAAAAAAAAGTGAAGTGACATAGATTTAGAAAAATAAATGACATGTTCTCCATCATTTGTGGATCCTATGTCAATCCTTATATGTAAGTATGTATCCTGATGTACCTTGGGAAGCAGGAAAATTAAAAAAAAAACAAAACCATGGAGGTAAAAGGAAAGAAGGAACCTGAGACAGAGGCCTGATGTACCTTGGGAAGCGGGAAAAACAAAACAAAACAAAACAAAAAAAACCATGCAGGTAAAAGGAAAGAAGGAACCTGAGACAGAGGAACAGGAGGAGATAAGTGTTCCTAATGGAGAAATGGGTAAGATGGGGGTGTTTAAATGGGAGGGGGATGGAGGGTTATAGAAGGGACTATATAGGGGGATAAAAGGGAAGAAGGAACTCAAGAGAGGTGGATATAAGAGACAGATATTAACAAGGAGAACTGAGGAAAATGGGGATAGTTTACATGGGGAGGATGAGGAGGGAGGGTTAGACACGAGAGGTAAATAATGCCTGGCTACTGTAAAAACAGTCAGAATTGTATTAGTCTCAAAAGTTACTGACAAGTTACACATAAAATATTTCCGCGTGAGTCCCTGTGTATAGCTGAAGGCTGCATAACAAGAAACAGTGACAGACAGGAGAAATCTTCCTTTGAGTTGTTGGCCAAGGTGGTCAAAGAGACTCCCCAAATTATTCAGGCTATTGCAACAGTTCATGATTGGCTCCCAGAACTTGAAGGTAAGATCCTACTGATGAAGACAGGACATACTTCAGACTCAGGATTTAAAGCAATGGAGCTGGAACTGACCTAGAAGCCACTTCCCCTGAAGGCTAGCTCTCATAGCTTAGGAGAGCACTGTACAAGCTGATAAGAGAGAACATCATACATCTGTGACTGAACAGCAAACCACATGGGTACAGTAGTCACACTTTTATCTTGGGTGCAATCAACAGCTACTCAACTGGACTTAACACTCACTCAACAGGAGAAAACTCATGTATGGTACTGTAAATGCAGCCAAATACACCTAGATGGAGCCATCATAGATTTTAGAGAAATCCCCAAGACTGTCACATCCCTAGACAAATGTAATTTCTTACTATGCACAAAATATGGATCCTTATATTTACAGACAAATATCCCAGTCACCATTGATCAAAAGAAGGTTCTCTTGCAACATATGTAGACTATTAAAGAGTTCTACAACTGGTCACCCACAGACATTGTCTGTGAATTGCCCAAGCCTAAGTGTCATATCTACAATGCAACTCTACACCTAAGGCTCATGGAACATAGAACAAGGGGTAAAGAGGACACCAATGCATCTCTCAGTTCTCACCAATGAAGCTTCCTCATGCAACATAGGGCCAGGAACACAAAGGATCACAAATGGCCAAAGCATAGAAGATAAGAGTCTGCAATGTGGATCATTGGACAGGTCTCTTCCATTAAACTCCAGCCATCCAGGCTTCATAGACCATTGCTGAGGAGTGGACAGAAAGCTTGAAGGAGCCGGGTTTGGGTTGGGGGGCATGATCATATGCAAATAGAGTCTTACAGGCTTCTGAGACCTGGCTCATATAAACCAGGGCAATGGTGTCAGCATGCATAAGAACCATGCAAACTCAAGCAGATAAAACCCAGCACAGAACTGTGGAAATGGGCAGCAGACCCCAATCTTAGTTGAAGAATTATTGGCAGCTGCTTACTGCTGGGTGAGGAAGAACTGATCATCTTAAAGTGAAGGACTCTGGATAGGCTGACTGGACCTCAAAGGATGAACTTGCACTGAAGGACATGTGGGGACACTAACTTGACATGATAGGCCTTAACACAATGATAAGAGTGTACAAACTCCAGTGGATATAAGGCAGCTATGTGTGGTGGCCCATGGGGAAGAGGGCATAAAGATGATTAAGATGTTCTGTATGAAATACACAAAATTTAATTAAAATTCATAAGAATAACTTATAGAAAAACATAGAACTATTTGAATGTTTAGCATTTACTATACTATATAAATATGTGGCCTTTAAAATGTGTATGCTTCGTGTTACTGAATATTAGTTTGGGGCTGAGGATGTGATGCTGGCAGGTTCTGGGCTTCTATGACTTGTTTTTTGTTCCACATTATGTCAAAATCTTAGCTGCATAGCTCCCATCTGTTGGCCCTGAAAGACATTTAATTAGTGTTCATAAATCTACCTTTGAATGAAGGGATTTTTCCATCTTATATGCTTGCACTGACTGAGTCTTCATTTTGTTTTCCACATGTTCCTGTTGTTCAGCAATGTGTACAGCACATGTCTGTTGGTATTAAAAGTTATCATACGGGTTGTTTTGACTGTCTCCATGATATAAAAATGGACATGAATTTTTAAACAAACAGTATTTATTTATAAACAAGCTCTTCTCTTAAACTTTATAACTTTTTTTTTAGATGAAAAGAGACTCTTTTTCACTTTATGAGTCATTAGCCAAGAGCCTTTTAATTCTCTGATCTCTGGCAAAACAGTGCTGTGGACTCTCACCTGTTTTATAAGCTTTCAGTTACTAATAGTGTTCTTAGCCAAATCTTCTACAGGTGAGCCTATAGCTAGTTGGCAGAATTTCTGCTAAGGTACATTGGTAAACAAGGGTAGAGTCTGAGTAGAGAGATGAAGGTTTTTGGATTCTGGTGAAACATAATTCCTTGTGATGGAGTGGTTAGCCACAGGAGGAAAATGTAGAAAGAGAGCATCTTACAACAGTGTCTGAGTAAGTGAACCCGTCACTTATGTCTGAAGTTCAGAGTTAGTTATGTAAACCTGGGAGCTGCTTAAGAGATGATAATTAAGGCTTTCTAACAAAGGAATTCTGGGGTGGGGGAAAGAAATGGAGTCAGAGATGCTGCAGGCAGGAAGGTCAAGGGGGTGATAATTGAAACAGAGTTCCGGGGTTTACTGGTTGAGAAACTGTTTCACAAGCACATCAGAAAGCAAGCTTGCTTGTGGGATGAAGTAAATGATGAGTTGTAGACAACCTTTGGGAAGGTGTGTGATGAAGGGAAAGGAGGAGGCTGGGGCAGCTGGGGGTAGCTGTAGAAAGTGCTTTTCTAGTTGAAGATTTAAAAAAAATATTTTTAATATTTAAATTTTATTTTTTATTTATTTTTTAATTTTTTAATTTAATTTTTATTGATGCTTTGCGCATTTCGTACATCATTTTCCAATTCAGATCAGGCATATTTCCCTTTCCCTTCCTCCCCACCCCCACCCCATCCCAGATCATGTATTCTGCCATAACTGTCCTGCATCTTTCTCTCAGTTTTTTTTTTCCTTTTTTTAGCTATAAGTGATAATCCATGAGTACAAGCATCCTTCGTGCAAAACCAATCTGCAGGCTGTTGTGCCCAGACCCCCACAGCCCCACCATCCAGTGGGGGGTGACAGGTTGTTTGTTCAATCAAGTTGATCAAATGAGTGTCCAGACTACATCGCTGCCGAAGACCTGACGTTAACATGGGAGGGATGTATTGAGACCGCACATGCAAGTGTACAGATGGCCTCTGGAATGCCAGAGAGTGTTACCAAAGGCCACTAAACCAATAAAGCAAATACGGGTCTCCCTGAGTCAAGCAAGACTCCACCGTCAGCACCAGCTACACCTCACCTGCCTGGAAATACTGTGCAGCAGAGGCAGCCATGTGCCTGTATATCCCAAATCTAATTGGCTATTGGCTCTCTCCTTGGAGGAATAACCCATGGCTGATCCTCTACAGGTTAGGAGATGTTATAAGCCACAGTAAGACCCTGTCATATTTAACAGGGGGGAAAATGTAATTCATGGATTAACATATCATCCAAACATATGTGTCTATGCCAAAGTAACCTACCATAACTATTAGTGCTGTTTAAATACCTATATATCTAATTGCTTGTGCTTCATTAGTAGGATCGAAAGGTTACTCCTGGACAAACTGTCAGCCCATGAAAGGAAACAGCCAGAATTGACCAGAGTCCAAGTCAACAGCTCCAGAGAGAGTGGACTGTTTTACTTCTCATCCACCTGTGGCCCTTTTCTAAGCCTAGGGAACAATCTGCAGAAGAGGGGGCGTGGTAGAATGTAAAGGCTCCGATTGGGGGTGAATGGTGAAACTACAGCAATGTAGTCTTGACATTCATTTAAATTTTATTTTTAATTACATGCATGTATATATTTATGTGTATGTGCATGTCGTGTATGTAGCAGTGGAGGCCAGAAGAGGATGTTGGCATCCCCTAGAACTGGATTACAGGCAGTGAGTTGCCCAATGTGGGTGTTGGGAACTGAGCTTAGGTCCTGTGGAAGAGCAGGGCTACTGACCGTCTAGCTATGTGCACAAAGGCGGAAAAGGAGAGATGCAAGGAGCTGAGTGACGTTAAAGAGAAGCTGCTTTGATTAGCAGAGGAAAGGCAGGCTTCGGACCCCTGCAGTGCCTGCTAGAAGTCTGTAATTTATGATACCCAGCCAACTTAATGGACTTCCCTGAATAATTTTCTTCATCACTAAAGTACAGATCACACTAGTGCAATGGACCTGTAGCATTATATCAGCCTGAGGAAAGATGGTGGGGTGTCAGAGCCAGTCCGGGGTGGGGTGATTCTTAGAGATTGTCTAATGTGATGTATTGATTTCAGAGAAACGAGACCTCAAGGAATAGAAGGACTTGCTTGAAACTATGCAATTAGGCAGAAAGCTGGAGTTTACACCTGGAATTTCTGATTCTTAGTCTTCTACTCTATCATAGTGCCAACTATTAGGAGAAACAAGTTAAGTATTAGTAGGAAAGTTCTATGGCTGACTTAAATAAAAACTAGAGGTTGGCTAGGAAGGCGGAAGGGGACAGCTGGCTTGAACTAAATTTATATGAGAAAGGTCTTGGGGATTTAAAATTTCCATGACTATAACATAAACCAGGAATACAAACTGGTGACAGGAAGGGTGATGAGGAATGGCTCACGTCAAGGAGGTCAAACCATACCAGAAGCGCTCCATCAACTGTGTGTCTTGCTTCCAGAGGGTCACGGGCAACACAGTGAGAGAAAATCAGGCGTGCATATGGAAAAGTAAGACCTTCAGGAGTAAGATGACGATATACAAAGGATCGTTAGGACTACTGAGATTTACAGAGAAGTTACAGGACAGTATAGAGCTCCTGCTACCCAATGCAGATTTTCTGAGCCACTTAAAAGAGTTAAAACCCGTCTAGGACCCAGAGAAGGAACATTGTCTCAGGCTGAAAAAGCGAAAGGCATCCCTGGCCTTCCTCAGACTGGAGCACAGATAAATCAGATGCAAAGCTAACAGGAGATAGTTCCTCCCAAAGTCAGATAATGGCTGTAAAATGCTGTAATGGCCATAGTTTGTGACTATGACATTTCTGGGAATGAAGCCCACAGGTCTGCTTTAAACACTCATCTGTTCTTAGGGACAATGAGTTGCCCAGCCATCACTGCAGCATGACAGACTCAGTAATAATGCCTCCCTTGAATCTTCCTCAGGGCCTTGTGGAGAACTGCAATCTTAGAAAATGCCTTCTCCTCACTTGTTCAGCAGTGCTCCACATCCTCTGTGGAATGCTCTCCTTCGAGGTGGTTACATTTACAAGTTTGAGTTTCTCAGACTGCTGGCTTATTCTTGTTGGTGGATTGGGCAGTAATAACTCATGTAGGTAGGGTATCGGGTGGATCCTTCAATTCTCTTCAGATTTAAAGTGATTTTTGTGTGTGAATGAGTTAGAATGCCCTATTTAATGTGATTCTGGTGCAAGCAAGATGTCAGGAAGCCTTTCTGAGCATCTGCCACGTGGCTAGTGGTTAGGTTGGTAACAGAGCATGGCTCTGCTCCCTTATAATTTTGGATACTGCTTCTATTTTGTTAATGAACAGTTATTGGTGGTTACAATGGTAATATGTGCTCTAGTAAGTTAGGCAGTGCCCAGTGTTCCTTCACCATTATTTCATTTGATTCTCACAGAATTCCAAACCTGTTCCGGGAAAAATGGGATTCTGAGATGTCAGATTCCTCTTCAAGGTAGTAAGTGGACGAGTTAGGATTTGAACTCGGGGCTATGTGACTGTGAGCTCTTAGCCACTGTAAGCTGGGTCTTCAGAGACTCTCAGTGGCTTGTTCCATGTGCCATGCATTCTCCCACCGTTATTCTTGCCTCTTGCCTTAGCTAAGTTTCAGAAAAATCTTTTAAGTTTTGTTAATTGCACAGTGGATCTTCTGTAGGGAGGGCCCGTGGCTTGCTGGGTATTCCCTCCTCTGATGGCGCGGGGAGACACTGTTCTAGCTCTGGCTTCACAGTCTCTTCTGCTGTCTTCATCTGAACTCAGCCAGCTACATAGACTCTAAGGCTCGTTGTTAGGGAAAATATGTATTAAACATTACTGTGAAGGTCTTGAATAGTACTTTATATTACTTTGCCATATCTAATTCATTTGATTTAACCAAGGTTTCTGAGCCATGAGGAAACTTATGTAAACATCTACAGTTCAGTAGAAGATAACATATGCCCTAAAGTATGCTCCTCAATAGAAAGCTGTAGAGTCCAGAGAAATCAAACAACATAATATATACATGTGCACAAGATTTGAAATCAGAATATCTGATGTCAAATATCTGTTGATGTCTTCTAAATCTTTAATTCTTTTGTGTAAATTTTTTACTTCATTAAGAGACCTTAGTGATGGACTCTGACTTGGCCTTGATTTTCTTTTTTTTCTTTCTTTTTTTTATTGGTCTTTTCGAGACAGGGTCTCCCTGTAGTCCCAGATGACCTGGAACTCACTCTGTAGACCAGGCTGGCCTTGAACTCACAAAGATCACCTGCCTCTGCCTCCCAAGTGCTAGGATTAAAGGCGTGCACCACCACGCCCGGCATGGCCTTGATTTTCTAGAAGAGTCTCGAGCATCTATGACCCTCAGCTTGATAGAGTTTGATTGGGACCAAGTGTAAATTGGTTCTCAGCATAATTTCTGTGACTCTGACTCAGTGATACAGTCTCCTAATGTTTAGAAGACCTTTAAAGGGAACCGGAACCTTCTTTTTTTTTTTTTTTTTTGGTCTTTTTGAAGACAGGGTCTCATTGTAGCCTCAGCTTCCAGGAACTCACTCTGTAGACCAGGCTGGCCTTGAATCACAAAGATCTTGCCTGCCTCTGCCTCTCAAGTGCTAGGATTAAAGGTGTGCACCACCACACCCAGAACCTTCTTTTTATGACCCTCTATTGATATATAGTGTTTAAGAGTCCAGCTAGGGAGGATTAGGGAACTCATATGAACGTTCTCTAGAGAACTTTGGGAATAAGTGGTAGAAATGTTAACACTAAGCAGGGGCTCCAGCCTCTTCAGCAGGTTGTTTGTTTGCCAAAGTCTCTTACTGCTGGAAAACCCTGTCTGGCTAACTCCGTGCCTCCTTTAAGCTGCTAAATTCTCCCATGAATAGGAATAGCAAGCATGCTCCTACTTGGTACTTAGAGAAGTAGGAGGCGGGAAAATCTAGTTGAGAGAGGCTGAAGTGGAAGAGGGGAACTGCTTGACAGAGTTGACAGGGCAATCCTGAATATTGGTGGCAATGGTTTCATAGAGGGTATAAAACAGGAAAATGTGATATTATAAATATGTCTGGGGCAATGAAGGCTTTGTAGGGAAAAATCTTATTCTTGGCAGGAAGTTGCATTCCATGAACAAAAAGTTCTTTTTCTATATCTAACTCATTTGAATAAATTAAGATTTCTGAATCATGAGGAAACAGATATAGACCCTACATCTCAGTAGACAAGGCGATTACCTTAAGGTAAGCTCCTCAGTAGACAGCTGTAGAGTTCCAGAGGAAGACAAACAACACACACAACCATTACATAATATATATATATATATATATATATATGCACAAGATTTGAAGTCAGAATGGTATAAAGTTAATATCTACCTTGCTACTTTTTGTGTAGTGGGCAACTTGTATAATGTCTCTGAATATAAATTTCTTTGTGTATAAATGTGAACTGACAAGCATCTTATGGGACCTTGTTAAGAATACATAAAAACAAACAAACAAAAAAACACAAAAAATACACAAAATAAACAAAATTATATGTAACAAACAGTGATTTAAATTATTATTTATTTATTCTTGAAGATGAAGTCCCCAGAGTTAAAGAATAGGCATTTAGGAATAGAAAACTTCAACTGTAGGAAGGATACCTTTAAGGTACAAAGCACATTAAAATTCTACCTAAGTGAGATGAAAGGTGTTTCAAATTCTGAAGTTAGGGAATGCTGTTTGTGGGAAGGTGAAGGAATAATGGTGGGTCTCTGATTAGTGTGGAGGGTGGCACACTGGTTTCAGGAGAGACCTGAGTCTCCAAAGGGCTCTTTGGCTTCATCTTTTGACAGGTGAGATTATTTGGTTGGATGTGTGGGGATTTCATTCATTCATCTGGCTCTAGAAATTTCCATTTCCTTTCCTAGATATTTTAAAAGGTTAGAAAACAGAAGCTTTTCTCTTTGCTTAACAGAAAGGCTTTCAAAAGTAATCTTAGAATCCAATTACAGGCGTTTGTTTGCATTTACAATCAGTTTTCTCAACAGGAAGGGCCTAAGAGCTAAGATGGTAGTTACAATGCAACTTAACACTGTCATAAAGGTGGTCGTGGTGCTGCAGATCTTGTTCAGGTGATGCCTGATCAGTAGACACCACTGCCCAGATTCACCAGGGATAGTCACTTCTAAGAGTCTGTTTCATAGCACATCCACTTCTCCCTCTCTTTTATATTAAGATGTAAGTTATTCCACCTGTGAAAAAAATTAATTATTATCAAACATCCATTCCTACCTCAAGTGTCACTATTAAACACTCTGATAATTCTAGACCTCTAATTCCATTTACCACACAAGGTAGCATGGTTGATAAGTGTTTTATATGGATTTTTCTCCTTGACTACGCTATTAAAATCAAAGATATAAAAATAAAAAATAACTTGTATTTCTTTCAGCAGCTGTCATTAAAGTTGCTTTATAGTTAATTCATCGATTAAATGTTTTTGACACAAATATTACAATTTGGTGGTATGAAAAAGTAAAATAATTTATTGAATCATCACAGAATATGCAGCTACAAGGAGCATTAACAGTTCTCTTGTATTTTTATTTACTTTTACTTGGATTTAATGGGACTTGATACAAAATGGTATGTTTCTGATATTCTTGGTAAGTATTCCATGACGATTATTAGTTTTACAAGATATACTATGTTTTTGGGTATGCTGACTAGAATAAATACCTCACTCACTCAAAAGACAGAATTACATCATTCAACCAGTTTTGTTGATTTCAAACAAAGCAGCCTCTGCTTGGACCGCAGTGCAGCCACTAGATGGCAGGCGATTGCTGCGGGGAACGAAGTGCTCTTTCCTAGGGGATTGGTATATTTCCACCTAGCTGTCTCAGTCAACAGGCCTTGCCAATAACTCCTTAATTTCTATAAAGTTTTTCAGCACTAGCTTTCCAGAGATTTAAAAAGCGATTACAAAAACATTCCATGAAATACATCGGCCAGATATTTTTCCACTACCACATGTAACCCTAGACTGACCTTTTATTCTGTCTAATTTTCTTACACCGTAAATATTGTCCTGGTCTAACATGGAAATTAAAAGAAATTTCAGTGAGAAAAATGCATTATTCAAAGAAACAGAAAACACACAATTTCTTATGTATGTGAACAGTACAATTTAAATTTTATCTGAGAATGACACTTTTTGGAACAATGCAGTAGAATACAGTTCTCGTTCCAAGAGTGCAGGTTCTCTGTGGGAGCTTGCTGACTATGGTCTCCTGTTCCTTGGCCGGTGAATGAGCGCTGTGTCAGAGCAGTCGCCATTTCATTTCTGCACATCTACCTCAGATGTAGCCAGAGATGGTGTAGGGCTGTGGCCTTTCGGAAACTGGCTAGGCTCCCTCTGTTATAGTTATGAATAGCTTCTTTTTTTGCTACATCTTTCATCTGTGGTTCATCTTGTTGGGATGCAATAAGATTCGGAAAAAAAAAATGGAGTGCTTTATTTGTGTGCCTAACTACACAAAATAGACAACATATGGCGACTTTCCCGGTTCCTGTGTCTTATTTAAAATCCCATATTTCCTCATCGCTATGAATGGCACAAGGTAAAATGCATCTAATTTACAGCATTCAGGTGTAAACCTTAGGATTTATATGTATTCTATTAAAAGCAGATATTATTACATGTAGGCTCACCACACGCCTTGCATTTGCTGCGTTAACATCAGTGTCTATATCTGGTATAGTTAATTGAAAACAAGGCTCTAAGGAGGAGCCATTAAATTTTAGTTAAGAAAGTTTGACGTAAAAAAATTACTAAAGTCGTTGGTCAGATGCGCTTTGAATGTCGGGAGGGCAAATCAACAGCACATGCTCAGCACACCTGTGGCCCAAGGTTCTTTTCTGGCTGTTGAGCTAGAAATGAGGAGCAGAATTGGTGGGGGTGGGGAGGAGGGGTGGTGTGTGTCACAGTTGCTGCTTGTTAAAGGGCAGTGCCTAATCTTTACCATTCCTCAGTTGTTAAATATTTTGGATCTTTTAGTGCTGAAAACCGAGGATCTTTGAATTGAGCTTCTCATGACCTCATTCTACATTAAAAAAACCTACTATATAATTTTGTGCATTTAAAGTCAATTTAATTCCCTTACTACCTCTAATTTTCCTCTGAAATCAATGGTTTCTAGTCTGAAACAGATGAATGATTGAAACTCTTATTGCCCTGGAATATAGATCTTGTAAAGAGGATTTGTCCTGGGGCTGGACAGATGGCTCAGCAGTTCAGAGCACTGGCTGCTCTTCTAGAGGAGCCCTGTTCAGTTGCCAGTACTCACAGGACAGCTAAGAGTCGTTTGAAACTCCAGTTCCAGGGGATCTGATGCCATGTTCTGGCCCCCACAGGCAGGGGTGCACTTACATACATGTAGACAAAATACTTATACACTTAAAATAAATAAGTAAAAATAAAAAAGGATTATACATATTGATGCCTCAACAGCAATAGTCTTTGGCAAACTCTGTTAATTTAGCTTAAGGGGACATTAGGAGAACTGAGTGAAATTAATTCACTTATTCTTTAATAAATATTGGCACTGTGATCAATATTGAAAAAAATAGTAGTTTCAAGGTACCTGGAAATCAGGGAGCTCAAAATTCTTGCAAAAATTTCTTCACTTTTGACAAATGGGACATCATTAAACTCAAAAGCTTCTGTACGTCAAAAGGAAGTGAAGAGAAAACCCATAGAGTGGGAGGAAACCTTCATCTCAGATACATCTGACAAAGCATTGATTTCCAGAACATATAAACTACTCAAAAAACAAAGAAGAAAGAAAACAAATGACCCACTCAATAGATGGAACAAAGAGCTGAACAGAGACTTTGCAAGTGAGGAATTAGAGATGGCTGAGAAACATCTTAAAAAGTGTTCAACGTCGCTAATAACTAAGCAAATGCAAATTAAAACCACTTCAAGATATCATCTCACTCCAATAAGACTGGCTAGGATCAAGAAAACAAATGATACCAAGTGCTGGAGAGGTTGTGGGGAAAGGGGAACACTTATCCACTGCTGGTGGGAATGTAAACTTGTACAGCCACTATGGAAAACAGTGTGGAGAACCCTTGGAAGACTCAAAATGAGCTTG
Source organism: Rhizomys pruinosus (assembly GCA_009823505.1). NCBI lineage: Eukaryota > Metazoa > Chordata > Mammalia > Rodentia > Spalacidae > Rhizomys > Rhizomys pruinosus. Next base: position 655,327 of record VZQC01011008.1, on the reverse strand, counting down.
CCACCTGACCCAGTCATACCACTCCTGGGTATATACCCACAAGACTCATCTTACTGCAGAGATACATGCACAGTCATGTTTATTGCAGCTCTCTTCACAATAGCAAAGAGCTGGAACCAACCCAAGTGCCCCTCAACTGACGAGTGGATAGAGAGAATGTGGTACACATACACAATGGAGTTCTATGCAGAGGTAAAGAAAGATGACATCATGAACTTTGCAGGTAAATGGATGGAACTAGAAGATATCATAAGCTGGGCGTGGTGGTGCACGCCTTTAATCCTAGCACTTGGGAGGCAGAGGCAGGCGGATCTTTGTGAGTTCATGGTGCACGCCTTTAATCCTAGCACTTGGGAGGCAGAGGCAGGCGGATCTTTGTGAGTTCAAGGCCAGCCTGGTCTACAGAGTGAGTTCCAGGACAGCTGGGGCTACAGGGAGACCCTGTCTCAAAAAGACCAAAAAAAATCATGCTAAGTGAAGTAACACAGTCCCAGAAAAACAAACAACGAATGGTATCCCTCATCTGTGGATGCTAGCACTGATCACTTAATTGTATGGCAAACTGAGCGTTTATGTGATCTGAAACGTTAATGTGATCTGAAAACAACTGTGCTCTTATATTGTGAATCCCTTAAAAAATAAACAAAAAATTAAAAAATTTCTTCACTTGATTAAAGACTTAAAAAATCTTTTTTTATTATTTATTTTGTGTATGAGTATATTGCCTGTATGTATGTAAAGTGCATTCATGCTGTTGTCCAATGCCTGTGGATGTTAGAAGATGTCCGATTCCCCTGGAACTGGAGTTATAGACAGCCACATGGGTATTGGGAATCAAACCCAGGTCCTCTGCAAGAGCAGCCAGTGCTCTTAACCACTGAGGCCCCCCCAAAGACTTTTTTGACACTAAAGAAATAATCTCTTTATTAGAGTGTGCTGGCCCCATCTTGGTAGGCCTTACTATGGCTGTGTCCCAACCACACTGTTTGTTCATGCTGCTTTTCATGATGTTTGCTCACACCAGCCAGCACATTCCCTGTCCTTCATGGATGAGTAAATGAAACCACAACTGGGCTTTGAAATGGTTGCTGACCCTTTACTCATACTTTGAGTTTTCATTTAAAGCCCAGCTATGTTTTGCTATATTTATCATGCTCTTATTTTGAAAGGAAATCTTATCTTGATTAACAAACCTTCCTGGATGTTCTGGTGACTAATTTAAAATTATTTAAAAAGTTGCTATCTGGGTCATTTTCAGTTTGTTTTTCTGGACTACTGGGAAGGAGAGCTAATCTTCCTAGGTTGACTAAATACAGTGACCATGAACATAGAATTGGTTGTTTCCAAATCAGGGCACTTTTGAGACTGAAATGAGATTGAATAAAAATGCCAGGCAACAGGCATAAATAGGAAACGTCTGGGCAACAGGGATGCACGACCGTCCCACTCCACTCTCCCCTTTGGGCATTGGTTTCTCTCATACTTTCTCTTCCTACTTGAGCATAAGTACATTTAGATAATCAGTTCCAATGATCATTTTTTTTTTTTGGTCTTTTTGAGACAGGGTCTCCCTTTAGTCCCAGCTGGCCTGGAGCTCACTCTGTAGACCAGGCTGGCCTTGAACTCACAGAGATCTACCTGCCTCTGCCTTCTGTATGCTGGGATTAAAGACATGAGCCACCACACCTGGCCCAATTTTTTTTTCTGGGATGAAGATGTTTAATGTTATTTTGCCTCCAACCCTTAAGTGACAGTGAATCGTATTCTCAATTACAATACTCACAGCTGTTGCCCGCCCTATTACTCCTCTGTCCAGAGGAATGTTCTGGCTCCTTGTATGGGAATTGTAGAGTTGTGTCTAAGGTTCTGAAATCTTCTTTAAGAGAATACACCTGGCCCAATTATCTTGTAAGGACAGATTTTTCTTGATAACTCGCAAAGAATTCTTAATATGATAAATAATTGGCATTTTTATTCCCCTTTAAAATAAACTTATTGAAGTATAATTGACACACACAAACAGCCCAGGTTTAGAGTATACACACTGATGAGTTTGACATAAATGTCTGAAACTGGGAAGGTTACTGACCTTCCAAGAACATTCCTCTTTGTATCTCTTAGCCTCAGACAACCCTAGTTGCTTTAAAAATTATTTTAAACATTTATGAAATTAACATGCACAGTACTGAGTTCTGTTATGACATTTAAAAAAGCTTGTTTCTCTTGATTTGTGACCTGTAACCCCCTTCCAGCTTTTATCTCATGTGTTATATTGGCCAGCCCCTGTTCCTCAGAACCCTCCAGCCCAGGGCCTCCTTTCTACTTTCCTCACCTAGACCAAAATCACCCCGAAAATATTCACACATATGAAAATTATAAGCTAATATCTGCCTATGAGAGAGAATATAGGATTGTTTTCTTTCTGAGTTACCTCATGTATTAGTCACTTTTCTGTTGCTGTGATAAACTACCATGAGCAAGAGAATTTATAAAAGGAAGAGTTTATTTGAGCTTACTATTGACGGTTCCAGGGAAACAGAGTCCATTGTGTCAGGAGGCATGGTGGCTGGGGCTGGAGCAGCAAGCTGAGGGTCACATCTTGCAATGAGCACAGGAAGTCAAGAGAGAGCAACTGGAGACTGCAAGGCTTGTTAAACTCACTAACTCTGCCCCCAATGACGTACTTCCTCCAGCACCGTCACACCTTCTAAGACCTCCAAGAACAGTGCCACCAACTGGAGACAAATGTCTGAATACTTAAAGCCTATGGGGGACACTAATTCAAACCACCACATTCCACTCCCTGGCCCCCATAGGCTCCTGACCATATATAATGCAAAATGCATTTAGTCCAACCTTAAAAGTCCCTATAGTCCTTACCAGTTTCAATGTCATTCAAAAAGTCTACAGTCCAAAGTCTCTTCTCAGACTCAGGCCAATCTCCTAACTGTAAGCTCCTGTAAAATCAAAAGGCAAATTACAAACTCCCGACATACAGTGGAGCCGAATACACATTCCCATTCCAAAAGGGAGGAATAGAGGCATAGTGAGGAAATACTGGACCAAAACAAGACTGAAAACCAGCAGGGCAAACGCCAAGTCCAGTAGCTCCACATGCAACTTCTGGGACTTGATTTCCAAAACTTAGATGGCTCAGCTCTTCAGCTTTGCTTGCAACATACATCTCTTTCTTAGGCTGGTACCACTCCCTGTATGCAGCTCTCCTGGCAAATATCTCACAGGTCTGGCATCTTGAAAGTCTTCTTGGGGTCTCCGCTGCCAACCAGGCTTCACATTCACAGCTTCATGCAATGGCCTATCAGGGCCTTCTTTATTCAGGGACGCCCCTGCTGCACTCTGCCTGGCCTCTGTGGCTCTCTGAAAC
>VZQC01011008.1:545235-648427 GCA_009823505.1 Rhizomys pruinosus | reverse complement strand
GATGCCACAAGCTTATGTCCTCTAGTGGTTAGGAGATGTTATAAGCCACAATAAGAACTTGTCACCCTTTATAGAGAAACCACAGTTTGTGGATTAGCATACCATCCAAGCATCTGTGTCTATGCTCACAGCTTAGCTTGCCATAATAATTAGTACTGCTTAAATGCCTGTACATCCAATTGCTTGTGCTTTGTTAGTAGGATTAAAAAGGTATCACTGGATAAGCTGTCAACCCATGAAGGAGATCAACCTGAACAGACTAGAGTCCAAAATGACATCTCCAGAGAAAATAGATGGTTTTGCTTCTCACCCACTTGTGCCCCTTTCTCAAAGCCTAAGGAACAACTTGCAGAAGAGGAGGCATGGTAAAATGTAAGGGTTGCTGGGAGATTGGGGTGAATTGTGAGACTACAGCAATATAGACTGGACTCCTATTTGATCAACATGCTTGTGCATACAAGCTTCTCCAACTGGACTATGGGAACCTTGGGTTGTTCAAAATTTGGACATAGATACTTGAAAATTGGTTTTACATGAATGTTACATTCATTTCTTAAGCTTAATAATTTGGCTCACTTCAAAAAAAATGCACCAATTACCCGTACAGCAAACTGAGTAACATCAATGTTATCTGAAAACAACTGTGCTATTATATTGTAGAATCCCTTAAAAAATTAACAAATAAAAGAGGAAAAAATAAAGGTGTATTAAGAAAAGAAATTATTGAGAAAGAGAAAGTGTATTCTCTGGTATTAGGGTGGAATATATGATAGATGTCTGTGAGGTCCGTTGGTGTATCGTATCATTCAGTTCAGATGTCTCTCTGTTTATTCTTTGTCCGGTTGACCTGTCCAAGGAGCTCAGTGGGGTATTGAAGTCCCCTACTATGAATGTGCTGCAGTTAATCTGTGCCTTGAGGTCCTGGAGAATTGTCTTTATAAAGTTTGGTGCACCAGAGTTTGGTACATATATATTCATGATTGTGAAATTTTCATGGTCAATTGTTCCTTTGATAAAAATGTAATGGCCTTTTTTCTTTTACTTTGAAGTCTATTTTTTCTGATATTAAAATAGCAACACCTGCTTTCATTTTGGTACCATTTGCTTGGAATATTTTTTTCCATCTTTTCACTTTAAGGTGGTGCCTTTCCTTGATGGTGAGATGTGTTTCTTATAGACAGTGTATATATGGGTTCTGTTTCCTAATCTAATCTCCCAGTTGATTTGGGAGTTTAGTTCATTAACATTTAAGGTTATAATTGAAAGATGTGTGTTGCTTCCTTTCACCTTATTATCCATTTGCATTTTTGGTCTTGGTTTCTACTTCCGCAGTTATGCTTCTATTAATTTCTCTTTCTAGGTGCCTGGGGATAGTTGCTCCTCTCTTCTGTCCTTTGAATTGCTTCAAGTATTCTCTGAAGGGTTGGTTTTCCCAGACATGTATTCTTTCATCTTGTTTATGTCATGGAAGATTTTTGTCTCTCCTTCAACTATAATTGACATTTTTGCTGGGTATAGTAACCTGGGGTGGCATCTATAGTCCTTTAACACTGGAAATGCTTTGCTCCAAGTTCTTCTTGTTTTCATAGTTTGCACTAAGAAGTCCATTGTAATTCTGATGGGTTTCCCCTTATATGTAACTTGTTGTTTTTCTCTTGTGGCTTTCAGAATTTTGTCTTTGTTTTGGGCATCTAGCTTTGGGCATCTAGCATTTTAACTATGATATGGCATGGGGAGATTCTTTTCTGATTGTGTCTGGAATTCTATGTGCTTCTTGTATTTGTATTGGTTTGTCTTTTTTGTTTTGGGAAATTTTTCATCTATTATTCTGTTGAAGATCTGATCAATACCATTCTCTTGGGATTCTTCTCCTTCCTCTATTCCTGTGATGCAGAGGTTTGATCTTTTCATAGTGTCCCATATTTCCTGGTTGTTCCACTTTTGTGTATTTTAAATTTTTTCATAATCTTTTCTTGAGGTTTCTAGTTGTTCTGTGTTATCTTCCAGGTCTGTTATTCTTTGTCTGAGGCTTTTCCCATTCCTTTCCTCTTGATTGGATAAGTGTTCTATTTCCTTTTTCATTTCCTCTTCTGATTTCTTTAGTATTTCCACTTCCTTTTGGAGCTTCTCAATCTCTTCCTGTAGCTCTTTGCTTCACTGGTCGGTTTCCTTTTTTATTTCAACATGGGATCTTTTCATGTTTCCACTACCTTCCGGAGTTTGTCATTTCCTTCCTCTAGTTCTTTCTGGCATTTGTCATTCTCTCTCTCTAGGTCCATCTTGAGTTTTTCATTCTCTGTCCTTAGTTCTCTGAATTGTTCTTTATATTCTTTGATTTCTTTGAATATGTCTGAAATTTTTCCTCTAAGTTCTGTATCCTGGGCCATCCCCAGGGGGATCCCACTGTAGGAATCTCCCACAGGGTTGGTAGAGCTTGGTTTGGAATTATCCTGCACCTTTCCCATGTTGTCCCTTTGTTGTGTCCCTGGCATGTGGGTTTCTCTTTGCCTGTATTCCAATGTGAATCCCAAATGCCTCTTCACTGTGTCAAAGGCTTGCATTGCTTGCCTTCTCAGATGCCTTCATTGTTTGTTTGTTTGATTTGTTTTTCTCCTTGTTTATGGAGTGTTGACTTGTCTAAGTTTTAGGCTTTCTATTGGAAGTCTAACTCAGTCTTCCCTTTCTTTTCTGAAGGTTGTCAAAAGAATCCACTTGGACACTCCCTCAGCAATTCCAGTTGTAGGGGGTGTATGCCTGTTTAGCCTGTTCCCTGGTACTCTATGCTTCAGGTGGTCCTAGAAAATCCCTGATCTAAGCTCTATGCACTCAAGTCTCACAGTGGCAACAGGCCCACCTTTTATACCAGCTAACAGGATGACTCCACCCCCACAGTCACACAAGACAATGATTTAATCAAACCAATGAGACAATCATCCAACAATCCAGAGATAGAATGATCCAATAATCTGCCTGGCTGATGTGTCTGACTCCTACCTGTGCTTCAGGTGGTCCTGGGAAATCCCCAATCTTAGCTCTGTGCACTAAGCAGTGCTCTTAACTGCTGAGCCATCTCTTTAGCTTCCCCCGCACCATTATTTCTTTTCTTGATGGTAGCCACTCTGACTTGGGTGAGATAGAATCTTAAGGTAGTTGTGATTTGCATTTACTTAATAAGTAAGGTTGTTGAATATTTTTAAAAGCACTTATAAGGCACTTGCTTTTCTTCTTTTGAGATCTTTCTATTCATTTTATTAGCCATTTGTTGTTTGGCAGACTGGGGCATACATGTACACATGTATGCATGCATGAGTGTGTGTGCATTCATGTGTGTGTGTTTACTTTTTCAAGTTCTTTATATTTTATAGATATTAACTTTCCCCAAAAGATATTAACTTCCTGTTTGAAGACTAGCTGGCAAACATTTTATTTCATCATGTAGGCTGTTTGTTTGCTATGTTGATAATTTTCTTTCTTGCAGAAAAATTTAATTTGATGTAGTCCCATTTGTTAATTTCTTGGGGCTATTTCCTGTGCTATTGCAAAAATGAGTTGGTCAACAGCTGTTCTGTTTTGTCACCTTCCACATTATTCTCTCATGACAGGGTCTTTCATTGGCTGACTGGGTTGGATGGTCAGCAAGCTCCCTGAATCCACTTGTCTCCACTCCTCAGTGCTGGCATTACAGGCATGCACAGTCACACCTGACTTTTTTTGTGGGTCATAGGAATTAGAACTCAAATCCTCATGCTTGCACGGAAAATGATCCTACCCACTAGATAATATCTTTTTTCCCTCTGTAGTATAATTTGAAACCAGATATTATAACACTCCAGCTATGTTCCTTCTGCTAAGTTCTCTGGCTAATTATGGTCTTCTGCATTTCCATTTGATTTTTTGAAACATTCTATAAAGAACACCATTGGAAGTTTGATGGACATTGTTTCAAATCTGCAGATTACTGCCGTTAGTATAGCCATTTCATATATTAATTCTGCCAATCCTGGAACATGTAAGGTTCTTCCATCATCTAGTATGTTCTTTAAATTCTTTTTTCAGTCTTTCAAAAGTTTCATTGTAGAGGTTTTTCACTTCCTTGATTATGTTTATTACTAGGTGTAGCAAGGAATTTATCACGTGTGTGCTGCCTTCCACAAGGTGTTCTTCCTCCCTGGACCAGGACCCACAGTTCTCCTGGGTGTGCAAGCCTTGGGATTGTTCCTGGCCAGCCAGTTAACAATCTGGACATAAACCCTGGTAAGGAAGGGGAGGAATTGGAAGTGAGGCCTGATAGAATAGGAGAGAGAGAGAGAGAGAGAGAGAGAGAGAGAGAGAGAGAGAGAGAGAGAGAGAGAGATGAACTTAGAGATGGGACTGGGATCAATTCCATGAGGGAAATAACTCAGTTTATTGCTGTAATCCAGGGTTTTTATACAGGACCTTGTGGGGGTTGGGACATACAGAATTGGGGGTTGGGACAAGCAGGATTTCAGGCCATATACTCCAGATCACTACAGGAATGTGACAATGCTTTGCCCAAAGCATCAAAGACAATTGGCACCAGGCAGGTTTTCACAGGCAAGCAGGATATCAGCAGGAGCCCAGGCTTGGAGGTTGCTTGCTGACTCTCCAAGTGCTTTTGCCAAATGGGAACCTTACAAATAGGTTATTTATTTATTTATTTATTTATTTATTTATTTATTTATGTCATTGTGAACAGTAACCATTATCTTTTGTTGACTAATTAGAATATTTTTCTAATTCTCCTGTCTTCTTCCAATGACTGCTTCACCCTATTCCTCTACTCAGATGATGCAAGTAACTTTCTTAAACTCAAAGATGACCAAACCATCCTCTTGTTTATATTTCTGTCATAGAGTCTCCTATGCCTTTAAAATAAAGTCCAACTTATTTCCTCAGGACCACAGTCAAAATGACTATGCCTCTCAGATGCAGCTATGATTGACTTAATGTGTCTGTGAATAGCAATGCTGTTCTATTTCCAAAGAGTGCTGGTTTGATTGAAAATTTCACATGTTCACTCTGCTTATTGTAAGGCCTCACTCTTTTGTACTCTAGTTATCCAAAATTCCTTTGAATAGTCTGTATTGATGAGGTGTCTCTTACTATTGAGTTTCCCTCCTAAAACACTGACCCTTTGGATTGATTAGTTTCATTGATTTTTTTCCCTAACTTATTCTTTAGATGTCAGTCTGTATTGAACTGGCTCTATAAAATTTGACCTGACCATCTACTTATTTATTAATTCACCTGTCTACAGGTAACACCAAACTGAAAACTTTGTGGGCAGGGTAATTGTGTGCCCCTCCTGTAACACATCCAGGCTTTAGAACATTTACTGACTACATTCTCCACAAATTAAGGCCTGTACAAAGAATCCTTCCCTACTTAAGGAACCCTGAGCTGGGGGTGTGGCTCAGTGGTAGAGCACTTGCCTCACATGTCCAAACATTGAGCCTAGAGATTGATAGGAACTTCCCAAGTGTGATTTGTATAGTAGGGGTTGCACAGTGTTTCCTCTTCCTGTTCTGCTTGGTTTTCCATTATACTTCTTGACTCTCAGAATTCTCTTTTTTTCCATTTTTGCCTTAAATATGCAACACTTATGTACATCTGAAGAGACTAGACTTCTTTCCTTCTTTCTTTTTTTGGTCTTTTTGAGACAGTGTCTCCCTGTAGCCCCAGCTGTCCTGGAACTCACTGTGTAGACCAGGCTGGCCTTGAACTCACGAAGATCCGCCTGCCTCTGCCTCCCGAGTGCTAGGATTAAAGGTGTGTACCACCACGCCAGGCAGACTAGACTATTTCTAATTGATATTGCAAAGACCAATGACAACCTAAAGCAAGGAAAAACCAGGGGAGAGCAGCAATAATCATAAAAATAAGCAAGTTTGTAAAATACACCATTTCATGTTAACTCTCCAAGTAAATGCGGCTGCACACTTGATTGCGTGTCTCTCTCTTGTTCCTCAGCCCATGATGGTGACTGTATTCTAGTCCCAAGAAGGCTCCTAACGTTTCTTATCTGTTGATATAAGAAGTCGTTGCTTTTATCTTGTTTCCTCAGCATTTGCATCATACTCAGTTTGGACATCTTACTCAATTTATCAATTAAATATCAACTTCTTTAAGGTCTTTTACATACTCAACTTTTTCTTAGACTTGGTGTAAGAAGAAATCTATGCAATAGCTTCAGATTGTTAGTATTGGACACCATAAGTCACCATTGGATCATGTAGCTTTCCTCTGAAATCTGGAGTGTCAGCTCATCAAATGCTTCATAGTATAATTATGCAATGTATGTGTGATACACAGGAGAGAAACCTCATGCAAGTTTATCCAGGGAATTGGCAATTATAATCTTCTTGAGATCATGACCATAATTAATTTTGCATTAAATAAGTTTGAAATTTATCATCACATTCAGTCCAATATCCAGATATAAACCTATTCTTTTTAATAGGTTTGCATGATATGTGAGTGTGGCAAGGTATTCTAAAATGGCAGATCTCAAAATATGGTCTCTGGATATGCTATGTCTGTTTCGCCTGAGGATTCCTTTGAATGCAAATTATCGTGTTCTTTTCCAGACGTTCAGAATCAGAGCCCTGGAAGTGGGACTCAGGTCTTTGCAAGGCCTTCAGGGGGGTCTGAGACTCTCCATAGTTTGAGAAACTTTGTTTTAGAAGAATCATTCCCATTTTAGAAATAATATAGAGATAATTCATTGCACTCGACTGCCAGGTATTTTGATAATAGGAGAGACATTAAATAGGCAGCCAATAAAATGTTAGCTCTTCAAGCAAGTTTCTGTTCATTAAACAATTTTACATTGCCAACAGATTTGGCAGAGGTGGAGTGAAGTTCAAGGAGGCAGATTACAATCTCCAAACCAGTGGATAAGTGAGCATTCTCCTGTCCTCATTGCAGCTCCAGCCAAGAAAAGCAACAAAGGAAAAAAAGAAGAAAACTCCCCCAAATCCAGAGCAAAAACCTATAAACGGACAGGGCAGGGTGTTCCTTAGAGTGGAATGGGGACTCGCCCTTGCCACAAGGGGAGGGAAAGCCCTCAGCCAACACATGTTACAAATTGTGAGTACTAATTCTAATTTTATCCACATTTGTCTTTCATTTATGTGCCTTTTATTTGTAGCTGAATCTGTCTTACAGGTGCCCTGTAGTCCACAGTGTAGAGATCAAAAGAATTCACAGGAACCACTTCTCAGGATTTCAATAATATACAATCAAGGTATGAAACACCTTTTGTTATTGCTACTTTTTTTTTTTTTTTACAAATGAGGCATCCAGGTTTCTAGGTTTCTCCTGGGGGAGATGTTCTCTTAAAAAATAACAATGATGACAATGACGATGACAATAATTCCCATTCCTGTGTAAGGGCTGCAACCTAACATTTACTTTCAAGTGGGTCAATACTATTAACATGCTGCCTCCTCATAGATGAGTTATAATAAACCCAGGGAAAGATTCAGTATTGCTTCACTTTTCCAAGAACTTCTCACTGGTGCTTGCACATTTCACATAGCAAGGGCTCAAGTCCTGCCCTGGGCAAGCAGTCGATTCCCCTTAGAAACTCCTGAGAGGCAGTAGGAGATTACTATTTGCAGGGGGTGTTGTGACACAGTCAGATTGACCTGGTAGGGGAGAGAGAAACAGACATTCTTTGTAACACCCTGTCTGTAGGGCCCCACCATACCCTGTCTGGGACAGAGTCTTTGCCTTCCCAAATTGGGTGTTTGTCCTGGTTTGTCTTCCATTGCTGTGACAAAATACTCTGACCAACATCAACTTGGGGAGGAAAGGGTTTATTCAGCTTACATCTCCTGGGTCACAGTTCATCACTTAGGGAGCCCAAGGCAGGAACCTGGAGGCAGGAGCTGAAGCACAGGCCATGGAGGAATGCTGTCCACTGGCTTGCTCCTGGCTTGCTCAATCTCCAGCATGCCTTGTTATACTGTCACTGCTCAACAATCGAGACAATACACCACAGATGTAGCCACAGGCCAATCAATGGAGCCAATTGCCCAATCGAGGCTCCCTCAACCCAGGGTGACACTAAAGCTAGCCAGCAAAATTGACCCCTTGACAACTTGACACACAAAACACATATCTATTAAACCACCACCTTTTTCCAGTTCTTATCCCCAAAGGATGATGTTAACACTAATCACAAACTAAGACAGTAAAACCTCAGAAGAGAATTCACGGTCCTTAAAATGTCGCAAAACACTTAAACATGTAAAAGTCCAGTCTATTAAAAGTCGCTTCACTGTGGGCTGCTTAAAATCCAAAACAGTACTGTCTTATTTCAAAAAAAGGGAAGAATCAGGCACACTCAAACAAAACCTAGTCCAGCAAGTAGGCTCAAGGCTGGACCTGGGATTCACTCATGATTCTCTGGGCTACGAAGGGTTTCGGCAGCTCCCCGTCTCCTACTCTTCTCCACACTGCCTACCGTGGGCACACAGCTCATCTCGATGGCCCAGGCCGACTCCATTTTACACCTACCGCTGCTCTTGGATGGTCATCCCAGGGTACCAGCATCTCAAAATCATTGGGTCGCTACGTGGAAACTGAGGCAGTACCTTCGCCAATGGTCTCTTCTTCTGACCCTCTCCCTGGTGCAAAGCTTCAGGTTCTCTCCATGACCCATGCAATCCTGGGGCATTCACTGCAAACGAGGTGCACTTCCACCAATGGTCTTTCCTGACCTCTCACAGGACCAAGCCTCGGCTGCTCTCTAACCCCCTCAAATTTCAACAACACAACCATAAAGGAGACTCTTGCACACTACAAAGTCCTGCTTCTTGCTTGAAATGGAGGCTCAGGCACCCTCTGAACCACAACTTCTGTGTGCTGACCTTGAATATATTCTTCTCACACCCCCCGAAAGAGTTACCGCAGTGGCTGGTCTCTTGTTACGTTTACAGCTGAGGTTTCAGTTCAGCCCCAGCTAATCAGCATTAATTGCCCCAGTACCACAAAGTTTCACTTTCAGGTTCTGGTCTCTTCTAATTTGTTTACTTACAGCTGAGTCTCCACAGCCCCAGCTGACCAGAACCAATAGATGACGTCAGTCCTGATGATCTCGCATCCTCTCTCCGTTGTGAAACTAGAAACTTATCACCAACAAGGCACCTCCATATTCTATCAACTCCTTCCAGACAAAACTGGCTCCAACCTCACATCAAACAAATCTTTAGAGCAACAATGATCTTCTCAGCCCAAAGTTCCAAATGCCCTCCACAATCCTTTCCCCAAAACACAAGGTCAGGTCTGTAACAGCAACACCCCACTCCTGGCACCAAAATCTGGCCCCTAGTTTGTGTCGTCCAGTTGCTGTGGACAAAATACTCTGACCAACATCAACTTAGGGAGTAAAGGGTTTATTCAGCTTACTCCTCCTGGGTCACAGTTCATCACTTAGGGACCCAAGCAGGAACCTGGAGCCAGGAGCTGAAATCACAGGCCACAATGGCTGAATGCTTCCCACTGGCTTGCTCCCCTGTTTCATGCCCAGCCTGCCTTCTATACTGTCACTGCTCAACAAAAAGACAATACCAACCACCACAGAGGGGCCACGAAGTGACCAATCACAATGGTACCAGGAGTGGTAGCCCTCGAGGCGCTCCCTCGACCCAGGTGTGTCCAGTTGAAAACTAAAGCTATCCAGAACAAGTGTTCATCAGGAAACCCAATTTTCCTTCATCTGAGCACTTGTTATGACCCATGGGAGGAATCACCTGACCTGAGGATACTGTGTCCAAACAATCATGGGTCTCTGCCACCTATTTTGTTTTCCTTAAGTCGAATGGCTTTGTTAGAAATTAGAAAAAGCTTAGTTTATTCTAAAAAAATACTTATGACTGCTATTTATGAAAACAGCATCTAGATGAAGGATTTCTTGGGGATCCTTCAACTCTTTGTTACATAGTGCCTGGCAAATATCGCTCGGTCTGATAAGACAATTCAAGCTATCTCTGCTGATTACATCTATTCTTTCTTAAAATAGGGTACTATTTTCATTTTTGGGACATGAAAATAGGTGTATCCAGAAGCCAAGCATGTTTTATTCTATGAATAATTTCATTTTGGATAAACATAGGAACGCTTTTCCCAACAGATAAACGCTTTTCATAGCGTGTATGGCACATCCTTTAAGCCACTCGCACTTGTAGCAGAAGGCAGGTAGGCAATCTCTGTGAGTTCACGGGCCACGCCTGGTCTACCTAAGCGCTCGATGTCAGCCTGAGGAACTCAAGAGGAGACCCTGTCTCAAAAACGCCCCCAAAAATGATCTTTAAAATGAACCACTTACCCCTTCTCTATTCTATCCCCCATACCCTGTTGTCCCACTTTGTGCCACTTGGCCCAGTCAAGCTACCTAGCCTTGCAGTAACTTTGTATATTTACCAAAAAATTGTACCATCTTATAGTAGTAGCAGTGCCTGATGTGTTGTCTGTTGTGTGTGTGTTGGTGTGCCCGAGGTGGGTGTGTGTGCACAAGTGCCAACAGCATACATAGGAGGCCAGATAAACTCTGTGGGGAGTGGTGCAGGTCTCATGTGGTCAGATGAAAACTCTGGGATTGTGCTTTCTCATGGGCCAGATGAAAAAACGTAAACTCTGTGAGTGGTGGCTTTTTCTCCTTTGAAACTTTATTGTGGATCAGGGATGGAGACCATTGTCAGGCTTCACTAGCCCTGTTATACACCCCCGTATGTATATGAACACAATTTCCTCCTTGCAATTTTCTGTCTCCATGTCATGCTATGGTGCTTTGATTATTATAGCTTTGTAATACATTTTGAAGTCACATAGTGTGATGCCCCCAGCTTTGCTCTTTTTGCTCAAGAGGCCTTTGCTTATTTGGTGGTTCCATATGAATTTTATGAAATTGGTTTTATTCGATAAAAAAAAGACGAGAACCTTGACCAGATGTGATTGGCCTACATTTGTCCCATTGGGTGAATACAATTATATTGAACTCATATTGTAAAATTAAAATAAATAATTTTTTTTTTTTTTTTTTTTTAATTATTTATTATAAATTATAATAAATAATTAATATTACATAATATTAACTCTTCTAGACTATGAACACAGGATATTTTCCCCCTCAACATCCATGAGTAATCAGTTACATACCCTCTACTTTACAAAAAATTCCCTGGTTGCTCACATTCCTTATACAAAAAGTCACTAGTATTTACACAGAATCTATACACATATTGTCATCTTCTTGATCTAATCTCTAGATTTCTTATAATATGTAATATAGTGTAAACACTTGTATGTAGTCATTATACTGTACTTTTCAAAGATTAGTGGCAGGAAATAAAAGCCTACATGTACTCAATGCAGGTAAATTTGTCAGTTGATATTTTTTATTGTGTCATTGTTGGGTGAATTAGAAGGGACCCATTCGTAGAGAAAGCTGTGGAGGTGGTGGCAGATTGTAAATTGGAACTTCTTTTCTTTCTTCCATCAATGTCTGCGAATGCCAGTCTCCATGTGTGGTGGTTTTGATGAGTGTCCCCCATAGGCTCAGGTTTTCATACTTTGTCTCCAGTTTGTGGCGCTGTTTTTGGAGGGCTTTGGAGGGTGTGGCCGTGCTGAGGGAAGTGCGTTGTTGGGGGGGCAGGCTTAGTGAGGTTTAATAAGCCTCGTGGGCTACAGTTGCTCTCTCTGTTCCGTAGGCTCATTGCGATAATGGTTGACCCTCTGCAACGTCTGCTCCAGCTCCACCGACAGCCTCCCACCACAATGGACGCTAATTCCCTGGAACCGGCATATCGAAGCTCAATAAAGTCATCCTTTTATAAGTTTTCCTTGGTCGTGATTTTTAATCACAGCAACAGAAAATGACTAAAACACACATGACAAGACCCATAAAGTTCAAAATGTCCTCAAGAAACTAGGATGAGGCCTGAAGCATAACACAAATTAAAGGGGTCACCTCATGAGGATGCTCCTTTCATGGTAACAGACCTGATTCTGGCTGCCACACCTTCAGTCACTGTCTGTCTGACTTCAGTGGACCGGCAGTACTTTACCTACTAGACTGAAAGTACAGAATGGAGTCTCCAGACTTCTGCTGTTGGCTTCTTCCATTATGTTGATCCTCAGGATCTAGACAGTCTTGACTATGGGCAAGGATTGCATGTCCTTCACTCCATGCAGCTTGGAGTCCAGATCTCCCTTGGCTCATAACTCAGGCCTTTGTCCCAACTATCAGTATAGCTTTTCCTGTGTATAGCCATTGAAATCTTTGAATCTTTACCAATGAACCATGTCGAGTCTGACACAGAGGAGGAAACAGCTCTCGTTACCAACAGTTTTAATTTGTGTGGAGAAGTTCATATGATTTATTTTGATCACATACAGACCCCCTCCCTCTTCTCCACCCTCACTTTCCTACTCACCCTGACTTCATGTCCTCAGTTACTATTTGTCTTTAAAAGATTTTAAAAGGCTTATCAAGTCAAAAGTGTGTTCTCCAAGTGCTCTTTGGTGTGTCTATTCCTTATTGTCTGGTCGAGCGCACCAGGAGGCACTGCTGTAGGAAGCGTCCTTTGTAATGGAGCAGAGTACAATGCGGCTCCCTCTGAAGGGAGGGGGAGCAATTGTGCCCCCTGCGGCCCTAGTAGGGAACTGGCTCTCGTGATGCAGAGGACCAGCTGGCAAGTTTTTTAGCCTGACCTGAGAGTACCAACCAACCTCCACTCAGGTCCTTAGCCTGGGACACGGAACGTTTCACACTCTTTGCTGTGATTTCCCACCTGCCAAGAGACTGTCGGCTCCTGGACAGGTATTTCAGGTTGATGGCTGTAGGCCTATCTTTAGCCTATGTCCACTCACAACTCAGCTCAGTTACCAACACCAGCTATCCAGGTTGGTGGCACAAGAACCTCTTTCCAACCCCCTGGCCACCAGAACGAAATGCAGGCCAGGCTTTTGGTGTGGTATTGAAATAAAATTAAAATAATGCTTGTTGGCTGGATAGATGGCCTAGGGTTGAGAGCGCCAACGCGCTCTGCAGAGGATACCGGTTCTTCCCCAGCACCCACATGGATCGGCCTAGAACGTCGAAACGCCAATTCCAGAACTCCCATTCCAGGGAACTTCATTCCGGGACGAACCTCTTCTGACCTACCTCATGACTCGGCTGCAGGACACGGGTACACAAACCTAGGCATATGCAACAGTAGCTTCGACATCGATACACATAAAAATAAAAAAAAATAAAAAAAAAATGATGTCCGGGAATTGTCGTTAATGGGAAATTTTAATGGAGAATTCGGTTTATTGCCCCCTACAGCCTGCCTTTATTTTATTTTAAATTGTATTATATTGTGTTCATTTTCATTTATTTCATTTTATTTTTTTCACACAAATTTACTTATTTTGCTGTTATTAAACATTTTCCACAAGTCATACATCATTTTCTCAATCGAACTAGAGTTACTTCCCTTTCCAGGCCTAACACCCTACCCTATCCCTGACTCTGCCATCATGTCCTGCATCTTTGCGTGTGTCTTTCCAGAGTTTTTTTTCCATTTAGTTTTGTGTATTGTTCTCTCCTACATGTATTTGTCAGATATATATATATATATATATATATTAATATGATATATAGTTATTTACAAAATTATAAAATATACAGATACAGGATAATCGTACATATCGAGATTGTGGGAGGACATTTTTTTTTTCCGAAAGATGTCAGATTTTCCTTAAGGAAGTACGTGAGAGTGCCCTCCTGGCAAGCCCAAACAACATCAGTCCTGAACTTGCTGCCCATTGGAATCTTTCCCATGCCCATAAGGCCCCAAATGGGAAGCCATAAACAACCAGGTCCTGTTTTGATTCCCTGCACGGCCTCCCAGTGAACAGCATGAGGTAGTTCAACAATGGCAGCTTTCAGAGTCTGACAAGGCTGAATTGCCCTGAGCGCTTGAGTGCACAGCGGGTATCTGACAGTCTTCAGTCCACAGTTGGAAGGTGTAAAAAAAGCTGTGTCCTCAAGGTCCTGAAGAGAGTGTGCCAAAAAGCAGTGGTACAAGCCGACAGAGAAGATGCACTGCCTGTAAGAATTTGAAGACATGGGGCCACCCATGAGAAAAGAACAGCCAGAAATTGACCGAAACCAAGTCAAACATCTCCAGAAGAAGGGGACTGTTTTACTTCTCATCCACCTGTGTGCCCCTTTTCTAAAAGCCTCGAGGCACAATGCCTGCGGAAGAAGGGGAGCCTGGTAGAATGTACAAGGCCGCGTTGGTGTGAACGTTACAAATACAAAAACAGCGAANGTTTTTTTTTGAGGGGGGGGGGAGGGTGGGAGCCCCTTGCTCCTTTCAGCTCTTCATCCACCAGTTCTATCCATCAGGAAAAATCAGGTCTTGCTGACCAGGCTTCTTTTCTGAAGATGAACACCTTTCCTCTTTATAGACTGGACACTGGCTGAAGTCCCCCTTAGTGGCATCTCCAAGACTCCATGACAGGAAGACTGGTGACTCATCTCTGCAGAACTTTTTTCAAGAGATGACCCCCATGCATAGTCCCCTAGACTTAGTTGGTAGCTCTGAGGGCAAGGAAAAGTTATCCCCCCAGTTTCCTTAGCCAAATTGGTATGGATGTCAGGTATGGTCTTTAAGCACCCAGAAAGGCTAAGTTGCACCAGCCTTGTTACTTTGCACCTATATTACTTGTATCCTTTGGAAACAAACGTTGTTATTTCCATGTCATTTTCTTGATTCACATCTTTCCATTTAATTCCAAATTAACTCTAAAGGATGCACACATATCCTCCATCATATACCAAAATTCCAAGGTCTGAAAATAGGTTAGGTCCGCTCTAGAACTGTGTAGGGTTCTCCAAAACGAAAACAAAAGTTGTCTTTATTATGAGGAATATAACATTAACATTGTTCAGTTTGCTTATACCTAGGTACTTGGACTAACATCCACAGATGAGGGATACCATTCATACTTTTTGGTTTTCTGGGACTGGTGTTACTTCACTTAGCATAAAATCTTTCTAGTTCCATCCATTTACCTGCAAATTTCATGATGTCATCTTCTTTACCACTGCTAATACTTCACTGTGTAGATGTACTACATTTCTGTTATCCACTCATCGGTTGAGGGGCAGTTTGGGTTGGTTCCAGCTGCTTTGCTATTGTGAAAGAGCTGCAATAACATGGCTGTACATGTATCTCTGCTTGTAGGAAGAGTCTGATGGATATATACCAGAAGTGGTATGGCTGGTCAGGTGGTAGGCTCATTTTGAGTCTTTTTTTTTTTTTTTTTTTTTTTTTTTGTTCTTTTTTCAAGACAGGGTCTTGCTGTTAGCCCAGCTGTCCTGGAACTCAGCTCGAAAACACACAGGCTGGCCTGAACTCACAAGATCTTCCTGCCTCTGCCTCCCAAGTGCTAGGATTAAAGGCGTGTGCCACCATGCCTGGCTCATTTTGAGTACATACTGCTTTCCATAGTGGGTTGTACAAGTTTGCATTCCCACCAGCAGTGGATGAGTGCTCCCCCTTTCCCCCACACCCTCTCCGCATTTGTATCATTTGTTTCTTGCATCATAGCCCCAGCCTTAATCGTGTTGAGGATGATATCTTAAAGTGGTTTTATTTGCATTTCTTCATAATTATTAGCGATGTGAACACTTTTTAAGATGTTTCTCAGCCATCTCTATTCCTCACTTGTGAAGTCTCTGTTCAGCTCTTTACTCCATCTTTTGAGTGAGTCATTTGTTTTTCTTACTTCTTTGTTTTTTGAGTAGTTTATATATTCTGGAAGTTAATGCTCTGTCAGATGAATCAGCAGTGAAGGTTTCCTCCCACTGTTGGGTTTTCTCTTTCACTTCCTGATTGTTTCTTTTGCTGTACAGAAACTTTTGAATTTTAATAAGGTCCACTTGTCAATTGTTGACCTTATTTCCTGTGCAGCTGCTGTGTCTGTTTAAAAAGTCTTTTCTTACACCTATGTCTTGTAAGTTCCTGCCAACTTTTTCATCTAACACTTCAGCCGTGTTTTGGGTTTCAAATTGAGGTCTTTGATCCATTTGGAGTTGATTTTTGTTCAGGTGGAGAGGTAGGGGTTTAATTTATTTCTTACAATGTGGTGATCCAGTTTTTGTCAGCACCATTTGCTGAAGATGTTGTCTTTTCCTCTATTGAGTTCTTTTTGGACCCCTTGTCAAAGACACCAACAAAAATTATCTCCTGAAGAAGGAGATTGAAGAAGATAATCAAAAGATGGAAAGACTGCCCATGCTCATGCATTGGAAAATTAATATAGTAAAAGATGTCCATATTCTAACCCAAATTATATACTGATTCAAATGCAATTCCAATTAAAATCCCCAGGATATTCTTCCACAGGCTTGGAAAAAAAATTCTTAAATGCATATGGAACAACAAAATACCCCGAATAACCAAAGCAACCCTGAGTGAAAACAGCAATACAGGGGGAATTTCTGTACCAGATATCAAACTATATTACAGGGCTATAGTCATAAAAACAGCCTGGTACTGGCAGAAAAACAGACTCATAGACCAATGTAACAAAACTGAAGATCCAAACTTGAGCACACACAATTTCAGCCACCTTATATTTGACAAGGGGACCATATAGCCTGCCTTTATAAGCAAAATGACGTCAGCTCCCAGAGCCAATCACAGACCCCCAATTCTGTACCATTGCACACTGCTGCCCTGCCTAGCATCCTGTACTTGGGCCATGTTGTCTGATCCTTCTTGGGGCAGGGTCAGAGAAATCCTCTAACTCCCATCCTTGTGGTGCCCTGAGGGATGCTAGCTGAGAACTAGCCTCCAATTCAAACTGGATCTTCCTACACACATGAGTAGGGAAAACTGACTCTCTCTCTCCCTCTCCCAGCATCCTCAATGGGCAATAGAACCTTAGCTAGGTCTGGGGCCTCTTACACACCCCCATCCATGCTGGAGTGCTTGCTTCTTGGGTCTGCACAGGTCCTGTGCTTGCTGTCATAAGTGCTATGGATTCATATGTGCAACCACCCTGTGCTGTTCAGACAGCACAGTTTCCTTCTATACATCTGCCTCCTCTGGCTCTTACAATTTTTTCTGCCCCTTCCCAAAATTATTCTTAAATCTTGGAGGGAGAGGGTGAGATATAGGTGTCCCATTTGGGCTGACCACTTGACAGTCTTATTTTCTGCATGTTGACTGTTCTTGGGTCTCTGGGTCAATTGCCATCTGCTGCACGAAGAACCTACTCTGGTGAGCATTGAGAGATGCACTAATCTATGGGAGTGATGATGAGTCATTATGAGTCAGTTTAATATTATGTTTCTTTAGCAAAATGATAGTAATAACTTGTCCCCTGTGGCCTGTGATGTGTATTTTGGCCCTGATAGGAATGTCAGGTATGGATTCCCTATTGGAAGCAGGCCTTAAATCCAATCATCAAGTTCCCATATTATTCCTGCCACTGTTGCATCAGTAGGCATGTTTTATCAAGCCAGTTGTTATTGTAGCTTGGAGGGTTCACAGCCGGATAAGGTTGAACATTACCTTTCTCTGCCAATAACAAGCATAGAACCTTCTCGTATGGTGAAATCTAGACAGCAGAGGTGAAGCTGCGAGGTCAGTACCAGCTCGATTTTTCCTTGTTTGTTCTGCGACTCAGGGATGAAGTGTCTTTAGCAATAGGGTCTTACTGTCAGGTTCTGGTGGGTAATCAGTGGTAATGACCAGTTTTATTTAAGGATCTATGGGATCTCTCTGGTGAACAAATCCAAAAAAGAGATTTCATTCCTGGCACTGGGAACTTCATTTGCTACCCTGTGGTATCCTTTAGGGCCATTCAACCCCTGTTATAGGATGGCTACATTCAAACTCTTCTTTTGTATTGTATATGAATATATTGAAAGAAATTTCTGTAGTATGCTACCATATGACTTGTTCAAAAGGCTTTTAGTGTTAGTTGTTGGCTATCCCTCTTCTTACTTCCTCTTCTGCTCTACTCCCCCAGTCTCTACCCCATTTATTAATTTTTTATTTTATTTTAATGTCCTTTTGAGACTGGGTCTCCCTGTAGCCTCAGATGGCTTGGAACTCACTATGTAGACCAGGCTGGGCTCAAACTCACAGAGATCTGCCTGCCTCTGCCTCCCAAGTGCTGAGATTAAAGGGCTGTGCCACCATGCCTGGCTTTTCCCTACCACATTTATACTTGTCTTATCTGTTACTCCCCTTTCTCACTTATACCATTACATTTTATCTTCCCTCCCATGAACCAGGCCCCAGAACCCCTTATAGTCTCTTGATTTCTAAGGCTTTTGCAGTTGGAACATAGGTATCTTACTACTGAAAGCTAGTATACATTTGTGAGGAAGAAATGTCATCCTTGATCTGCATTTCCTTACTTAGGATAGTTGTTTCCACATCATTCTATTTACCTGTGAATTTCATAACTTCATTTAAATTTTTTGATTGAGCTATTTTATGTGTATGAGAGTCTTGCCTACATTTATGCAAGTGTACCCAGGTCATGCAGTGCCTGTGGAGTCCAGATGAAGGTTTCAGATCCCCTGGAACTGGAATTATGGAAGGTTGTTATCTGCCTTGTGAGTGCTGAGAACTCACAGAGTTTCACAGCTGGTCAAACACAGAGAATAACCCCTTAAGTGATATATCTACAGTGCAACTTCAACACCTAAGGATCAAGGAGCATTGCAGAACTGAGGCTAGAAAGAATGTAAGAGCCAGAGGAACAAGTGAAGAGGCAATCTACAGCATGGGAAAAAATATTTACCAGCTACACCTGCTCTTGCCTGCCTCTGCCTCCCAAGTGCAAGAGCAGCCAGAACTCTTAACAACTAAGCCATCTCTCTAATTTAATTTTTCTTAACAGTTAAATAATATTCAGCTGTTTAAATGTACCATACTTTCATTATCCATTCATCAGTTGATAGACACCTAGGTTGTATCTATTTCCTGGCTATTGTGAGTAGGGCAACAGTGAACATGAATGAGGAAGTATCTCTGGAGAAGGATTCAGTCCTTTGGGTATATGTCCAAGAGTGGTATCGCTAGATCAGGTTGGAGACCATTTTTAGCTTTCTGAGGAACTTCCACACTGATTTCATGATGGCTACACAAGTTCGCATTCCAATTTGCAGTGACTAAGTGTTCCCTTCTCTCCAGACGGCATTTGTCATCACTTGTATTTTTGCTCTTAGTCATTCTGACTGGCGTAAGATGAAATCTCAAAGTAGATTTTATTTGTATTCCCTGGCGATTAAAGATATTGAATATTGAAAAATATTTCTCAGCCATTTGTGTTTCATTATTTAAAAACTTTCTGTTTAAGTGCTTAATTATTAATTGGGTTGTTTGTTTTTATGATATTTATTTTTTGAGTTCTTTGTATATTCTAGTTACTAACCCTTTGTCATAGGTGTAGCTGATGAGTGGAGAGAGGTATACTTATTTTAAATATAAGGAAAGGTATTTAGCATATAGTAAGAAATTATATTGGTTTAGGGAAGTGACAGAGGTAGGCTCTTCTCTGGAGTCTATCACCTCTCCAGCCACTTGCATTTGGCTATGTTTATTCTAACACACATGATTTCCTCCCATTG
The DNA here is from genome assembly GCA_009823505.1 of Rhizomys pruinosus. Classification (NCBI taxonomy): domain Eukaryota; kingdom Metazoa; phylum Chordata; class Mammalia; order Rodentia; family Spalacidae; genus Rhizomys; species Rhizomys pruinosus. The sequence continues at coordinate 628,752 of VZQC01011008.1, read as the reverse complement.
AGTGGGTCTTAAGTCCAATTAAACATCTGTTAATTACCCCCAAGATAAAATTGCTTCTANAGTGGAGAGAGGTATACTTATTTTAAATATAAGGAAAGGTATTTAGCATATAGTAAGAAATTATATTGGTTTAGGGAAGTGACAGAGGTAGGCTCTTCTCTGGAGTCTATCACCTCTCCAGCCACTTGCATTTGGCTATGTTTATTCTAACACACATGATTTCCTCCCATTGAGTGGGTCTTAAGTCCAATTAAACATCTGTTAATTACCCCCAAGATAAAATTGCTTCTACTGCTAATAGAAATAATTTTCTGGGTTGGTCATTGTTGTGTTTTGTAGACTTTTTAGCTGGGTACGACCATTGATTGCTTTCCTCTCCTGGCAGCTTGCCTATACCCAAAGTACTTGATAGACTCCTATAAAGATGTTTGCTCAGCCATGTTTATTGCTGCTCTTTTCACAGTACGTAGGAAATGGAAACCAAAATGTCTCTTAACCATGGAATGGATAATGAAAGTGTGGTACATTTACACAATGGCATTCTATTCCACGTTAAAGAAAAAAGGAAACCATGAAATTTGCAGGTAAATGGATGGAACTAGAAACTATTATACTAAGTGAGATAACCGAGACTCAGAAAAACAAGTGATACATATTCTCTCTCATTTGTTGATCCTAGCTCCAGTTTCTTAGATGTGAGTAGAGATCTTGATTTAACTGCAGGAGACAAGAAAATGGAAAGGAACCATGGGGTGGAGGAGATGAAAAAGGAGCTCATTGTAGAGAGGAGGACATTGAGGGACAGGTATTACCAAAGGGAAATGGGAAAAAATGGGGAGTACTTTAACTAGGGAGGAAAGGTTGTACAGGAGGAGAGAGAGAGAGGAAAGAGATATAAATAATGCTTAGGTGGTATGAGCACTCCAAGAGAAATGTAGTAGTTAATAAACTTACTGAAAAATACACATATAATGAGTGCATTTGTGTGGCTGAAGGCTGTATAGCAAAAATCACAGTTCCAGGCAAGGGAAACCTCATTTCCAGTTATTGGTCAAGATAGTCCAAGAGACTCCCCAAATCATACAGCTATTGCCATAGCCCTTGATTGCCTCCCAGAACTTGAAGGTGAGACCCTATTGCTGAAGACGTGAGGTACTTCAGACACAGGGCTTGGAGTAACTGAACTGAAACTGATTTTTTTTTATCAGTATGTTTGTGTTGGTATATAAGAAGGGTACTGATCTTTGTATATTAATTTTATAGCCTACTACATTTTAAAATGTGTTTATCAACTTTAAGAGATTTCTCTGGAGTCTGTAGGGTCTTTTACTTATAGAACCATGTCATCTGCAGATAAGGATACTTTGCCTTCTTCCTTTCCAGTTTGTATCCTCTTTATCGCTTTCCTTTTTCTTATTGCTTTAACTGAGACTTCAAGTACTATATTGAGCAGGAATGGAGAGAGTGGACATCTGTTGCTTGTTCCTGGATTTTAATGGGAATTCCTTGAGTTCTTTCTCATTTAGTACAATGTCAGCTGTGAGCTTGTGGTATATTGCTTTCATTGTGTTGAGATATGTCCCCTGTCTCCCTAGACTCTCCATGACTTATCACAAATGGATGTTGCATTTTGTTGAAGGCTTTGTGTGGCTTCTGTCCTTGAATCTGTTTATGTGGTGGATTACGTTGATTTTCATATGTTCAACCATCCTTGCATGTCTGGGATGAAGCTAGCTGGATCACGGTGGATAATCTTTTACCTGAGTTCCTGCATTTAGTTTGCAAGTATTTTACTAAAATTTTTTGAGTCTATGTTCATCAGAAATATTGGCCTCTAACTTTCTTTTTCGTTGTTTTCGTTGTTGCTGTTTTCTGTTTTGTTTTGTGTCACAGTAATAGTGGCTTCTAGAAAGAATTTGGAAGTCTTCCTTCCTTTTTCTACTTTTTGAATAATTTGAGAAGTATTGGCATTAGCTCTTCTTTGAAGGTTTAGTAGAATTCTGCTCTGAATTCATGTGGTTTTGGGCTCTTTTTAGTTGGGAGATTTTAAATTACTGTAGCTATCTCATTGGTTGTTATGGATCTGCTTAAATTATTTATACCTATTTAGTTTAACTTTGGTAAGATGTATGTACCTAGAAGTTAGCTATTTCTTTTAGGTTTTCTGCTTTAGTGAATATAGATTTTTAAAGTATGTCTGGATGGTTTTCTGAATTTCTTCACAGTGTTGTAATCGCTCCCTTTTCATCTCTGAGTTTATTGAGTTTCTTCCCCCTCTTCCTTCTTTCTTGGTATTTTGGCTAAAGCTTTGTCAATCTTATTAAACTTTTCTTCATTCACTAATTCTTTGTATTTATTTTTCTTTGTTTCTATTAATTTCAGCCTTGATTTTATTTGTCTCTTCCCAACTAACCCTTTTAGGTGTTATTTGTTTTTGGTTATTTGTTTTTTTCCAAGGCCTTCAGGTTTATCATTAAGTTATTAATAGGAAGTGTTTCTCTGATACAAGAGTTAGTACTATAAACCTGTCTTCATTGTGTCCCATTGAGTTTTGTATGTTGTATTTTCATTTTCATTCAATTCTAGGAATTTTAAAATTCCTTTTTGATTTCTTCCCAGATCCCATTTTCATTCAGTAGTATGTTGTTTAGTTTCCATGAGTTTGTGTACTTTTTCTAATTCTTTTATTGTTGATAACTAGTGTTACTCCTTTGTGGTCAGATAGAATACAGGATACTATTTAAATTTTCCTAAATTTGTGGAGATTTGTTTTGTGTCCTAATATATGGTCAATTTTGGAGAAAGTTCTATAGACTGCTAAGAAGAAAGTGTATCTTCAGTGTTTGGGTGGAATGTTCTGTAGATGTCTGTTAGGTTCATTTGATTTATGATGTCACTTAGCTCCAGGGCTTTTCTATTCAGTTTTTGTCTATCTGATCTGTCTATTGGTGACAGTAGGGTATTGAAGTTACTCATTATCACTGTGTTGGAATAAATGTGTGATTTTAGATCTTATTGAATTTCTTTTATGAAATTGAGTGCCCCTTTGTTTGGTGAATATATATTTTATATTGTTATGTCCTCTGTGTATTTTTATTTTAATGAATATGAAGATATCTTTCTTATTTCTTTTGACTAGTTATAGTTTGAAGTTTATTTTGTCAGATATTAGAATAGCTACACCTGGTTGTTTCTTAGTTTCATTACTTGGAATATCTTTTCCCACCCTTTTATTTTAAGGTGGTATTGATCGTTGATAATGAGGTGTATTTCTTGCAGGCATCAAACTGATAGATCCTGCTTTCTAATTTAATCAGTTAGCTGGTGTCTTTTTATTGGGGCATTAAGACTGTTAATATAGAGAATTACTATTGACCAATGTTTATTTTTTCCTGTCATGTTACTGTTACAGTGTTTTTCTAGGCCTCTTTTAGTTAATTGTTCTGAAATTATTCCTTCTTTGTGTCCTCTAGACAGTGTTTAATGTTCTGTCTAAAATAGTCCATTGAATATTCTCTATAGATCTGACTTAATGGATGTAAATTCCTTAAATCTGTTTTTTTTTTTTTAAATCATGGAAAGTTCTTCTTTTTTCTTTGATTACAACTTATAGTTTTTCTGGTTACAACTGATAGTTTTTCTGGGTATAGTAGTCTCAGCTTGCATCTGTGTTTTCATGACTTGTAGGACATAGGTTCAAGCCAGTCTGGCTTTTATGGTCAGCTGTTATTCTGAAGAATCTGCCTTTGTATGTGATTTGATCTTTCTGTCTCACAGCTTTCAATAACTTTGTTTTGTACAGTGTTTTGACTATTGTATGACATGGGGAGTTTCTTCTTATGGTCCTGTCTACTTAGTGCTCTTTTGTACCTTGATCTGTCTCTTACCTTATATATGGGAATTTTTTGTATGATTTTGTTCAAAATATTTTCTGTACAAACAAAAGGCCACTACTAGTCATGTTTCAAAGAATGGGAGCCTCCAGAGTATGTATCCCTGGATAGGACCCCTATATTAAACCTCATCTACTCACGGCTCAGGAATCATTGCAGAAGAGGGAATGGAAAGATTGTAAAAGCCAGGGCTGGTGCATGGATGTAGAGAAGCAATGGCTTGCAGTCGACTGACTGCAAACTTTCACATGTGAACTTGTGGCAATGTTGACATCAGGCATAGGACCCATGCCAGCTGGGACAAGGTCTCAAAGTGGAACAAGAGAAATGTGTGGGGGACTGACCCTGGACTGAGAACTACAAGAGATGGAGTACTGTTGGGTGAGGAAGAGTGTGCCTTGCCTAGGATTCTTAGATGTGCTGACTAGACTCCAGCGGATCAATTTGCACAGAAGGACATCTGGGTTTGGGAGCTTAACTGGATAGGGCTTAGCTTGTATGTTGTAATGCATGAGTTCTGATGGGGGTTAGGGCATGGGGGAATTGTGTTTGATTGGGAACCACTGTATGAGTTATACAAATGCTGAAAAAAAATAAAAAAAAAGAAAGCATCTGCTTCCCCAGATAGAAGTCTCAGACAAATCACAAGCATTCATGAGAAAAGCTAAGTTCTAGGTGCTGTGGTTCTAGAAAAATAAGGCAGATGCAAATAAAAATATGAGAGAAAAGAAAAAAAATATTTTCTTTGCCTTTTACCTGCATTTCTTCTCCTTCTTTTATACCTATGATTCATAGGTTTGGTCTTTTTATAGTATCCCAGAAGTCTCACATATTTCATTCCCAGGTTATTTTAGATTTGACATTTTCTTTGATTGAATGATCCATTTCCTCAACCCTGTCTTCAAAATCTGATATTCTCTGTTGATTTTTACTCATTTCCTTTTTGATCCTTTCCTCTGAGCTTTTTCTTTGAGTTTCTGAGTTTTTAATTTCAAGTTTCATTTCAATTCTGGCTTTTCTACAAAGTCTCTATTGCTTTATTGAATTCTACTTTCTTTTTTTTTTAAATTTTTATTGATGCTTTGTGCATTTCATACATTTTTTTCCAATTCAGTTCAGGCTTATTTCCCTTTCCCTTCTCCCCTACCCCCACCCCATCCCAGATCATGCATTCTGCCATAACTGTTCTGCATCTTTCTCTCAGTTTTTTTTTCATTTTTTTAGCTATAAGTGATAATCCATGAGTACAAGCATCCTTCGTGCAAAACCTATCTGCAGGCTGTTGTGCCCAAACCCCTACAGCCCCACCATCCAGTGGGGGTGACAGGTTGTTTGTTCCATCAAGTTGATAAAATGAGTGTCCAGACTACATTGCTGTAGTTTCACCATTCACCCCAATCGCAGCCCTTACATTCTACCACGCCCCCTCTTCCGCAGATTGTTCCCTAGGCTTAGAAAAGGGCCACAGGTGGATGAGAAGTAAAACAGTCCACTCTCTCTGGAGCTGTTGACTTGGATTCTGGTCAATTCTGGCTGTTTCCTTTCATGGGCTGACAGTTTGTCCAGGAGTAACCTTTCGATCCTACTAATGAAGCACAAGCAATTAGATATATAGGTATTTAAGCAGCACTAATAGTTATGGTAGGTTACTTTAGCATAGACATATATGTTCGGATGATATGTTAATCCATGAATTACATCCCCCCCCTGTTAAATATGACAGGGTCTTACTGTGGCTTATAACATCTCCTAACCTGTAGAGGATCAGCCATGGGTTATTCCTCCAAGGAGAGAGCCAATAGCCAATTAGATTTGGGATATACAGGCACATGGCTGCCTCTGCTGCACAGTATTTCCAGGCAGGTGAGGTGTAGCTGGTGCTGACGGTGGAGTCTTGCTTGACTCAGGGAGACCCGTATTTGCTTTATTGGTTTAGTGGCCTTTGGTAACACTCTCTGGCATTCCAGAGGCCATCTGTACACTTGCATGTGTGGTCTCAATACGTCCCTCCCATGTTAACGTCAGGTCTTTGGCAGCAGGGTCTTATTGCCTCTCCTCCTGCAGGTATCCCAACTTAGAGGCAAGGAGCCTGAATTCTACTTTCATGTTTTGAATTGTTTTAGTTGTTTCATTCAACTGTGTTTTCAGTCTTCATTTAGTCTTTGCTTTGTATCTCCTTTGAGTTCTTTTTTAAATATTTTTTGGTCTTTATGAGACAGGGTCTCCCTGTAGCTCTGGCTGTTATGGAACTCACTCTATAGACCAGGCTGGCCTTGAACTCACAGAGATCCGCCTGCCTCTGCCTCCCAAGTGCTAGGATTAAAGGCGTGCACCACCGTGCACGGCGAGTTCTTTTTTTGAAATCATTGTCATGTGTATCAGCTAGGTGGCCATTCTCAGAAATCATTACTATGGGGTGCTAGTTTCTAGAGGAGACTTATTGTCTTGGTTACTAATGTTGTTTGTATTTATGTGATATGAGCTAGGCATGTGGACTTGTTTTGGTGGTGGTGGTTTTGGTATGGGTAGATAATATCATGTTAGTTGAGTGGGTGTTTCTTTCTTTCCTGTTCCCCACCTTGTTGGTTATGTGCCTGCTTGGTGTTCACTTTTGGGGTCACTATGAGTTAATGGGGGAATGGGGTGTTAAGACGTGGTCTCAACCACAACTCTGCATACTCCAACAAGGGCAAGTGATGTCTAGAACTGACCAAGCTGGGCCTGTGTGAAGGCTGTGATCCCCCAGCTAGGCCTAGGTAAATGGGTGCCAGAAAGAGTAGGGCAGGGATTCTCACAGATCTAGAGGAACTCACAAGCCCTCCTCTGGGGGAAGCTACAGGACCCATGTAACCTGTGCCCTGGGAGGATAGACCAGGAGAGCTAAAATTAGGGGACTAACAGGTATAAAAGAATTCACAGATGTGGATGGACTCACAGCTATGGCAGGTGCATAGAGCAGCGTAACCACGGAAGGCCGAAGAATGCAGGGGAGGGAGAACTCACTACACTGGGGGAGCATGCAGGTCTGCAAGACCCATGTAGGCCTGAGAGCTGAGATGGTAGGGTATGGAGGTCTTGGGTTAGAGAATTCACTGGAGTTAGAGAGTTCACAGGTCTAAGATGTGCACAGATCTGTATGACCCAAGTGGAGCTGAGAGCTCAGCTTTTTATTATTAGAGCTCACAGCTACTTCCTGAGAATGTGACAATTTTCTGCAATTTTTAAAAAAGACATGGTCTCATGTGTCCCAGTCTGGCCTCAAACTCGCTAGGGTCTAAGGATTACCTTGAACTTCTGAGCATCCTGCTGCTCCTTCCTGATGCTGGGAGGTATGGTGTATCAGCCACATGCTAGCACGTCTGATATGTTTGGTCTCAGGGATGAAACCCAGGACTTTGTGCATGCTAGATAAATACTACTGACTGAACTACACCTCCAGACAGCATTTTAGTTTTGAGACAATGTCTTACTTTGTAGCCAAGGCTGGCCTCCAACTCATGATCCTCCTGCCTTAGCCTCCCAAATACTGGGATTATAGGTATGTACTGTCTTGCCTGGCTTAAGCTTGCAGCACTAAAATATTGCTACTTAATCTTAGCTGGAGGGTACAAAGTAAGTACATAAGTAAAACCATAAGATAGTTTTGGGTATCTAAAATTTTTTTGGGAAAGTTTTTCTTAATCTGAGTGGCATAAGTTTTCTCAGTGAATATTTTTTTTTTAATTTTATTTATTTTTCTATGTGTATGAATGTACTGTCTTGCTTGTAGGTTCATGCACCCGTGTTGGGCAATGCTGCAGAGGTCAGAAGAGGGTGTCGGATTCCCCTGGAACTGGAGTTCTCCTGGAATTGGAGTTACAGACAGTTCTCAGCTGTCATGTGGGTGCTGGGGATCAAACCCAGGTCCTCTGCAAGAGCAGTCGGTGCTCTTAACAGCTAGGCTACCTCTCCAGCCCTGAGTGAATGTTTTGATATATGAAATAATCACAAGGACATTTGTTTTTGATTGCCCTAGCTCTTTGACCCATTACTCCCAAACCCCCATTTATAATATAGACTTTCAGTGATGGCAGGTAGAACTGTTCTACAATATGGAAGCTTTCCTGACTTCATATTTAGTGCTCAGTAGAATTGATTGCAGAGAGCTATAGAGGGTTAAGGCTGAATGTGTCCTTTCAGATAATTTAAATCAGACCCTCATTTTAAAATGGAAGAAATTGAAATGCAGGAGGTTAGAGGAGTCAGTCTGGGTGTCACATCTTTTTAGCAGAAGTGGTCATGGAATTTAGGGTTCCTGTGTCTTAACTTGATTCTCCTTGTGACTTCTGCTGGAAAGTATTAGAATTAAATGAGGAGAACACAAGCTACCACATTGTTTTCTTAAGTGGCTGTATATGGGGACTTCCAGAGATGGACCTCAGAAATATAACATTTAAAGGGGATTTTACTCAGCTCATTTTAGTTTACCATAGCCCTGTGATATGTGTCTATACCAGCTTGTTTAATACTGAGAAGAAGAAGAACATTCTTCACTGTTAAAAATATATGTTTCCAACATTAATGTTATATTCCTCACGATTTGAACACAACCGTACTCTTATTGTATGAATCCCTAGACAGGTCCTAGAACTAACCTACCATTTATTTTCAGGCTATGGATTTTTGGTATATGATGGTGGACATGTATACATATTTTAGAGTAACATGAAGTTAAAATGGAAAAAGGTGAATCAAGAAATATGGTATGGAAATAACACACAGTTTGTTTTCAGAAGATACAATTTTAGTATAGGTGCGATGTATCAGGCTGGTGTAACTTAGCCTTTCTGGGTGCTTAATGACCATACTTAATACTCATACCAATTTGGCCAAAGGACCTAAGGGATAACTCTGTTCCTTGCCCTCAGAGGTCAACTAAGTGTCAGAGGAATATGCATGGGGGCATCTCTTGAAATGTCCTGCAATGTGGGTCACCAGTCTTCCTGTGCAGGGAGGTCTTGGAGATCCACTAATGGGACTTCAGCCAGTGGCTAGCCTATAAAGAGGAAAGTCTGCTCATGCTTCAAAAAGAGAAGCCTGGTCTAACAAGACCTAACTGTGTCTTTGAGTGGATGGAATTGGTGGTTGAAAAGCCAAAAGGAGTCAGGGGCTCTCTCCCCCGAAAAAAATCCCAGTGACCCTTGAGGACCATAACCTCGACTGACCTCTAGAAAACAAAAACCTTGGTTAATCTGGGCTAACTGTGTGGCCTTAAGCATCTAAAAGAAAAGTATAACAAGAAATAAGTAAACAGTAAGGTCTGAGAAATTGTACTTCAGATATAAAACTTGAGAATCCTCCAAACCTTCAATGCCAGATGGGGACTACTAAGATATCCAGCTTGTAGACTGAGTGGCTACTGGGATTTCAGCCTCTTCAGAGTGTAGACTGCCATTGTTGGACTACCCAGGCTGTGTCATGGAGGCCAGTGCAGGAAGATCAAGACAGGACACACACTTGCTGGACCTCATTTGGGTGACCATGAGGGGGTGCCCAGTGTGGAGCACGGGGGCAGGATTGATGGTTGTTTGGGCTTGCCAAGGAGGAACCTTTGAGCACTTCCTTGGGGAAAGCATGACATCTTTTGGCAAAAAGATTATATTTAACAGTTAAATATTTTGTAAAATAATATTTTCTCTCTTTATTGATATATGCTACAACCATTCATAATTTATCCCTATGTAATCCTATGGTGTGTTCTATCATATAGGAATATTAATATTCATATTCAAAAAAAGAGAATATAAAGTTATACTTCTTTTTATCTGAATGCAACTTTACTGTTAAAATGTGACTCTCTAAATGTGCTTTGTAATTAACGTATAGTTTATTTTCAGATTTTGTAATTTTTATTTATATGTGGAGTGCACATTTTGGAATAATATAAAGTCATAGGGAACAAAAAAAGAGAGAGGGAAACCTAATCAAAGAACTGACCAAAACAGTAAACTTGTGCATCGAAAAGGTTATAAAAGACTGAGAAAAAGATGCAAGACAGGACTTAACATGTATGATAGAATCCATGAGCTCTGGCAGGGGGAGGGGGCATGAGGGGTGGGCAGGGATGGGGGGAATGAGTCTAAATTTGATTAAGAAATGTTGTGTGGAATGTGCTCAATAAAAATTAAAAAGTAAAAAAAAATGGATGCTTTTTTGCGTTTAGAGTTTGGGTTTTGTTTTCTATCAGTTTGTGGAGATGAGACCAGACAAATGAATTCAAATGAATTCTGCAAAGTTCTCTGCATGCCACATGCTGAAAAAATGTGCCTTTATCTTCTTGTTGATGACTTTGCCCACGAAATTATGTATAAAATGTGTTGCTGAGAGAAACTGACTGGATTCCACTTAGGACTAAGGCCAGTTAGTGAGGATGGAACTGAGTCCCAGGCCAAGCAAGTGACCTCTAGAGGGCAGTGTTAACCTACAAGTCAGCTGTCAAGAGCCTGGGTGAGGCTAGAAAGGGAAAATGTGCTGACTGTCTCAGACATCCATGCTACTCGGAGTTCTACCTTCGGGGATAAGAAATGTGTTCAGTGTTGGTATTTTGAACCTCTCTGTCTTAGACTTATTTTGGAGTTTAAATCTTTGTGGTGCAGAGGAACAGATTCAGCATAGGGTATGAGCAAATCTGGGATCTAGTTCTCGGCAACGAATGAATTGTGCATTCTTAAGTCTTCTGACTTCAATTTTCTCCTATGAAATTGTAAATGGTTCTATGATTTAACAATGAAGTCAGGTGGTTCTTCTTTTCCCCCATATTTCTAAGCCTTATTCAATAATCAATTTCATTCCAGGGGCTAATCATAGTTCGTTTACCTCTGAGTATATTAAGATGCTCTCTCTGTAGATCAATGTCACACTTCTCTCGTGGCTACCAGATCAAGTTTCTATTCAGGATAGCTTTCTGGTAGCCTTATCTTTCTTAGGTAATCACTGTGGCCTACAGAGACTCACCAATAGATTTTTTTTCATATAAGTTCTTTGACAATAATATTTATAACTTGTTAAGGAAGATCAGTAATTCTTAATGTTGGTTAATTGACCACTGTCAGGAATTAAATTGTGGCATCCTAAGTTGAATACTTAGCCTTTAATACCTTAGAATGTGATGCTATTTGTAAGTAGGTCCATTATGAGTGAAGCAATTAAGATGAAGTTGTACCAGAATACCGTAGGCTCCTAACTCAATATGGCTGGTGTCCTTATAAAAAGGAAAAATTTGCACCTAGGTGTGAACACAAGGAGAATACTGTGTGAAGACTGGAGTTATGATGTCAGAAACCTAGAAAATACCAGAACTTCGGGGCTGGAGAGATGGCCTAGCGGTTGAGAGCGCCAACCGCTCTTGCAGAGGACCCGGGTTCAATCCCCAGCACCCACATGGCGGCCAAGAACCGTCTGAAGCTCCAGTTCCAGGAGAGCTCCAGTTCCAGGGGAATCCGACGCCCTCTTCTGATCTCCGCGGCGTTGCACGACACGGGTGCGCAGACTTGCACGCAGACAGTACATTCACACATGCAGAAATAAATAAAATTAATTAAAAAAAAACCTTAAAAAAAAAGAAAATACCAGAACTTCTGAGAGAGCTGGGACAGACCCTTTCCCTGGTGCCTTCCAAAGGAATGTAGCTTAGTTGATATGTTGATCTTGAACGCTGAGCCTTCAGAACTGCAAGACAGGAAGTCATTTAGTTTGTGATACTTTATTATAGTAGTCCTAGCAAACAAATGGTGAGGTGCATAGCTTTTGGTGCTGTGTGGTGGACGCAACTTTTCTTAAATGGCTAGGGCATCATAATAACCTGGTTTTGAGTCACGTGCTCCATCAGCATCAGTATCACTGCCATTGTTCCAAATGACAACATGTTTTGTTTCTCTGAAGGAGTATAATAAATTTGCTAGAAGAAGTATCCATTTGGGGATAATATAATTTAGCCTATTCTATTTGATTAACTTTTGTGTATTATAATTTAAATGGACCTTAGAATCAAATAAAGTAGGCTGGAAGTTCAGTGATACAAAAGATTTTCAACTTTGAACAATATTGGAAATGTAGGACCTCTCACTTAGCAGAAAACCCAAGTCATTAGTAATAGAATAGGTCAATTCACAACTTTAGCTTTTGATCATGGCAGAGAAGAAAGGAATTGGCTTTGGTCACTTATGTTACCAGAACTTGTTTTCTAAGTGTGTCTCCATGGAGACCCCCAAAGAAAAATATACCAAGAGATACTAGGACAGAAGTTGAATGCCAGAGAAGGGGATTAAGGGTGTGACTAGAACAGCCTAGATAAAAAGGCATGCTTTGTCTGAATCTAGATTTCATCTGGATTCTCATTAATACTTATCAACAAGGACCACCACTAGATATTCCTTACTCTGTGTACTTGGGAATACTTCTTTAAGTCAACATATTATGCCCAGAAAAATTTAGGAATTTTATAGTGGAAATTATTGAGATGTCTAATAGCTTTGCTTCTGCTGGCTAGTGTCTGATGATACTCTCTCTCCATGCCATCACTTGGAAGCATCAAAAGTTTCTTCATTATTCCTATTTTCCCACTGTCAGCTATATTATTTGTGGTAGCATAACAAACCATCTGAAAACGCCAAGGTTCAAAGTAGCACATATTATCCCTTCGTTTCTGTGAGACAGGAACCGAGGTACCATGTGGTCTTGTACCATTTGCAATTATGATGTTGGCAAGGGCTGCACCAACCATAGGGGAAGGATCTGCTTCCAAGTTCTCTTGGTATGGCTGATGGTAGGAATCAGTTCCTTATTGGTCATTGCCAGGGCCATCTTCAGTGCTTTTCAGCATGGAGCTTTCCATAGGATGGCTTTCAAGATGGCAGCAACTTCCATCAGTGGGAGTAAGTTAGAGGACAAAAGAAAGGGAGCAAGATAGAAGCCAGAATCTTTTGCAACCAAATCCTTGAAGTGACATCTCCTGACTGTTGTTATAATTTATTTGTGAATGTAAGCCAGTAGGTGAAGCCCGTACACAAAATTCAGGATGTGGGCATCATTGAAATCCTATTAGACACTGGATCCCATAAGGATAATAGCTCTTATACTAATTCTACTCATTTGATTGAATAATTTGAAGGGATGTGTCAGTCCTTTTGTTCATTTACAAGAGAGAGTTTATTACCTAAGAGCATAGACTTAATGAATTACTTTCCTTTAAAAAAATTAAATTTCCTGCTGGTGGTGGTGGTGATGGTGGTGGTGGTGGTGATGGTGGTGGTGGTGATGGTGGTGATGGTGGTGGTAGTGGTGATGATGGTGGTGGTGGTGATGGTGGTGGTGGTGGTGTGTGTGATGTATGTATGGGTATGAATGCCATGGTGCATACATGGGAGGAAGAGGACAACTTGGTGCAGTCAGTTCTTTCCTTCCACTTTTACAGGGGTTTGGGACATTGGACTCAGGTTACCAGACGTGGGCAGCAAATACCTTTACCTACTGAGTCATTTTATTAGTTCACTTTTTTTTTCTGTATATATATGAATGTACTGTCTGCATGCAAGTGTGTGCACCTGTGTCGTGCAATGCCGCGGAGGTCAGAAGAGGGTGTCGGATTCCCCTGGAACTGGAGTTCTCCTGGAATTGGAGTTTCAGACCGTTTTCGGCCGCATGTGGTTGGCTGGGGATCGAACCCGGGTCCTGTAAGATGCGGTCGGCGCTCTAAATTGCTAGGCCATCTCTCCAGCCCTCCGTTCATTTTTTTATTAGAAAAATTGTCCAGTTTATTGTTACATTGGTTCAGAATAATCAGCTTGTGAGTTTAAAACGTAAAAGGCCTCTACTTCTAAACACTAATGGAGCCCCCAAAAAGAATCTATTTCAGCACATAGTCAAAGAACCAACTGATAAGCACCATCATAAAGTTCCACACAGTAGGGCTGAAGGTTTAAAGGCAAGAGAGCGGATTTCAGATGACATAATTATTTATGTAGTTCACTATTTTTTTTAAAATCGTCTCGTTGTTCCTCTTTTCTTCTTTCTTTCTTTCTTTCTTTCTTTCTTTCTTTCTTTCCTTCCTTCCTTCCTTCCTTCCTTCCTTCCTTCCTTCTTTCCTTCCTCTTCTTTTTTTTTGAGATAGGGTCTTACTAACATTGTCTCACCTGAAACTCACTATGTAGCCCAGGCTGGTCTGGAATTCAGAGAGATCTACTTGCCTTTGCCTTCTGAGTGCCAGGTTTAAGGGTATGCACCATCATGCCTAACTAATATTTGTTGTTATATTATATAATACTTACATAATATTTCACCATTTCAAAGCTAAAAGTAGTAATATTTTTTAAAACTTCATGAAGGGGAAATTAATATATATATATATATTTAAATAAGAATCTCAAATTTATTAAACACATTTCCAATTAAAGGTAAATACATTTATTGTAAAGATTAATAACAATAGAAGAAAGCTTAACCAAATATTCAACTAGAAAAACAAAGCACTCTATATGACACATCATTAAAGACAGAGCTTCAATACTAAGATCATTAGTACTTAAGTATACTGCTATGTAAATATGGTAGCCATAATTTAATGGCTAAATAAAGCAATTAAATGAAAACTTTACATAAATGCCATAGATATACAGCATTAATATTGTTGTTTTGCTCAGTTGCTAAGTCATTTTAGTGGTTTGAGTTTTTTCTCTCAGTCAAATATAAGTTCAAATATAATTTTTATGATGTTACTGAATTAATTTCAGTCTGATGGTCTACTTGCAATGGAATTGTTTCTGGGACCTAATGTGTAATACAAAGAACACACAGATAAAATAGACTTTGTCATATTTTTTCCTAAAGGAAGAAAATCTAAAACATTCATGGTAGGGAACTGACCTAGGTATCATTGAACTCAAACCTGAAAATTGACCTTTTTTTGCCAAAATCTGACTTCTAGTGTCGGGGAGAAGACATAGTTCTTCATGCCAAAGGGCCTGGCATTCAATTTTTACATCCTTATAATTTTTGCTGCTCAGGAAACTATTCAGAATTCACTTGAAGTTTAAAAGACATGGGGTCTTTTATGCAACTGAAGGACCCCTGCCCCAAGGTTTTATGCACCCTTAAAATCTGTCTTTAGGAACCATGGTACCGCCATCTTATAAGGCTTCCAAGTCACGTAAGCTATAAGGTTTCCCTCCCTGCTTCCTCATACCTTGCGGTGCTTAACTGAGTCACGCCTGCCTGTGTGTCGCCGGCCTGCGTGCCGAGATTTTATTCTTTTACTATTACCCAACCCTTCCCCCATTTCCCCATACCTTGGGGTCCCTGCTTTTAAAAGTTCCCTATTCCAGTCCCTGGGGGTCGATCTCCTCTGCCCCTGCTGTGTGGGTTATGAGTTCGACCCCAGTGCACTGGTTTTTTCCAGGAATAAACCTCGTGTAATTGCAGCAAGAAAGGTCTTGGCTGATTTTTTGGGAGTTGTTCTATCCCGAGATTTGAGTGAGAGCCACTCCAGTTTCTGGGGGTCTTAACAGATTTTTGGCGCCTCCGAGAATCAGACAAACACAGTAGACGGACAGACAGAAAAAGAATCTTACCTCCAAGAGGGTCTTGGTGATTTGAGGGGGGGTTGTCGATCCCGGATGAGCCCCCATATGAAAGACCCCCAGAAACTGGAGTGGCTCTCACTCAAATCTCGGGATAGAACAACTCCCAAAAAATCAGCTAAGACCATTCTCGCTGCAATTACACGAGGTTTATTCAGGAAAAAACCAGTGCACTGGGGTCGAACTCATAACCCACACAGCAGGGGCAGAGGAGATCGACCCCCAGGGACTGGAATAGGGAACTTTTAAAAGCAGGGACCCCAAGGTATGGGGAAATGGGGGAAGGGTTGGGTAATAGTAAAAGAATAAAATCTCGGCACGCAGGCCGGCGACACACAGGCGGGCATGACTCAGTTAAGCACCGCAAGGTATGAGGAAGCGGGGAGGGAAACCTTATAGCTTACGTGACTTGGAAGCCTTATAAGATGGCGGTACCATGGTTCCTAAAGACAGATTTTAACGGTGCATAAAACCTTGGGGCAGGGGTCCTTCACAACAAGTTTTGATGGTTAGATAAATTCCATTTAGAGAGGCAAGTAGACTTCTACAGTGTCATGCAACTTAAAATAGGGTTTTCATAATTATTTTTTATTAAGTTTATTTATTTTTGTATGTGTATGAATGTACTGTCTGCATGTAGGTTTGTGCACCCGTGTTGTGCAATGCCACGGAGGTCAGAAGAGGGCTTTGGATTCCCCTGGAACTGGAGTTAAAGACAGTTCCCCGCCACCATGTGGGTGCTGGGATTGAACCTGGGTCCTCTGCAAGAGCAGTCGATGCTCTTAACTGCTAGGCCATCTCTCCAGCCCCTCATAATTATTTTTAAAGTATACTTTATGAAGCCTATTTTGTGAGACAAAAAGTTCTACATGATTCTAGGCAAAAGCCTTTGAATTGTTTTACTTGACTATCTTTTGATCCTTTATATAGGAAGCAAACAACATGCATATAGATAAATAAATAGTTTTATTGACAATACCTCAGTTCTTCCTAGTGATGTTGGCCTAGAATTGGGTTGCAATATATTGGGGAATGTTTCTGCTATGGATGCTTGTGGAGATCCAAGAACAAGGATCTTCTAGTGCAGGGAGACCATTTACAGATAGCTAAAATGTATAAAGGTATCTCTCTTTATCCCTGAGGAAGGTAAATTTCACTCAGAAAATAATCTTCTGTTTTATTTCTGCTCACTTTAGAAACTCAGAAAGGATGGGAGGATGGAAGGAAGTAAGGGGCAAGGTTGAACACTGAGTACAAATAGAGAACAGAGCAGAGCAGAAGACATGGTGGATTTCCAGTTCGACATTCAAGCCTTAGCTGGAGTAGCCTCTGCATCAGTCCTGGACGAGGAGTGACTGGCTGTTCTGTCCTCCTTCACATGGGTCTGGCTGAGGCGTATGACTAGAAATAACACTTTAGTCAGGTCAGTTGTAAAAAAAAACAGATTGAAGACAATGGATCGTTTGCCAGAATGAGATGGTTTTATATGGATTTTTATTACCATGATGGGTAAATCAGCTGTGCCTGTACAAGTCGTCGTGTTTATAGTCTGCTTGATGAAAAATAGTAGCATATGCCTCAAAAATTATGAGAAAAAAATCTGAACTTTATAGCCTTCTAAAGGTCATAGTCAGAAAAAAGTTTTTCATTTTTTTGCTATTTTCCTCTATTTGAATTGTTTCTATGGAAAATAAATTATATCTCTTAACTGGATAACTGATTAGTTATCTCTTAATAGTTATCTCTTAATAGGCTGCTGCATCTCCAGAAGGGGTTTGTCCCTGCTAAACTTGTATCCTGTAATTACATGAACTTTTCCAAAACACCTCTGTCATTATGTGCACAAAAATACTTGACTTCTGATTCCTGAAAATGAAAGGGTATATTCTCCACATTTATTCCAAATTTGCACAATGTGCCTTTACTTTCTAACACTTTGGAAACACTCAATGGATGCATAATCTTACCAGATACCAATTAATCTTCAGTTCCAACTGATTACTTGATATTTTGACTCAGATACTGATGAACACCTTGTATATTGCTTTGTTTTGTTTCTTGAGACAGGGTCTCCCACTGGCCCTATCTGGCTTGGAACTCACTACCTAGACCAGGCTGGCATTGATCTCACAGAGATCCACCTTCCTCTAACTCCTGAGGACTGGGATTAAAGGTGCAAGCTACCATACCTGGCCCACCTTGCATATTATTAGACACCTAACACGAATAATTTTTGAACCCTTACCTGAGCCTTCTCCAGACATTTGCATCTCCAGACATTTGCATCTCTGTGCAAATAACTTTTGAGTTTGACTTACACTATTCCAAGTTTATAATAGTATGAAAGTGATAAACATTCAGTAGAAATTGTACTTGGAATTCTGAAATTTGATCTTCTCTCTAGCTAACAATGCGTACTCCCTTACGGTGCTGAGCAGCAGCAGCTTCCAGTCAGGCAATCACATGGTCAGCAAGTGATAGTCTCCCATCTACTATGTTACCAGGGTGTGATGTTTAGTAACTTCTGTCCGTAAAACATATCTCACTTAAAATATTTTCAACTTATGACAGGTTTACGGATGGAGGTAAACCATCCACTGTCATGTCAAAAAGGTTAGAGGTCATGATTTCCTCTGCTCCATGCATGAGTGCCATAGAACAGACTGCTTTCTTTTCAGGTTTATGTCCAATACAAATTGGAAATAGTTCAAAACAGGCAATTTTCTATCACACGCAGTGTTGTGTCACAAGTCTTCCCTGACTAGAGGACTATAATAATCTAAATGTTTTCTTGTTTCCATGCTTTCCTCTTTTTTTTTTAATTTTAAATTTATTTCTGTATGTGTATGAATGTATTGTCTGCATGCAAGTCTGCGCACCCGTGACATGCAATGCCGCGGAGGTCAGAAGAGGGTGTCGGATTCCCCTGGAACTGGAGTTCTCCTGGAATTGGAGTTTCAGACAGCTCTCGGCCACCATGTGGGTGCTGGGGATCGAACCCAGGTCCTCTGCAAGAGCGGTCGGCGCTCTTAACCACTAGGCCAT
The DNA here is from genome assembly GCA_009823505.1 of Rhizomys pruinosus. Classification (NCBI taxonomy): domain Eukaryota; kingdom Metazoa; phylum Chordata; class Mammalia; order Rodentia; family Spalacidae; genus Rhizomys; species Rhizomys pruinosus. The sequence goes on along the minus strand of VZQC01011008.1, from coordinate 610,202 downwards.
CTCTCCAGCCCCATGCTTTCCTCTTAAAATTAGAATCTCAAATTCTAACACCAAGGAGAAATCTTTAAAAATTAAAAAAAAAATACATTTTCAATTGATATATTTGTGGCACATTTGTAGGTTATAATGTGGTCTTTCATTTCTTTATTTTTTGTGTGTTTTTGAGTAGGATTTTGCTATGCAGCCATGACTGGCCTGGAACTCATCATGGAACTCAGACCAGCTTTTAATTTTAGTAAAAGATTTTTTGAGATCTATGAGTTTCTCCAGACCTGTGTGTTCCCCCAAACCTATGAGTTCTAGAACCTCAGCACTTCCTGTCCATCTTCTCAGTTCCCAGGCCTGCTCCAGTCACATGCCTCTGTGTACCTCTTAGACCTGCAATTTCTGCCATGCAGGTAGGTTCTCTAACCCCAGCATGCTGTGTTCTCCATTCCAGCTCTAGGCTAGCCACAATACCACAGCTCCATGCACCTCCCACACTAGTTTCCCAAGGCCAGCACTCTCTATCGTCCCAGCTCCCAGGCCTAGGTAGGGTCATAACCACCAGGGCTCCAGCCAGACCTGTGGGCCCCTTGGTTCTAGTGTTCTCTTTCCTCTTTCCTACTCCCTAGATCCTAGCTTGGGGTTCATGAAGACCTTGCTTGGTCAGGTCTATTCTTCTATGCCTATGATTTGTAGATTTGTTCTTTTCAGGGTGCCTGAAAGTTCCTGAATATTCCATGTGTGAGGTACTTTTTTGTAATGTTATGATTTTCTTTGATTAAGTGGCCCAATTATTCTACATGTTGTTAAGTCCTGTTATTCTGTCTTCTTTTTTTGGTTTTAGGCAGTTTTATTTTCATATGATGTAGTTCCAAGATTAAATTCTGCTTACAATGAACAGGCCACAGCATCTGATAGATCACAGCCTATGGTTCTCTCAAAGGACCCAATTACTCAAGATTAAATGAAACTGGTTTAACCAAGACAATGGCTTTGATATCTAATAGAGAGGTCTAGGTAGAGACCAGACAATGTGAAATGCCAGGTACAAGTTGAGTGGTCACTGTACAACCCCTCTGCTGTGCCCCATGATGTCTGGAAGGCACACAGATGCAGACCATTAGCCAAACAGACTCTAGTGGAGTCTGTGTGTACATGTGTACAGAATGTCTTTCTTTTTTGCACTGGATTTGGTGTGAGACATCACATACTACTAGAGCTGGTCTACAGCAGTACTCTCGGTCTCTGTATTTCTTTCTCTGCCATGTGGCTTCTGTAAATGTAGGTTAAGTGCCTAATGGCTGACCCAAAGTTTCAGAGCAGAGGAACAAAAAGGAGCTCTAATTTAGTCAGCTATGTCTAGAGCTTCCTAACTCTGGAGTCACTGTAAGACAATCAATGCCTTTATCAAAATTCTGTATTATCTACTCCAATAGTCTCCTGTCTAATGATTGAAATTTATAACAACAATACAGAGCCATGCATTAAACAGTATATGCAAGGAACTTTTCATAGATGATTGCATTTACTTCTCACAGCAATGCTTCAAGGCTGGCATTCTTATAATTTCCAATTTATGGATGAGGAACCCAAGGTACAGAGGGGTTAAGTAATGTTTCCAAGGGCATACAGTAAGTAAAATGATGTAATCTATGTGAGCCATTCTGTTTATAGGTCTAAGTTTTTCGATTAGATTTTTGAATTTTTTATTTCCAACTTCATCTGAGTTCCAATTTTCTTCAGTATTTCATTCTTTTTGTGAATTTATTTTTATAATCTGGAGTGTCTTCATTTTCCTCAGTCATTTGGGTTTTGTTGATCTTCAATCAGGAGTTTTTCCTGTCATCTTTAAGTTAATTGAAGTGTTTATTCATTTTCTTTTTGAACTCCTTGAACTCTCTGAGCATGTTTGTAGTTCTTTTAAATTCTGTCGTGAGATTCATCTGGGTTGTTATTATTGGGACCATTACTACAAGATTAAAGATTTTTATGGGCTATATTGTCTTCATTTTTCACACTCCTTGTGTCTTTGCACTGGGACCTGGCCATCTGGGGTTAAATTGTTGGTTGTGCGTTTGGCGTATTTTTACTCTACTGGTATGAATTGGGAGTTTGGTTCTTTTAATTTTTTCCAGTTATCCTACCTTGGCTTATTTCAGATGAGGTTGGAAGTTCTTGAAACTTACTCTTTCAGATACTGTGTGTTAACTTGTGGGTGGGGACCCTGGCGTGATTCCAAATCAGTGGCTTCTGGGGTGGGGGTTACGACATAGTCCATATATGTGGCTTGTGCTGGGACTGACGTGGGGCAAAGTGGGGCAAAGAAGAGAAAGGTTGAGGAAACTTAGCAGTCAAGCCCAAGAATGCCAATTCTGGTATTTATTCAGACTGTCATTTAAGTTAAACATGAATATGGGCAATGTTTTTGTCTTTTCTGGACCACAAATTCAAGGAAGTGTATTAACCTAGGAGACTAAATCTACACCTTTAGAGATGAGACTGTGTATAGTAAACAAACAGGACCTATGTGAGAATAGGATATGAGGAACTGGAAGTAAAGTATACTGGCACAAAATGAGGCAGGGAAGCAATGTTAAAGTGGAACAAACAAACGAGGAAGACGAGAAGGACCCATGAGGCTTGCAAAGTTCACGGATGCTCAGGGAGAGGCGGCATGCAGTAGAGCCAGTTTCTGTGTATGACCCATCACCACAACTGGAAGCCAGCTCAGACTCCTAGGTGATTCATGGTAGCTGGTCTACCACTCCAGGGCTACGACCTGGATCCTTGGCATCCTAAGAGCAACAAGAAGCCACTGCTGATGAGGTGCTTGCCTTGTGCCTGAGCTTGTTACCCCTGCTGGTCTTGGATAAAGTGAAAGTGAGAAGCAAAGGAAGCATGAGAGTGGATCGGATGGCACACGTGCTAGGGAAAAGAAAGAAGGCCTTCCAGACTCCTTTGAGATTATTATTTCCTACCACAGAATTGTGATAGCACATGGTGGTGCATGCTTTTATAGTGTGTTTGGTAGTTTGAATGAGAATGTCCTATATAAACTCCAAGTATTTGAACACGTTGTCCCCAGTTGGTGGCGCTGTTTTGCGAGGTTTTAGAAGGCACAGCCTTGCTGAAGGAAGCATGTCTTGGTGGGAGTGGGATTTGAGAGTTCTTAAGCCTTGCCGGATTTCCAGTTGCTCTCTGCTTCCTGTGTCTTCTTGAAGAAATGATTGCTTGGCTTTCTGCCCTGGCCACCTTCTGCCAGCATGCCTCCCCTGCCATAATGGACTCTCACCCCTTTGGACCTGAGAGCCAAATAAACTCTTCTGTAAGGTACCTTGGTCATGGTGTCTTACCACCACGTCAGAAAGGAAACCAATATAGAAGTTGGCATTGAATAAGGTGGTGCTGTGAAGAGACTGACTACGTGGGTTTTTGCAGGACTGTGGAAGACACTGAGTTTGGACTAAAAAAGCAGCTGAATACTGCAAGCAGAGCTTAATGGGATGCTCTGGTAGGAGCCTGGAAGAAAGTAACGCTGAGAGTAAAGTAGTTCCAGAGGAAAATAAGGAGTCAAGCTGTAACTGAGATATTTTGGCAAAACATCTGGCTGCCATCTGTCCACAGCTTAAGAGCTTGTCTGAGGCTAAGCTGAAAAGTAAAGGACTAAATTCTTTGATGGAGGCAATTTTAAGACAGCCTAACATAGAAATGGTGGCATGGCTATTAATAATGACTATTAGGGAGATCTACAATGAAAAAGAGCAAGTGGGGCAGAAAGAAAGGCAGAATGTACAGTTTGGTTTGAAAAAGACCACTAGGAAGATTAACGTTGGAGCCAAGGCATATGCTGAGGGAGAGGCTGTCTTCAATAAGGGGATTAGAACCATCAAGGAGAGGCCTAGAGATTTGTACTTGAACAATTGAAAGAGTACCTTCAGAGCAAGACTAGACCCAGCTAAACCTCCAATTTGTGAAAGAAAAATGCCAAAGTGGTTTTCTGCTCCTAGCAGTGTAGAAGAGCTGCTAACGTGGATGAAGCAGGCCAGTGTCCATCCCAGGCTGGAAGCTGAACTTGGCAGTGCCATTCATATGATGCTGGCTGTCGATGCATGAAAGATGCAAGCGTGAAGGGTCATCTGCTCTTCCTCTGCTGTTTCAGAGAGCTGCCAGGGCCAGGCAGTGTGCAGCAGGGATGTCCTTGCAAAAGGAGCCTCTGACAGGCATGAAGCTTGCATGAAGCTCTGCAGGCAAAGCCTGGTTAGCAATGGAGAATCCAAGATGCTGGACATGCTAGAGCCATGAGGTATGTGTAGAGGAGAGCTGCATACAGGGAGTAGTATCAGCCCAGGAGAGAGATGTATGTTGCATGCAGCAATGTGGAGGTGCTGAGAATTCTGAGCCCTTTGAAACTCAAAGTTCCAGAAGTTGGACGTGGAGCCACTGGATTTGGTGTCTGCCCTGCTGGTTTTCAGTCTTGTTTTGGTCCAGTGTCTCCCTAGTATGCTTCCATTCCACCTTGGGGAATGGGATTCTGTATTTGGTTTCATTGTATATTGGAGGTACTTAATTTGTCTTTTGACTTTACAGGGGCTTACAGTTAGAAGATTGCCTTGAGTCTCAGAAGAGACTTTGGGCTCTGGACTTCAACAGGTTTGAGACTGATAAAGACTATGGGGGCTTTTGAAGGCAGAGTAAATGTCTTTTATTTTTTATTTTATTTATTTTTGTATGTGTATGAATGTACTGTCTGCATGTAGGTTTGTGCATCCCTGTCGTGCAATGCCACAGAAGACTAAATGTCTTTTTGCATTTTATATGGTCATGAACCTATGAAAGCCAGGAGTGGAATGTGGTGGTTCAAATGAGAATGTTCCTCATAGGCTTCAAGTATTTGGAGATTTTGTCATTGGTTGGTGGTGGCATTGTTTTAGGGAGTTTTAAGAGATGTGGCCTTGCTGGAGATAGCACATCACTGGGGCAAGGATAGGGGATGGGGAGGGCAAGATTTGAGCGTTTTTTTAAGCCTGGCCAGATTTCTCATCTTACTCTGTTTCCGGTGCCTGCTTGAGGAGGTGATTGCTTGGCTTTCTGTTCCAATTACCTTCTGCAGCTGTGCCTTGCCTGCCATGATGGACTCATATCCCTCTGTAACTGTAAGCCAAATAATTTCTTCCTTCTGTTAGTTGGCTTGGTCATGGTGCCTTACCATACCAACAGGAAAATAACCCATATAGTGTGTGTAGCCTGATCTGTGCTTGAAATTTGAAGAGGCGTTTTTGAGGGACATCTGGAATGAGTAGAAAGCTAAAGAGGTCAGAAACATAAATTGTCCTTCCCTGTCAGATGGTTTGCCAACTAATATTGATGGGTATTGGGGTTCAGTGGACATCCACTAGGATTTCCAGATTCTTGTGTCCAGGAACAATGACTTGGACAGAGTCACATGGATAGTAATGAGCAAAATAAGTGAATTAATAAAAAAGAATTCACTTCCAAAGAAGGAAGCAAGCCAGAGTGGAGAAAAAGTTTAAAATCTCAATGGTGCCCAATGCTCAAAGGATTGGAACTCTTAGAGTCATTTACACATCATGAGCTTTCTCAAGCTCATGTTACATGTTAGAAGGCTGGCAGCTTTCAGTCTTCCACTTTGCCATCAGGTTTTGGTTTTTCATTTACTAATTTTGTAGCCTTTCTATAAAGGCCTTTCCATCTCACTCTTGCCTTACTGAAGGTAGGACATAGAAGTGGTTGGGGTCAGTATGAGTGAAGCAGAAAAACTGAGTAACATATCTACTCATTCTTTGTTTAGATGAAGGCAATGTGACTTCTCAAAAATAGTCCCTGTGGACTGGCTTTTATGACCAGCTGAGGTCCCCATGAATATCAGGAACTGGAAGACAGTAGAAGGACAGGTATTACGGAGAGAATTAGGCATGAGACAAGCTGTGTTTAATGCCTAGTTGGGTGGTCTGGATAGGACTGTGATCACCAGAGAGGTAAGAAAAGAAGATGATTCAAAGGGACCTTGGGGTTGGTACGAGGCAAAGCAGACAACGGGGCCTGTTCATATCACTCAAAGATAAACATGACCAGATGTGTCTAGCTGGGGTTCTTAGAGAAAAGTATACGACAAGGCAAATGCTGTGCTAGTTTGTTTCTGGAAGATTTAAAATCCTGAGCAACAGTTCATGAAAGGCTTAAAGGACAAAAAAGTGCCAATGAAAAGGACTAAACTTGTCTCAAAAGTGGACACTTATTCCTCAGAGTAAGTCGTGTATGTTTTTCTCCTGCCCTTTTTCAGTATCCAGAAATGGCTGAGGAGAGGCAATGACCATGGCTGTAGTGCCAGCCTGAAGCATGCCAGACTTAGGAGACAACTCAGTCATCACGCGGGAGCACAGGACTGTTCCTCCTTGGCCCTGGCCTGGGCTGATCAGCTTGACGTGGCCCCACTGAGCCCACTGGAGATGGGGGAATGCATGGCAACCTCCTGGTATGACCTTAAGATAAGGATGCAAGATGAAGCATGGAAAACGATTTTGATTATGGAGATAAACTAGTGTGTCCATCCTGGCAGGAGGAAGGATATTCCGAATAGAGACACTTGTGCCTTTGAGTATCAGACTCTCGAAACGAAGTTTCCTAAGGAGCTGGAGTTTACCTTGGAATATCATCCTAAGAGAAGGACACGTCTGAAGCCAGTTTGATGCCACCCAGAGGAGGAGCTTGTCTCTGAAGAAGACAGTTCATAGTTCTGGCCACGTGTCAGACCGACGTGCAGGAGAAACTGGAGCTGGGACAATGATGGGTCGGTGCTGAGCGAGACCACACCTTGACCAGGACTGTTTGCTTAGGTATGCCTCCTGCTTTCAGTTTCAACCTGGACCTCACATCAAGGTGAACTTGGTGTGTTCATGGGTCACTGGACGGCTTTATTTCTTCTTGTTCCCAATGTGGCCTCGCTGACTAACCCTCTGCTTTTTATTATTACCTCTTTAGCTGGTGAGACTTCCAGGACAAAGGCTCTGGTAACAGTAGTAGCTTTCATCCACACTACAGTACCAGGCATCAGTCTTTCAAAGAAATACTAGATAGAAACAATGGAAACTTCTGTGAACAAAAGTTCCCAGAAAGAAACCCCTGCTGGAGAGATGGCCTGGTGGTTAAGAGCGCCGACCGCTCTTACAGAGGACCCGGGTTCGATCCCCAGCACCCACATGATGGCTGAGAACCGTCTGAAACTCCAATTCCAGGAGAACTCCAGTTCCAGGGGAATCCGACACCCTTTTCTGACCTCCGCGGCGTTGCACGACACGGGTGCACAAACTTGCATGCAGACAGTACATTCATACACATAAATAAATAAAATTAATAATAAAAAAAGAAACCCCTGCATCTTCAAACAGAACATTCTGCAAGGCTGCTTAACTGATCAGAACTTTAACAATTATGGAGAGTTTGGATTGTTGGAGGCCCAGTGCCTAATTAACATTTATCTTGGGTTATCTTTAGTCCCTAAGTAGGCATTCCTTCCTTCCTATGTGTGTGACCTAACATCCTGTGACTAATAGATAGAAACTATTTGGAATGTATGAACCACGAAAACTTAGTTTCCACCAACCAAAAGCTAAGAGTGTCTTCAGTAGTACCAGAGGCCTCTGTCGTGCTGTGACCACCTCTCTGATGAGAAGTGTTTTTATTCATAACTTCTTTGTTTTGTTCATTTAAAAACTTCATGAAATTGCTTTCACATTGTAAGAGGGAATTCGAGTGCTCTAAATCTGTGTTCCTGGGCCATGTTCCCTCATATTTGGCTCCAGAATAAATTGTCTCTTATCCCCTTTGAGCTCAGAGTTGTGTACCCATGCTGTATTTGACTCTGCCAGTTTTTCTTTAGCAGCCCTTAGCTGCTATCTCCTGAGACTATTGCCTGGACCTGGAGGTCCTACTATGTGCTGCAATCTCCATCATTAGAAACAATAAAATCAAAACTAAACAACAAAAACCTGGGAGAGAGATTTGTGGGGAAGATCTTTTTAAATGCAATTCTAGATTTGGGAAAATAAGGTAGAGACTCTCACAGAAAAGTATTCTCCATTAAAAAAAATTTATTTATTTTTGTATGTGTATAATTGTACTGTCTGCATGCAGGTCTGTGCACCCATGTTGTGCAATGCTGCGGAGGTTAGAAGAGGGTCTCAGATTCCCCTGGAACTGGAGTTCTCCTGGAATTGGAGTTACAGATGGTTCTCAGCCACCATGTGGGTGCTGGGGAATCAAACCCGGGTAATCTGCAAGAGCAGTTGGTGCTCTTAACCGCTAGGCTATCTCTCCAGCCCCATTATTCTCCATTTTTAAAATGGGGAAATAGCCTCAGGGATTTTTTTGTAAATTTTTAAATTGAATTTTTGTATATTTCATACAGAACATCTTAGTCATCTTTATACCCCTCCTCCTCCACTCCCCACTGGCACCTTCCCATAGCCCCTCAAATAAGTTAGAGACTCTCATTATTTCACAGAAAAACATTCTCCATTTTCAAAAGGGGAAATAGCCTCAGGGATTTTTAATGATATAATGAGATTTCCATGCTTGAAGTTTTTTGTTTCTCTGAATGTTCTTTCAAGGGTTTGTAGGGCAGGGAAGGGACTTGCTATAACTTTTTAAAAAATTCTCCTTCAGGTCCAACCTTGTATATCCTTCTTAATATGTTAAATTTGCAAGAGAAAAATATTGATAAGCAAAGGATAGAGGAGACGTTGAATTTCTATCCCTGGATCGTTGAGTACCAGGTTCAGTGCACAGGCTCTAACAGGCTGAACCAAAGGGAGGAAAGTGGGGTTGTCTGGGTTTTGTTTACACTGCATATCAAAGCTCAGAAAAGGAAAGGTTAGTTCTTCCTGGTGAGGCCTAGATCCTCCTTTCTCATAGGCACAGGCTTCTTTTTTATAAATTCATTTCCATTTTCCCCCTGTAATTTTAAGCTGTTCTGTTACAAGATCAATTAGCATTTGCTTGAATCAGAAATCCTGTCTAGATTCCCTAAATAGTTTCATTACATGAATGGTATAATGCTAATCTCTGAGTATCTTAAGGGTTTGGAAGACATCTGGAAGAGCAGAAAAGACAATTAAGTGTGTAAAGAAGACATCCTATAGGAGCTGGAAAGGACACACCCAAAGGCCCTAAGGTTGTTAATGAAAATCTCAGTGCTAAGTGTTGGCTACCTCCCTATAATTTGTTGCCAGATGGTCCCCCGAGACTCTGTAAATGATAGAAGATATTTCGCCTCTAATTGGTGGCAGGATGGAATTAGAGAGTATGACACTATTGCTGAAGATACTACATGGTTTGATTGTAAGACATGGCAAAATCATTCTGGGATTGAGTTGAACATTGCCTCCCTACTGGCTGGCTTTAGGATTTTATCAACAGTCTTCCTTGGCTGTGGACCTCGCTTGCTACACTATCAATATGCCAGACAAGTTGTGCTTGCTGGCTTAATAGAGGCTTGGCTATTATGGGTGTAACCACAATTTTCTAATTGGATTCAAGCCTTGTTCCACAGCAGGAAATTCATGTTTAGTACTGTGAGGCAGGACATAGACCTATGGCTGGGGAGGTTAGAGGCCCCAGTGGGGAAGCAACTGTTACTGTTCTATCATATACTGGTGAAATTATATATCATATACTAGTGAAATTACCTTGTGAACATGTCCATTTATGCCCATAAACTATTGCTGTGGTCAGCCTTGGTTGTGGAGGAAAATGTACAGTGGCTAAGTTTCACAGATATAGAGAGTCATGCATAGTCAAACTGCTGGTAGTGAGTGTTTAGATGTCATGGTTGCTCAGTGCTCAAAAAAGGATTGTGAACATATCATCCCTTCTTAGGCTTAAGAAACCCCATAGAAGCAGGGTGGGAAGAATAGTAGAGATGGAGAGAAGCGGTACAATGCTGTGGCTTTTTTCCCCTCTGGCCATAACATGATAATCCATTGCCACACTGGAGTGGAGATTACCTTCCCAGAGTCTTGGAGACAGATAAGCAGAGCAATACAGTGCTAGCTAGAACTTTAAAAATAGTAATTAAAAATTGCTTATTTACTTTATGCATATGCATGTTATGTAAGTATACCCCTGGCATGCAGTACCCCTAGAGGCCAAATGAGTGTATCAGATCTCCTAGAACTGGAGTTACAGACATTGTTAGTCACCATGTGGGTACTGGGAACCAAACTGAGATTCTCTGGAAGAGCAGCCAGTGATTTTTAACTGCTGAGCCATCTCTCCAAATGAGAGGATTTCCTTTTTTTAAAAATTTATTTATTTATTTTTTTTATCAAATCTAGACCCATGTCCCCCCCCATTCCCCCACCCCACCAGAGCTCATGCATTCTGCCAGACATGCTTTTCATCTCTTTCTCAGTCTTTCTCAATATTCTCCATGTGGAATTTGACTGTTTTGAGCAGAAGTTCACTGTTTCAGTCAGTTCTTTGATGCAGTCCTTTCTGTTGTTGTTGTTGTTGTTGTTGTTGTTGTTTCCAATATGCATCACTCCCAGCTGCTTTGGACAAAAGCTCAAGGGGCTGTGCATAAGAAATACTTACAACTAGGTAATTGGCACTAGCTAGCATCCACAGATGAGGGATACCATTCGTCGTTTGTTTTTCTGGGACTGTGTTACTTCACTCGGCATGATGTCCTCTAGCTCCAGCCATTTTCCTGCAAAGCTCATGATGTCATCTTTCTTTACTGCTGCATAGAACTCCATTGTGTAGATGTACCACATTTTCTCTATCCACTCATCAGTTGAGGGGCATTTGGGTTGGTTCCAGCTCCTTGCTATTATGAAGAGAGCTGAAATAAACATGGCTGTGCATGTATCTCTGCGGTGGGGTGAGTCTTGAGAGTACATACCCAGGAGTGGTATGGCTGGGTTGGGTGGCAAGTTCATTCCAAGTCTTCCAAGGGTTCTCCTCACTGCTTTCCATAGTGGCTGAATGAGTTTACATTCCCACCAGCAGTGGATGAGTGTTCCCCTTTCCCCACAACCTCTCCAGCACTTAGTATCATTTGTTTTCTTGATCCTAGCCAGTCTTATTGGAGTAAGATGATATCTTAAAGTGGTTTTCATTTGCATTTCCTTAATGATTAGTGATGTTGAACAGTTCTTGAGGTGTTTCTCAGACATCTCTAATTCCTCACTTGTGAAGTCTCTGTTCAGTTCTTTGCTCCATCTATTGAGTGGGTCATTTGTTTTCTTTTTTCTTTGTTTTTTGAGTAGTTTATATATTCTGGAAATCAATGCTTTGTCAGATGTATCTGCAGTGAAGGTTTCCTCCCACTCTGTGGGATTTCTCTTCACTTCCTTGATTGTTTCTTTTGATGTACAGAAGCTTTTGAGTTTGATGAGGTCCCATTTGTCAATTGTCGACCTTAATTCTTGTGCAGCTGCTGTCTGATTTAGGAAGTCTTTTCCTACGGCTATGTCTTGTAGTCTGCTGCCAACTTTTTCTTCTATCGCCTTCAGAGTTTGGGGTTTCACGTTGAGGTCTTTGGTCCATCTGGAGTTGACTTTTGTACAGGGTGAGAGATAGGGGTTTAATTTCATTCTTCTACAAGTGGTGATCCAGTTTTGTCAACACCACTTGCTGAAGATGCTGTCTTTTCTCCATTGTGGCTTCTTGGCCCCCTTGTCAAATATAAGATGGCTGAAATTGTATGTACTCAGGTTTGGATCTTCAGTTTTGTTCCATTGGTCAACAGGTCTGTTTTTGTGTCAGTACCAGGCTGTTTTTATGACTATAGCCCTATAGTATAGTTTGAAGTCTGGTCTTTTTTTTTGTTTAAAAGCTGAACAATATTCGTGTGTGTGTGTGTGTGTGTGTGTGTGTGTGTATCATACTGTGTATCCATTCATCTATTGATGAATACCTAGGTTGAGTCGGTACTTTTGATGTTAATTCTACTGTAGTAAACAAAGAGTACGAATGTTTTTTGACATACTGGTTTCCTTTCTTTTCAGTCTATAACATGTGGTGGTTTGATTGGGAAATGTCTCTCATAGGCGTACATACATATCTATACAGTTAGTCCCCAGGTAGTGGCATTGTTTAAGGAGCTCATGGAATCTTTAGAGGCAGCTCCTCTTTGTAGGAAGTACATCACTCTGGGCAGGCTTTGAGAGTTCATAGCCTCACCTCATGTTCAGTTTGCTGTCTCTGCTTCATGTTTGCCATTGAAGGTGTGGTCCCTGAGCTTCCTGCCATGACTTCCCATCATGCTCATTCATCCCTCTGAATCTGTACCCAGTAAATTCTTCCTTCTATAAGTTGCTTTTGGTCATGTATTTTTTAAATCACAGCAACAGAAAAGTAACCAATACATACCCTGTAGAGGAATTGTATCATATAGAGGTTTCGTTTTTAATTTATAAAGGCCCCGATTATTGTTTATAACAACGGCTGTACTGTTCGAATTACTATCAACAGTGTATGACAGTTCCTTTGTCCCACGTGCTTCCAATAGATATTTGTTACCTTTTTGACGGTAGGTATTCTAATGAGGGTGAGATGACATCTTATTTGAGTTTCAGTTTGCCTTTATCTGTTGATAAGTGATCTTAAGCACCTTTTCCCAGTTAACTGTTGGTTGTTTGTTTATTTTTTTTCTCTAGTGCAGGAACTTGTGCATGCTAGGCAAGTGCTCTACCACTGAGGTAACATCTCTAACCCTTCCATTAGTATGTTTTCTTTTGAGATGTATTTATTTACATAATTACAAAACTGTTCTTTGTTTCTTTGCTGTTAAGCCTTTTGTTTTTGTTGTTCTTTATGTGTTCTGGACATTATTTTCTTATGGGGAGAATAGTTTGCAAACATGTTCTCACATTCCACAGGTTGTCTCTTCAGTTTGATTATTGCTGCACAGAAGCTTTTTAGCTTGAAGGGATTTCATTTTCCTATTTTTCTTTTGTTGCCTGTCCTTTGGGGTCATACAAAAAATATCTGGTTAGATTATGTCCTGAACTCTTCTTCTATGTTTAATTATAGTAGATTCGTATTTTCAAGTCTTTGAAAATTTCTAGTTGATTTTTGAGAGAAATGAAGGTAGACCTCCTATTTCTCACCATATAAAGAGGAACCATTTTTAATTTTATTTTATGTGTAGGAGTGTATTGCCAGCATATATGCCAGTACATTTGTGCCATAAAATGTCTGTGGAAGTCAGAAGAGATCATTGGATTCCCCTGGAATCGAACTTATGGACAGTTGTTAGCTGCCATGTGGGTACTGGGAATCCAGCCTGGTTCTTCTACAAGAACAGCCATTGCTTTTAACCACTGAGCCATCTCTCCATAAAGGGGAATCCTTACAAATACATAGTTATGCATTGTGTAATGAGGGATATATGTTCTGAAAAAAGGTATCTGAGGCTGATTCTGTCATTTTGTGAGCATCATAGTACATTTATACAAAATAAAGTGGCTACAAAGTCAGGTGCATATGCGGGGCACTGTTGTATATGTGCTCCCTTATTGACCATAACATTATTATATTAGATTACAGTAGATTCTCTGTTAGATTACGCCATTTACTTTCTTGAAACCTTCCAGTGGCTTCCCATGTTACTTGTTTTTAATTCCATTTTCCCATTTTAAACTATTTGCAGACCCTACTGTTATCTGAAATTATTTTACTTATTTCCTACGTGTATCCATCTTGGTGTAAGCTTCTTGAGAAATGGCCCCTCCCTGCCTTCTTCAGCCTTACTGCTGTGCTATACCAGGGCCCTGAACTGGATTCTTCTGGGTTAGGTATTCTAAGACTTGTTTTTGGTCTTTTTTGAGACAGGATCTCCATGAAACTTGCTGTGTAGACCAGGATGGCCTCTGTCTCACAGAGATACAGCTGCCTCTGCCTCCCAACTGCTGGGATTAAAGGTGTGCACCACCATGCCCAACTACTCTAATGCATTTTACAAGTTGAATTAAAATAATATTTAAGNTATGTGCTGGCTAGCTTTAGTGTCAACTTGACACACCTGGGTTGAGGGAGCCTCAATTGGGGAATTGGCTCCATTGGATTGGCCTGTGGCCACATCTGTGGAGTATTGTCTTGATGTTCGAGCAATGTGGGAGGGCCCAGCCCACAAGAGTGGTGCCACCCTGGGCAGGTTGTTGTGTACTGTATAAGAAAGCAGGCTGGGCATGAGCCAGAGGAGCAAGCCAGTGAACAGCACTCCTCCATGGCCTGTGCTTCAGCTCCTGCCTCCAGGTTCCTTCCCTGAGTTCCTGCCTTGGGCTCCCTAAGTGATGAACTGTGACCTGGGAGATGTAAGCTGAATAAACCCTTTCCTCCCCAAGTTGGTGTTGGTCAGAGTGTTTTGTCACAGCAATGGAAGACAAACTAGGACAAGATGTAAAATAGTAAATGTAATAAATCATGTTAATGGACTTAAAAATCATGTGGTCATGGTAATATATTCAGAAAAGTCCTTTGACAAAATACAACATGCATTTCTATTAAAATTCCTAGAGGGAATTGGAATGGAGTGAACATACATCAACATAATTGTTGTATTCAACCAACCCACACACACCACCATTATAAGAGGAGCAAAACTTTAAGCATTCCCTTTAAAATAAGGAACAAGACAAGGATATCTACTATTGCCACTCTTTTTAATAAAATGCTTCAAAGTCTGGCTAGGGCAAAAATACAATATAACAAAAATAAAAGAGTTTTAATTGGAAAAATATGTCAAATCACTCCTATTTGTAGATGGTATGGCATCACATATAAGAGGTACCAAAACTTAAAAAAAGTCCTAGATTACAAAATGTCCTAGGTTACAAAATAAATTTACAAAAATCAGTAGCCTTTCTAATTACCAATAACAAACAATTGGAGAAAGAGTTCATGGATCCCCTCCTGTTAAAAAATATCTAGGAATAAACCAGACCAAAGACATTAAAGATCTCTATAATGAGAAATTTAAATCTTCGAAGAAAGAGATTGAGAAAGGCCCCTGAGAATGAAAAGATCTCCTATTCTTTTTTTTTAATTTTTTTAATTAATTTTATTTATTTCTGTATGTGTATGAATGTACTGTCTGCATGCAAGTCTGTGCACCTGTGTCTTGCAACGCCGCGGAGGTCAGAAGAGGGTGTCGGATTCCCCCGGAACTGGAGTTCTCCCGGAATTGGAGTCCCAGACAGTTCTCGGCCGCCATGTGGGTGCTGGGGATTGAACCCGGGTCCTCTGTAAGAGCGGTCGGTGGTCTTAACCGCTAGGCCATCTCTCCAGCCCCGAAGTAGATTACTTTTTATGAATAATCATCTGCTATTCTCAACTGGATGTAAGTCACTTGATGACTGGAGGGTCATATTCTATGCACTTTTTATTGTTACCAAAACGTGGCATGAGTGTAACAGATACTGAACACATTTATTTTCATTTTTTGTATGTGTGTGGTATGCATAGGTGTGATCATGCATATAAGCATGTGTATGGGCACATGTATGTGTAAGTGCATGTGCACATGCATCCATATGTGTGTGGAGGGCACAGGTTGACTTCAGATGTCTTCTTTGATCATTCTCCATCTTATACATTGAACCAGGGTTTCTCACTTGAACCACTGCACTTCCTTTATGATGACAAAGTAGACACCGTATTACATTCTTAATGTATTTTATTTCAACTAATTGTGCCAGTTAGTGGGGCTGTTTGCAGAGGGAGGAATCACATCACTGGGGGTGAGCTTTGTGAATTCATAGCTTTGCTCCACTTCCAGCTTGCTCTCTCTGCTTTCTGTGTTTTAAGATGTGACTTTTAAGCTTTCTGCTCCAACTGCCTCCTACCATGCCTTCCCTGCCACATGCTTCTCTGCAACAGTAAGCCCAATAAACTCTTCCTTTTATAAATTTCCTTGGTAGTGCTATTTAATTACAGTAATAGAAAACTAACTAATCAGAAAAATATTGCTCCAAAACTTAGTGGCTTCAAATTACACAATCTACTACCTCACAGTTTCCATAGCTGAGGAATCCAGTCATATCTTTTGCCTCATGGTCTTCCCTAAGTCTGACAACGTATGCTGGAACTGCAGTCTCACCGAAGAATCTCCTGGCAAAGGATTAGCTCTCTTCATTGTCTGTAGAGATGGCAAAATTCAATTCTTTGATGGTCGCTGGGTTGAAAACCTGTTTCACACTGAATATTAGTTGGAGATCACCCATAGTTGTTTGCTATGTGGGTTTTCTCACATGGCAGCTTGTAACATGACATCCTGCTTCATAGGCGCAAGGATATGAGACAAATTAGAGAGAAAGTGATAATACAAGCAAGATGGAAGCCATAGTCACTGTAGGCTCATTTCCTAAAGCTTCCATCATTGGCAGCATGGCACCCAGTCTAGCTCCTGGGAGGGGGTTGCTGCATCATGTGAATAGCCAGCAGGGAAGGCCTTTCAAAGTTACTTATAAAGCTGCCATCTTTTTACTCTTTTTTTCTTTTATATTCTGCAATTAATTTTTTATTGAGCAACTGTTTTGTAGTAAGAATTACATAAGAATTACATAATTTACTTTAAACATCAGCACATCTTTTAAAATAGATTTTTTTTGTGATTTTCATACAAAATAATTTGATGGTATTTAGATCCCCTCCTACGTCTGTATCTCCTTTTATTGTCCTTTCCCAATTTAATGTATTCTATTATATATAGAATAACACCTATAAAGTCCAATTTGTGTCCCAAAATGTCCTTCAGTGTGGGTCTATCCATTTGAGCCTGGTTAATCTACCACAAGCCCCATCATTGAAAATGACATTTCTGGGCTGGAGAGAGGCCTAGCGGTTAAGAGCGCCGACCGCTCTTACAGAGGACCCGGGTTCGATCCCCAGCACCCACATGGCGGCCGAGAACCGTCTGAAACTCCAATTCCAGGAGAACTCCAGTTCCAGGAGAATCCAACACCCTCTTCTGACCTCCGCGGCATTGCACGACACGGGTGCACAGACTTTCATGCAGACAGTACATTCATACACATACAGAAATAAATAAAATTAATAAAAAAAATTAAAAAAAAAAAGAAAANGACATTTCTTCGTTCTCCTGACAGCCATCTGGTCTCAAGCTGTTTCCCTGTGTTTAGGTTGGCAGGGGTTTTTACCCATTTCCTCAGGTGCTATGTTTTTTTTTTTTTTATTTTTTTAATATCTGGTTTTGAGCTTGCATGGACTTTCGTGCTTGTCACCATTGCTGAAATTCATAATGGTAAGCTGACCAGCTGTCTTGGAACTCTATCCCCAGGTCTTCTGCAAAACCAGCCAGTGCTCTTAACCACTGAGACATCTCTTCAGTCCTTTTCAGAGGGTTTGTGTCAACAAAAAGCTGATGGTATTAGCCTCCAGTTACTTAACATCCTTTCAAGAAATAACACTGTGCCCTGGACATTAGATAGTGCGTAAGTCTAAAACAGAGAGACGGAGTCTCAAACCAGGGCAGAGAAGATTCTTTTTATTTCGCCCTCACCTCATTATCCAGTTGCATGTGTGCTTTGAGCAGTCCAGGGCACACTGTCTTCCTTTCCCATTCCAGAGACTATGATTCTTTGTGCTAAAGGTGAAAGAGAACCGAGTGAACTGCAGTGAGTGGCTGAAGACCTTCAAAGTAATTTTCCAAACGACTCATGAATTGATAAAGGATAGGCTCAGCCTGGCAGAGCATTTGTTTGTTGCCGCCTGTAATCTCTTCCTCTTATAAACAAATTACTTTTGAATAATAAAAGGCATAAAATAAAACCTCATGGTAAGGTTGCAGAATCTGGCATTCTGTAAGCAGTTATGCTCTGTCCTCATGATTTATGGGTAACTGCTGATTGTAATTAGCTGAAAGCATTCAGAAGTTGAACTTTAAATATGTAACTAGGAATTCTCATCATCATTTATTTATTTAGATTGTGGTTGTGTGAGAATTTCAAGCCAATAAATCTAACATATCATCTTAAGAAATGAAAAGATCTTAGTGGTTGAAATAAGGATATAAAATAATTGTACAGATAAATATGATTTTTCTAAAAGTACAGATACTTTCTGAAGGCTTTGGATTTGTTTAAGAAGTTGGAAAACATATCTCCTCCTAAAATGTATGTCATTACTAGCTTGGGGTTAGTTGGTGATAACTACATGAATAGGTCTCACTTTTTAAAGATGAAAATCATTTCTTCTTTGTGTTTATAATTCTTCAAAGCTTTGTATACTTATTATAGAAAAATCCAGAAAATAGAATTAAAAGCTGGCCAAAAGCCCACATATATTAGTCCATACAAGGACATCTGTATCCTCTAACTACTATGGTACTCATTATTTTTTGTTCTTACATCTTATGATATGTTACTTATTTTATTGGCATAGCACCTCATTTTCTATCTTGTTTAACCACTAGCTCTAACATTGTTTCTCACAGTCTTAACCCACAGCCCCTTTGGTGTGGGAAAAATATATTCTTAGAGTTGACATATTTGAAGTAATGCTTATTTACACTATAGAAAACATATTAGGCTGAGTTCTCTGGTATCAGGGAAAGGACTGTTGAGTAGGAGAATGCATTAACCATTTGTACCAGAACAGGAAGAATCATTAAATATATTGCAAGAAGACAGTATCATAAGGTGATGGATGGTGGATGAGTGGGGGTGGGGTGTCTTTTGGAGAAGGACTTGCTTGCTTATCATGAGTTTCTCTGTGTGAAGTTTCTTGGCATGTAACTCATGTCATGTGAAGGAGAGAAAGCTGGCCAGTATACAGTTTTGAGAAGTTACTACGAGCTGTTATGCACACAGTTTTCAGTTATGCGATGTGTGCTGCGCAAATAAAAGCCATGTAAATAAGGTCCATGCAAATAAGGGCAATCTGGTTATAAGGTTCAAAATGCTTTGGTCACAGGACACAAGGCTGCAGCTAGTCATGGTAGGTTCCAGAAGTTCGTGGCTTCTTGCCCATACTCCTGAAAATTCCCTAAGAGTGACCTGCTCCATTTTCCAGTCTATTGTCAATAGCTTTCCCTCCACATTTCCTCTGGATGGAGCAGCAAACTTCATTAAAGATCTCTATAACTGCTTCAAGCTAGGCAGAGGGTGACACTCTGGCCCTGCCAATTATATGTTACTCTGGCAATGGTTCCATGGGGTGCCGCAAAAAGGAAGCTATATTTGGGCACCGTTTGGATGGAATGGTCCTTGTTGTCTGGTCAAAGGGACTTAAGGGATGTAGGGCTTCCACTGGAAGGTTTGAAGACCTTGTTGAAGAGTCCTCTAGGGAGGGAACTGTCAAACCCTAGAAGATACAAACCTGCCAGACAGTTTTAAAAATGTAAGGACCAGGCCCAGCACGGTGGTGTAGGCCTTTCATCCCAGCAGAGGCAGGTGGATCTCTGTAAGATGGAGGCCAGCCTAGTCTACATGAATTCCAGACCAGCTGGGGTTACAAGGAGACTATGTCTCAAAAAAAAAAAAAAAAGCAACAAGGACCAAGTGCAAGGAAGAAAAAAGTGAGTGAGCAGGAGGCGCAAAAGGAAAGCGAGGATGGTTGTTTAATTTACAGTCAACTTGTTTTTTTTGTCCAAATCACTGGAACATTTATAATATTTTGGAGATATTGTATTTCACTACATTTGTTGATTACAAAGCAGCATTCTTCCGCTAAAATGGTACAGGTCCCACCTCAAGCAGCAGTCAGCAAATCTGGACACAGTGGTTTTGAAGTACAACTACCACAAGTGAAAGCTGAAAGTTCTTGAGCTAGTGCTGTTATTTGGTTAGTGAGTTCTAGGGCAAGTCTTTGAGCAGTCTAAAGAAAAATAGCAATAGCTGGCTGAGGAAAATGTTACTAATGGTAAATACACCTATAGCAATGCACAATCTTCTAACAATTTGATTAAACATTTTAAAGTAGCTTAGTGTCTTTCAGGATTTTCTGATGTAAATATTTTATAGAAGGGTTGTTTTTTATGTCAATATTTTCTTGTGTTATAACATTACCATTTTGTATTCGTAGTTGATTTTTTGTAAATTTTAAAAAATTTATTTATTTCTTTAAGTGTATGAAATGACTGGTGCATGCCGGTCTGTGACCATGTTGTGGATGCGCGAGGTCAGAAAGAGGGGTCAGATCCCCTGAAACGGAGTTAAAGATGGCGTGCAGAGAAATGGCCAGAGGTTGATTATATACTGATTCATGGGTTGTAGCCAATGGTTTGGCTGTTGGTCAGGGACTTGGAAGGATCATGATGGAAAATTGGTGAGGAAGACATTTGGGGAAGAAGTATGTGGATAGAGCTCTCTGAAGTCAAAGGATTGAAGATACTTTGTCTCATTAAATGCTCATAAAAAGGTGATCTCATCAGAGAATGAGTTTAATAATTAAGTAGACGGATACTCATTCTGTGGATAGTCAGCCTTTCTCAGCTTCCCTGTTGTTGCTCATGGCCATGACAAAGTGGTCATTGTGGCAGAGATGGAGGTTATGCATGGGTGACAGCATGGACTTCCACACACCAAGGTGATCTGCTAAGCTGCTGAGTGCAGATTTGCCAACAGCAGAAACAAACATTGAGCGGATATGCTGCTATTCCTGGGGTGACCAGCCAGCAACCTGGTGGCAGGTTGATTTGGCCACTCCTCATGGAGGGAGATTTTTGTCCTTGCAGGAATAGTACTTTTCTGTTTGGATTTGCCTTTCCTGCAGTAAAGCTTCTGCCAAAACTACCATCCAAGGACTTACAGAATGCCTTATCCCATCATGTATTTCTCAGCATTGCTTCTGAAAGAACTCACTTCACAGCAAAGAAGTGCGACTGTAGTCATGGTCATGCATGGTATCCACTGGTCTTACATGTTCCCACACCCAGACAGTAGCTTGATAGAAGATGGAATGGCCTCTAAGACACAGTTACAGTGCCAATTTAGCAATCCTGGAGGGCTGGGGCAAGTTCTCCGCAAGCAGTATATGCTTTGATCAGCGTCCACTATATGGTCTGTTTCTCCATAGGAGTTCATGGGTCTCAGGAAAGGGTGGAAGTGGGAAGATTCCACTCACTATCACCTAGTGACCGGTAGAAAATTTTTGCTTCCTGTACATAGACCTTGCGTTCTGCTGTCTAATGTTTTTGGCTCCAATGGGGGAAGTGCTTTGCAGGGAATACAGCAAACGTTACTTGAATGGAAGCTAAGACTCCCCTGGCATTCGGGCTTTACTGCTTTTAAGACAGGCTAGGAAGGATAACAGTGTAGGAGGATGATTGATCCAGAGTACCATGGGAATTTGGACTTTCTCACAATGGGGCAGGAAGATTATTTGGAGGCAGGAAGATGCTGTAGGGCTTTCTGTGCTACCATGTCCTATGTTAGGTCAACGGGAAACTCCAAAACAACCAGACAGATAAATGGCCAGACCTTTCAGGGATGAAGGTAATGGGATCCATACATCCAGGGAAGAGCCAAGCTGAGAGGTCTTGTGATGGTGGAGGAAATACGATATGGTGTAGAGAAGGTGTTTATAATTTATTCCAGCTGAAAGGCAATGGGACCAGTTGGAACGTGGATTTATAGATAATTTAAGATTTTGTCCTATTTGGTTAGAATGTGCTTGTCTTCATTAATATAGTGTATAATATATATGTATATTAAGTGGATATGTGTGGTTCGTTCCCTTTTGAAATGTGCATGAGATTGGTAAGTTTGTTTTGTCATATTGTAGGTTATTAGATACTGAAGGACTAAGTTATTTCAAGGACATTACAACTCCTCTAAATATAAGTTTGCTTTGCACATGAATACTTATAACATGGTTGGTGGAATATGACGCATTGTTCGCAATTGACATTAAAGCATAACATAAGGAGTAGGCTATTTATTGGATGTCAAGTTGACAGGGTGGACTTGTGATGGTTTATCCTGGGTGTCCTCGATCTGGACTAAGGAACATAGAGAAAAGGTTTGAATTGGAACAACCTAAAACCGGATGGCCCAACCAAGTGGGGTTAACTTCTGCTGGCAGGTAGTATTAAGGCATGGCAGCGGGGAGTGGTCCTTTTCTTCCTGCAGCGTTGCTTCTATCTGTGAAGTTTGTCTGCTGCTGTGATCAGATCCAGCGTGTATGAGACTCGGAGATCTTCTGGATCCATTCAGGCTCGCTAGTTGGGACTACTGAGATATCAGCCTGGGCGGACTGAGCAGTTTCTGGATTCGGCTTTCCAGTGTGGTGAGCTATGTTGGACTCCTTGAACTCTGTCATTGAGCAAATCCATAAATTGTATATAGCTTATATTCTCTGGTTGGCTTTCTGTTTTTTTAGAGAATGAAAATAACCGTGGCATGAGGAAAATGGTTATAATAGCGTAAATAAACCTATAGAATGAATCTCCTCAAATTACTTAAACGTTTATAAAGTAGGTTTAGTTTTCTCATGATTTTCTGATGATTATTTTTAGAGGGTTTTTTATTTTGTATGTATATTTTTCTTCTTATACACATTCTTTTTTTTTTTTTTCCTTTTTTAATTCTTTTAGATTTATTTTTTAATCTTTTTAAAAATTTTTATTTATTTTTGCTGTGTATAATGTACTTCTGCTGCAGGTTCCGTGCACCATGTCGTGCATGCTGTCAGAGGTCGGATGAGGCTTCGATTCCCTGGAATTGAGGTCAAAATGGGTTCTCACCGCCTGTAGGGTGTGGGAATTGAACCTGGTCCTTGCAAGGCAGTTGGTGCTCTAAACTGGCATCTCCAGTCTAGTTTAGATTATTTTTATTGTAATGTAGAGATTGATAGATATTTGGTATGTTAATCAGGTTACATATGTTTTAATGACGGTCCCTTCAGGGAACTGTGTATAGAGGTCAGGATTGACTCTCCTCAGAGGTGGGTAGTCTGAGAGTTAGGAACTTGATATTTTTGGATTTAAATTTTTAATTTAGGGTTAAGAATTCAAATGTCACCAGGATACAGGATCCTCTGCTCTGTGATTATGACACGAAGTCTGCCCAACACTTTTGCTTAAGAAATTTAGCGGTTCAGAAGCAATTCAAATACTAACATAATTAACTTCCTTTGAACTTCAAAATAGAGAGTAGAAGGAAAGTGGAGATAAATTTTCACCTTGTGGTAATTTGTCTTAAAGCACTGAATAGGGCTATGAAAAGTCATTGCTCTGACTGGCTAAAAGAATGGGCGTGACCCAATGGGGCTCCTTTCTAGTAACTCAATGTTTGCTTATCTGGGGTGCCTGAAAGCAGACCAAAAAGTTGTTTGATTGGCAAAGGTTGGATGCTGAGATGGCTTCAGTGAGAAATATATCTTTCCTTGGGAGTGTTGTGATGCACTTGTGTGGGCACGCAGATTGGGTGGACGCGGGGTCAAGAGAGAGCCAGACAGATGTCCAGTTCTGAATTAAGCCAATGATTTCAGAGCTAGAGAATGAAGACTAGGGGGGTGGCGGTTTAATGGCCAAGAAGGGATTGAGCGGATTGAAGTTGGAGTGGGAGGCAGTTCAGTTGGAGGTACAGGCTGCAGTGAAGATGAGTTAAGAGGTTACAAGTTCCAGAATATTGAAGGTCTGGCATGCAAAGAAGTAAACACAGTAAGACGTGAATCTAGAAATCTGTTGTCTTTTATGTTTCCTTGTTTGGTATGGTTGGCTTGGTTTTTACAAAGAGTCCAGGGCTCAAAATTTTTCTGTCTACTTGTCAGCAGGATATCTCGGGAAAGCACGGAATGTTCTTCGCCTTGAAAAAGGATATTAGCTAACATCCGACAAGTCTTCGGAAGATATTGTTTGTGATTTACTTACATACATAGAAAATACTAGTTAAAATACTACTTAAACCAGGTGTGGTGTTGCTACTTTAGTCCAGTGTTTGGGGAGGCGAGGAGGCAGATCTCTTATGGTGACGAGAAGCTAAGGGAGAACTGTTCAAAGACATTTAAAAAACCTCCAACCACTTTAGTGTGTGTAATTCTCGATTATGTGGTATGTTAATCCATATTTATTAAAAAATTGTCCCATAGAAGCAGAGGTATGTTATTAGGAGTTTACTAATTGATGCAGAGTTATATGTTGTTAGTAAATGCAGATGGGTGACATATGGAAATTCTTTTCAAATATTTTCTTTATTAAAATTGTCTTTAGTTTTATGTGTATAAATGTTTGTTGAATTATTGTCTTGTGTCTGCTGCACAGAGATCAGAAGAGGGCATCCGATCCTGGAACTAGAGTATGATGGTTCTTAGCTGTCATGTGGGTGCTGGGACTGACCCAGGTCTTTGCGAAGCAAGCTAGTGTGTTAATTCATGAGCTCTCTCGGCCTCATCGCCAATTTTTTAACATGGGTTGAATGTATAGTAAAGCGTCTTTGCATACTTATGAATAGTTACTCAAGTGAGATAGCAATGAAACATAAAAATGATGAAGAGATTGAGGGCCAAGGAAGGAGGCTCTGTGCTCGTGGATTTGCTGATAATCACAATAGACTGTCCATTCTGTTAAGATTCGATTAATCAATCATAACAGCAGTGTGCTAGATAGAAATTTCCAAGTGTTTATAGTCCAAAGTGGTCTGGTAACCAGTCTCTTGCGTAAAAGTACACATAGGAAGCATATAAAATATTAAGTTGCGTAATCAGTGCGATGATATTGGAATAGTAAGTGGAGGAATAGAGAGCTAGAATTTTCTGCATATCGTCACTGGTATTCACAGATGTAGGAACACTACTGAGAAAAGAAGTGTCTTCAGTAAATAGTCTGGAATCGAATAACCATATGCAGAGAATGAAGTGTTTCTATTTATCAGTAGTTAAAAAATCAACTCAAGTGGTTAAAAATTTAAACTCATGCCAGAGTACCACCTCTGTGAATACTAAGAATGTAGAGGAAATCCTTTTGGCTTGCTGGAAAAGAATCCAGACCAGATCTCGAAAGCAGAAAGAAGCAAAGTAGACAATGAAAATCTTATACAAGCGAGAAACATGGGTGGAAAGACTTACAATGAGAAATATTTTAAGTTTTATAGCGCGGGTGATATTAGGCATATACAATATTAAAAATCATAGCAGAAGCATTTGTTAAAGGTGAACAGAGACTAAAGTGACCTTATTAAAAGAAAAATAAGATATGAAAATTCCTCAACACATTAACATCAGAGATTTAATAAAACCAACTGACGTACATTGCCTAGTAAAGTATTTTGCTTGTGAGATATCTTTAATGGCGTGCCAGCTCCCAGCCAAAAGTAATTAATTCTAAAATAATCAAGTGGTAACAATGTATGGGAGGATGTAGGAAAGAATTTAGTAGCAATGTATTTAGTATAGTATTGTATTATAGAAAATGTGTGGGGTCCTCAAAAGGTAATCAATGCACATATGGGATGAAAAGGTTTGCCAGAGCAGTGGAGGTGTCTATGTTTTGCCATTTGCAACTATTTAATAAGAAGGTTGGAAAACAACAGGCTAAGGAAGGAATAACAGTAGTAGGAGGAGTGATTGATCCAGACTACCATGGGGAAATTGGACTTTTTCTCCACAATGGGGGCAAGGAAGATTATGTCTGGAAGGCAGGAGATGCTGTAGGGCGCCTTCTGGTGCTACCATGTCCTATGATTAAGGTCAACGGGAAACTCCAACAACCCAAACCAGACAGGACAATAAATGGCCCAGACCTTTCAGGGATGAAGGTATGGGTCACTCCTCCAGGGAAAGAGCCAAGCCCTGCAGAGGTCTTGCTGATGGTGGAGGAAATACAGAATAGGTAGTAGAAGAAGGTAGTCATAAATATCAGCTGAGGCCATGGGACCAGTTGCAGAAACGTGGATTATAATAGATATTAACTTTTGTCCTATTTGGTTAAGAATGTGCTTGTTCATATATATATATGTGTATATATATATATGTATATTAAGTGGATATGTGTGTTGTTCCCTTTTGAATGTGCAACTGAGATATGTGTTAAGTGTTGTCATATTAGGTTATTAGATACTGAAGGACTAAGTTATTCTCAAGGACATTACCACCTCCTCTAAGATATAATACTTTGCTATTGCACATGAGATACTTATAACATGTTAGGTGGAATTATGACCCTGCCATTGTTTGCAATTGACATTAAAGCATAACATAAGGAGAGGCTATTTATTGGATGTCAAGTTGACAAGGGGTGGACTTGTGATGGTTAATCCTGGGTGTCAACTCGACTGGACTAAGGAACAAATAAGAGAAAAAAAGGTCTTCTGATTGGACCACCTCAACCCGGATGGCCCACCCCAAATGTGGGCGTTACCTTCTGCTGGCAGGTAGTATTTAAGGCCATGGCAGCGGGAGCTGGTCCCTTTTCTCCTGCAGCTTGCCTCTCTCATCTGGTGAGTTTGTCTTGCTGCTGTGATCAGATCCCAGCGTGTACTGAGACCGGCAGATCTTCTGGAATCCATTCGGGCCTTCAGCACTAGATTGGGACTACTGAGATATCCAGCCTTGCGGACTGAGCAGTTCCCTGGATTCTCGGCCTTTCCAGCGTGGTGCAGCTACTGTTGGACTCCTTGAACTCTGTCATGTGAGCAAATCAATAAATTGTATATAGCTATATATTCATCCTGTTGCTTCTGTTTCTTTAGAGAACCCTGACCAATACACCCTGGCATGAGGAAAATGGTTACTAATAGCAGTAAATACAACCTATATGCAACATGCCACAATCTCCTCAAAATTACATTAAACGTTTATAAAGTAGGTTTAGTGTACATTCATCATGATTTTTCTGATGTATATATTTTTATGAAGGGTTTTTTTTTTGTATGTCAATATTTTCTCTGTGCTTAATACACATTACCCATTTTGTATTCTAGTTAGATTATTTTTTAAATCTTTTTAAAAATTTTTATTTAGTTCTTTTATGTGTATGAATGTACTGTCTGCATGCAGGTCTGTGCACCCATGTCGTGCAATGCTGCAGAGGTCAGAAGAGGGCGTCAGATTCCCCTGGAACTGGAGTCAAAGATGGTTCTCATCCGCCATGTAGGTGCTGGGAATTGAACCCTGGTCCTCTGCAAGAGCAGTTGGTGCTCTTAACCACTAGGCCATCTCTCCAGCTCCTAGTTAGATTATTTTTATTGTACATTGTAGAGATTGAATCAGATATTTTGAGTAATGTTAATCAGGTTACATATGTGTTAAATGACAGGTCCCCTTCAGGGAAACTGTGTATAGAGGTCAGGATTGACCTCTCCTCAGAGGTGGGTAGTCCTGACAGAGTTAGGAACCTTGAATATATTTGGATTTAATTTTTAATTTAGGGTTAAGAATATTCAAATGTCACCAGGATACAGGACCTCCTTGCCTCTGTAGATTAATGACACCAAGAAGTCTCGCCCAACACTTTTGCTTAAAGAAATTTAAGCAGGTTCAAGAAGCCAATCTCAAGATATTAAAAATAATTAACTTCCTTTGAAACTTCAAAATAGAGAGTAGAAGGGAAAGTGAGATAAATTTTCACCTTGTACAGGTAAATCTTGTCTTAAAGCAAACTGAATAGGGCATATTGAAAGTCATTGCTGCTGACATGGCTAAGAAAGAATGGCCTGTGACCCAATGGGGCTCCTTTCCTAGTAAACTCAATGTATTGCTTAATCCTGGGGTGGCCCTGAAAGCCAGCACCAAAACAGTTGTTTGATTGGCAAAGGTTGTGAATGACTGAGATGGCTTCAGTGAGAAATATCAATTCTTTCCTTGGGAGTGTCTGTGATGCACTTGTGTGGGCAACAGCAGGATTGGGCTGGACCAGCAGGGGGTCAAGAGAGAGCCAGACAGATGTCCAGTTCTGAATTAAGCCAATGATTTCAGAGCTAGAGAATGAAGACTAGGGAGGGTGCGGTTTAACGTGGCCAAGAAGAAGATGGAAGTCTGGAAGCTGGGACATTAGATGGATGAGGCGAGGAGTAATCAGGCTTGGGCAGTGAAGGATGAAAGATTAGAGGTTCACAAGTTCAGATCACTTGAAGGTCTGGCATAGCACAAGCAAGTAAACACAGTAAGACGTGAACTAGAAAATCTGTTGTCTTTTATGTTTCCTTGTTTGGTAATGTTGGCCTTGAAGTTTTTACCAAGAAGCTCCAGGGCCTCATCCAAATGTCTTTCTGCTCTACTTGTCAGCAGGATACTCTCGGGAAAGCACGGAATGTTCTTCAGCCATTGAAACAAGGATATTACTGCTAACATCCGACAAGTCTTCTGAAAGCATATTGTTTGTGATATTTCACTTACCATACAATCAGAAAAATACATAGTTAAAAATACATACTTAAACCAGGTGTGGTAGTGCATACCTTTAGTCCCAGTGTTTGGGAGGCAGAGGCAGGCAGATCTCTATGGGATCCAGACCAGCTAGAGCTACAGGGAGAACTTGTCTCAAAAAGCTACCCTCCCCCCAAAAAACCCAACACTTTAGATGTGTGTATTTCTCTGATTATGTGGTATGTATCAATACCATATTTATTAAAAAATTGTCCCATAGATAGCAGAGAGTATTGTTATTAGGAGTTTACTAATTGATGCAGAGTTTAATAGTTGTTAGTAGATGCCAGATGAGGTGACATATGGAAATTCCTTTTCAAAAGTATTTTCTTTGTTGTCTTTATTTTATGTGTATAAATGTATTGTCTGAATATATATGTTACTTGTGTCATGCAATGCCCACAGAGATCAGAAGAGGGCATCCGATCCCCTGGAACTAGAGTTATAGATGGTTGTTAGCTGTCATGTGGGTGCTGGGAACTGAACCCAGGTCTTTGGCAAGAGCAGCTAGTGCTGTTAATCACTGAGCCATCTCTCTGGCCTCCATCAGCAAATTTTTTAACATGGTTGAATATATCAGAAAAGCAGTCTCTTCAGCATACTCCTATGAATAGTTACTCAAAGTGAAAGATAAGCACAATGAAAGCCATAAAAAATGATGAAAGAAGTTGAAGGGCACACAAGGAAAGGAGAGCCATCTGTGCTCGTGGATTTGCTGAATCAACACCAATAGACTGTCCATTCTATTCAAAGATTCGATATAATCCCCAATCATAACACCAGTGTGCTAAGAATAAGAAAATTTCCCAAGTGTTTATAGATCCACAAAGTGGTCTGAGTAACCAGTCATCTTGCGTAAAAATAGCACAATAGGAAGCATATAAAACATATTACAAAGTTGCAGTAATCAGTGCAGCATGATATTGGAATAAGTACAAGTGGAGCAGAATAGAGAGCCTAGAAATTTTCATGCATATACAGTCAACTGGCTATTCACAAAGATGTAGGAACACATACTAGAGAAAAGACAGTGTCTTCAGTAAATAGTACTGGAAAAATCGAATAACCATATGCAGAAGAATGAAAGTAGGTTTCTATTTATCAGTAGTTAAAAAATCAACTCAAAGTGGATTAAAAAATTTAAACTCCATGCCCAGCAGTACCACCCCTCTGTGAAACTACTAGGAGAAAATGTAGAGGAAATCCTTTTGGACATTGCATGGACAAAGAATCTCCAGACCAGATCTCGAAAGCACGGAAAAGAAAGCAAAAGTAGACAAATGAAAATACTTATACACAGCGAAGAAAACAATGGAGTGGAAAGACAAGTTACAGAATGCAAGAAACTATTTATAAGCCAGTTTTCATATGCCAAGGGGTTGATATCTAGGATATACAAATAACTTCAAAAACTCAATAGCAGAAAGCAATCTTGTTAAAGGAATGAACAGCAGACTAAAGTAGACACTTATTAAAAGAAAAAATGCCAAAGATACATGAAAAATTCCTCAACATCATTAACTATCAGAGAAATTTAAATAAAAACCACACTGACCTGTCACATTGCCTCAGTAAAAGTAATTTTGCTTGTGAGAATAAATCTTTAATGGCTGTGCCAGCTCTCCAGCTCCAAAGTAATTATTCTAAAATAATCAAGTGGTAACACATGTATGGGAGGATGTAGAGAAAAGGAACTTTAGTAGCAATGTAATTTAGTATAGTATTAGTATTATAGAAAATGTGTGTGGGTCACTCAAAAAGGTAGAACTACCAAATAGCCCAGCAACCCCACTACTGGGAATACACAACAAGGTTTGACAGCAGCTAGTGAGAGGTGTCACTTATGCTTCCTTGCACATTTGCAACACTATTTACAATAAGAAAGAGTTGGGAAAAAAGAACATATCCATCCACCAAGAAGTGGATAAAAAGTGTGGTTCCCAGCAGCAATGGGATACCATTTAGCCATAAATGCAGTGAAGTCATGTGTTCGCAACAGTATAACTGGGAGTCTGGTGTTGGGTGAAAGAGAGACACCTACCATGCAATCATATGTGGAATACAAAAAGGATCACAGAAGTTGAGAGAATAGCAAGATAGGAGTGGGGGAGATATGGGGAAAGCCTGACTAGTAGGTACCAAGCTGATAAGGAGAAAAACTTCTGGGTTATTGGTGTACAGCTGGCCATGAGCTCTCTCTGTAGCCCAAACTGGCCTCGATCTCACAGAGATCCACCTGTCTTTGCTTCTTGAGTGCTGGGATTAAAGGTGTGCTTCACCACACCTGACACTGGTCAATTTTTGTTTTATTATTTTATGTATATGTGTTTGCATGTTTGTATGCCGTGTGTGTGCAGGCAACACAGAAGCCAGAAAAGGCATTGGATTCTCTGATGTGGGTGCTGGGAACTGAACTTTGATCTTCTGGAAGAGCAGCGAGTGCTCTTAAACACTGAGCAATCTCTCCAGCCATTTTAAGGTTTTATTATGAAGAAATATAAGTGCATGGGGAGACAGATTAATTTAAGTGGATGAATTAAATAAATCAAAATCTTTCTTTGAAGGATCTTTTAAAATAGTTTTGGCTGGGCTTGAACTTATGATTCTTAGTCTACCAAGTTCAGAATTATAGGTTCCTGTTGTAAGTTACCACACTCCTCTCTCTCTCTCTCTCTCTCTCTCTCTCTCTCTCTCTCTTTCTCTCTCTCTCTCTTTCTCTTTCTCCTGCTTTTTTGTTGTTTATTTTTTGACAGGTGTCCTTAGTCCCAGATCACCTGGAACTCACTATGTAGACCAGGCTGGCCTCAACCTCACAGAGATCTGCTGCCTCTGCTTCCTGAGTTCTGGGGAAAAGGCTTGTGCTTCCATGCCCAGCAAGTACCACCCCTCTGTCTTTAACACTAGCAAGTGCTTCTTTGTGAAGACTTTGGAAATGTAGTTGGGGCAATAATAGTATATTCCAACATGCTCAAGGAAAATTGTTCCAGTTAAAAAAAACCCCCAAACTAAGAAAAAAAACCTCAAACATTTTATGCACCTTTAAAGAGTCACAAACTTCGTGGGAAATTTCCCAAGCCTAACTGGCCATAGAATTTTTTAATATGTGATTTTATATCTGATTCACAAAACAATCATGAGGACCTGAGTTTGGATTTCTAGCACCCATATAAAAACCCAACTTATATGTGGCTACACGCACCTGTAGTCCTGGCGCTGGGAGGCCAAGACAGGCAGCTCCATGAGCTACTGGCCAGCCAGTGTAGTTGAGCCAGCGAGCTGCAGGTTTGGTGGGAGACACTGTTCAAAATGAGATGGAGAGAGGTTGAGAAAGGCATTTGGCATTCACCTCTTGCCCTTACATGCATGTGCACATATAACACATTCATACACACACGAATGTACATGTGCAGAGACACACCAACCCTCCCAAATCTCATAATTTCCTAATTTCCCATGATTAGCATAATGATAACCACATAATTTCCAGCAGCACAGTTCTTCCCATTTGCTTTGTGCCTTTGGCTGTGGGGCTGACAAGTGCCTGTGGGAACTCTCACATCTACTGTCACTTCTGAGCTAATACATATTCATGAAATCCTTAGCAAATTCAGAATAACCACAGAAAACTTTTTTTGGGTCTTTTTAAATAGGGTCTCCCTGTAGCCCCAGCTGGCCTGGAACTCGCTATGTAGACCAGGCTGGCCTTGAACCACAGAAATCTGCCTGTCTCTGCCTCTCATGTGCTGGGATTTAAGGTGTGCTCCACCAAACCCAGCAGAAAGCTTTCTTAAATATTACCTGATGGAGGAGTGGAGTGATACATTACATATACATTACTTATTCCTTATTATTTTACCATTATCTTTTTTAAGACTTGAAAATGATTAAAAAAAGAAAACACCATGCTGTAGAGATATGTCTCATAATGAAAGAGATAAATAATAATAGTAAACAGGGTTCATAGAACTCAAAAATTCTTTTCCTCCCTCCCTCCCTCACTCCTTCCCTTTCTTCCTTCCTTCCTTCCTTCCTTCCTTCCTTCCTTCCTTCCTTCCTTCCTTCCTTCTTTCCTTCTTGTTGAGACAATGTTGCAGATTGGTAACTAAAGGGCTATCTTGTATGGAAAATCACTTAAAGAGGTTATTTTATTAAGGTTGTCCTCAGACTTCCATTTGATCTGATGCATTTTGTCAGCTGGCTTCTTAGGGGTAATGTCTTTACCAGATTAAAATAATGAGCCTCTAGAAACCTGGTTACCATTAGTCAATATGATTTTTAATTCAAATCCATTCTAAAATAAAAGGTGGCATATTTAATCAGGGTGAATACAATGGTGTTCATTTAAAATATATTTTAAAAAGTGACTTTGCCAATCAGGTAATGTTTTGAAGAAATACTGGCTATGAAATAAATATGGAGTTGGCATTGAGTGTGCATTGCTTTTCTTGTTCTTTGATCAAGAATGGCCTAGGATAAACTGGAGAGATGGCTCGGTGGTTAAGAGCACTGGCCACTCTTATAGAGGACCAGGTTTTGGTTCCCAGAACCCACATGGTGGCTATCAACCTTCAATAACTCCAGATCCAGGGGATACAACACCTTCTGGCACTCCTGGGAATTGCATGCACATGGTGCACTTACATACATGCAGGTGAAACACTCATCTACATAAAAAGTAAAAATAAATACATAATTTAAAAGCCTTTGCACAGAGTCAGTGATGATACTCAGGATTACAGCGTTGTTGGGTGAGGTTTGCCTTTGCCTTGAGGGTGGAGGTGGTGTCTTACTGATGGCTGCTTGTTGCCCAAGATCATTTCTGCTCCCAAGGCACTATGCCAGTTCTCACTGCTCTGAGCTTAAGCAAAGATCTAATGACATGATTGTCTTTACCTTTGATATGTTCTGCCTTAGTCTTTCTGGCTTATATGAAGATGTGGGAGGGAAATGAACAAAAATTTGTTGCTTTGGTTCCACATTACAAAGGTCTTCAAAACCAAGCTCCAATGAACCTCAACTGCTCTATCCTCAGTTCAGAGAGCCGGGCTAGAGACTTAGAATGTAAAAAGGTCTTGATAGCCATTGCTGTCTACATACATCTCCTTCAGTATATAGACATCAGACATGCTGTAAGGAGTTGACAGTTTAAGGGCAAGATTTCTCATTAAGTGTTCATATGTGAGTTATGTTTTTCATTGTTTTGCAAGCATCAGTCTGTACCTTTTGTTATATGATTAAAAGAAACTAGACTTCAACTATGCTTGATAGATTTAATTTGTGATTGTTTATTTCGAGTTCCTTGTATATTCTGGATATTACTGCCCTGTTGGATGTGTAGCTGGTGAAGATGTTCTTCCAGTCTGTGGGCTTCCTCTTCACTTTCTTGATTGTTTATTTTGCTGTACAGAAGCTTTGTAGCTTAATGAGGTCTCACTTGTTGATTGTTGACCTGAATTCCTGAGCAATTGATGTTTGATTTAGAAAGTCATTTCCTCTACCTATATCTTTTAGGGCACTGCCTATATTTTCTTCTAACAGGTTCAGAATTTCAGGTTTCACGCTGGGGTTTTTGATGTATTTGGAGTTGACTTTTTTGCAGGGTGAAAGATAAGGATCTAGTTTCATTCTTCTACAGGTAGTGATCCAGTTTTGCCAGCCATTTGTTGAAGATGCTATCTTTCCTCCTGTGTGTGGTCTTGGCCTCTTTGTCAAATATCAGGTGGCTGAAACTGCAAGCAATCCCCGTTTGAGTCTTCTATTCCGTTCCATTGATCTAAGTCTGAATTTGTGGCAGTACCATACCATTACCATATGACTACTGCTGGGTAATATAGTTTGAGTTCTGGTATGGTAATCCCATCCATGTTGCTCTTTTTGCTCAAGATTGTTTTGGCTATCCAGGGTCTTTCGTGATTCCATATGAATTTTAGAGTGTTTTTTTTTTTCTAATTCTGTGAATACTGTCAGGGGTATTTTGATTGGCATTGGATTAAATCTATAGATTGGTAAAATGGTCATTTTGACAATACTAATTCCACCAATCCATGAGCAGGCTAGGTCTTTCCATCTCCTGCTGTCTTCTTCAATTTCTTTCTTGAAAGAACTAGTTTTCATTGTAGAGCTCTTTAATGTCTTTGGTTTGGTTTATTATTATATATTTTATTTATTTGTTTGTTTATTTATTTATAATTTAGTTATTTATTGAGGCTGTCCTATGGGAATGCTTCTCGCTTGTCTCCATTTCAAATGATATTTGCTGAAAATCCATTGGGAATGTATGACAGTTTTGCTGGGACCCAGATTTCTTCTGTAGGTGGGATTTGAATTAAGGAGGATTTAGCTCTGGTTTCTGCTGGGTGCCTGACGACCAGATGAGAGCAGTTGTGTAGGAAGGAAGCCTTTACATGCACAGCAGCAGCTCTAGTCTTAGGATGGAGTATTGGTGTAGGTTTAATCACTTTATTCCTTTGTCAGTCCATGCCTGGGCAAGGCCTCCACTGGTTTCTTGGTATACAGGTAATCCTCTTCCTTAACTCACTTTGCAGTTGGATTTTTGTTCACTTACAACAGCAAATCCTAATCAACACATAAAGGAAGCTCATTCCTTATTCATTGAGAGTGGGCAGTAAGGCTAGTGATGGACACAGTAGAATTCTTTTCTGGTGTCCCGGGAAAGTCTCAAATGTAGCAATAGCATTTAAAATCTGTATAACTTTTTGTTGTTTTTTGCTTTTTTGAGACAGGGTCTCCCTGTAGTGACAGTTGGCCCAGAACATTTATGTAGACCAGGCTGGCCTTGATATCTCACAGGGATCCACCCACATCTGCCTCCTGAGTGTCGGGATTAATGGCATGTGCCACAATACCCAGCTGAAATCAGTACAAAATATTTTTAAGGATGTCAAATAAATAGCCCATCCCTAAACTTCTTATGAGTGAAAAAACAAATAAAAGATCCTGTGTGAGAATTCTGCCAAATTCATGACAAATCTCTGAAGAATACAAGAGAATCCATAACGTGTTAATGACATTGAGTCATGAGTCACTCTCTGGGAGAGCTGGCTCCATTGATAGATTCAATATGATGCTTCTATCCTCTGAATTATTCAGTCATATGCTATATAATTATTTTTATGACAAACGTTTTAAGAATATATCATTCTAATTTTATTTATAATAGCTGTTAGCAAATCTCTCATTGCCAAATACAAGTTAAATTATTCTGGTAGATTTAAAGGACAGTGATTTGTTTAACTTAGGTATACTGGTTTTACTTTTATAGCTATTGTTTAAAAATAGTGATTACAAACTTCACATTAGCTTTTACTTTTGACTCCCTGCCCAATTAGAGTTAATACTTTCAAATTGATACATTCTTTTAAAACTTTTTTTTATTTATTATTTTTTATGTGTATGAGTGTACTCTCTGTATGTAGGTTGGTATACCTGTGTCATGCAATGCCGAAGGTCAGAAGAGGGTGTCAGATTCCCCTGGAACTGGAGTTAAAGATCGTTCTTAGCTGCCATATGGGTGCTGGGAATTGAACCCGGGTCCTCTGCAAGAGCAGTCGGTGCTCTTAACCACTGAGCCATCTCTCCAGCCCCAGCAAATTGATACATTCTTTTAAAAATTTTTTTATTTATTATTTTTTATGTGTATGAGTGTACTCTCTGTATGTAGGTTGGTATACCTGTGTCATGCAATGCCGAAGGTCAGAAGAGGGTGTCAGATTCCCCTGGAACTGGAGTTAAAGATCGTTCTTAGCTGCCATATGGGTGCTGGGAATTGAACCCGGGTCCTCTGCAAGAGCAGTCGGTGCTCTTAACCACTGAGCCATCTCTCCAGCCCCAGCAAATTGATACATTCTTTTAAAACTTTTTTTTATTTATTATTTTTTATGTGTATGAGTGTACTCTCTGTATGTAGGTTGGTATACCTGTGTCATGCAATGCCGAAGGTCAGAAGAGGGTGTCAGATTCCCCTGGAACTGGAGTTAAAGATCGTTCTTAGCTGCCATATGGGTGCTGGGAATTGAACCCGGGTCCTCTGCAAGAGCAGTCTGTGCTCTTAACCACTGAGCCATCTCTCCAGCCCTGATACATTCTTAAAGGCATTTTTTCTTAAGAATGTAACTGATGTCAACACATAATGCTTAGGAAATTGTGATAAATGTACTCCATGGAGACAAAAATTAAGAAGAGTGGCTAATTCTCATTAGTCCACAACTGGGTAGAATGATGAAAATTATTTTGAAGACACCTGATTGACATCTTGGCAAATAAGCCCACAAGCTTCTTGATTTCTCATAATTTGGAGCAAACTAAACTATTGGTAATTAGTTTACTAATTTAATTTTTGTTAGAAAAAGCAACAATATGACTGTAGAGATGTTCCGTGGCTGCTCTTTTGGAGGATGTGGGTTTGATTCCCAGTACCCACATGGTAGCTAAGGACCATCCTTAACTCCAGTTCCAGAGGAATGGGATGCCCTCTTCTGACCTTCTGGGCATTGCTCTACACAGGTGCACTCACATACATGCAGACAATATACTAATACACTTAAAATAAAAACAATAAATAAGATATTTAAAATAAGAAAAAGCAAACAATAAACAGTAATGCCACAAGTCATGGGACGTGCCACCTTCGACTTTTCCCATCACACTGAATGACTCTCTTCTACAACTCTTCAAAAGCATATATGTATTTTCCTGAAATCAAATCTTTCTTCCATCAAGCTTTCTAACCATTAACAGAGAAGGAAAGGACATTAGTGAAATTCTTTACACATTCCTACATTTTAGATGGTTGAAACTTTAAAACTAGAGTGCGTGTTTGTGTACGGACTTCAGTCATTAGAAGGTAAGAGATACAACATTTATTTATAGCAATACCTGACTGTCTAGATGTTAGCAAACATCTTAATGAAAAGCATTCACTTGTCTAGAACACAGCTTTCTGGAAACTTGATAGAAGCACTTTCCCCACTGCTGTATTCAGAACCAGTGCGAGAGCCCAGGCTAAGCAAGATGGATGAGAGAGGAGGAAGGGAGTCCAAGATGGCCTATGACATTTAGGAAAAACAGAGTTATCTTTGTACATGAACAAAACAGATCTGAAAGTGACCAGCGTACCTCAAAGTCCCCATAGCCCTGGCTCTGCCCCTGTTACACTCATTCATAGCTCACCAGCATTGCTCACACACTTTATGTTAGTGGAGGTAACTGTAAATAACGTGGACCAGGGCCCCCAAAGCAGCAGGCATTAGGAACTCTGATATGACACCAGTAATAAAGGGAATTATAGAAGTAAAGGGCACAGGTCCCTTGAAAGAAGGGGCAGGTTTAATTTGATGATATGTGATAAAGCAAATGCTCTCTTTGATGCATAGTTAGGTGTTGAGAAGAAGGTATAGATACAGGTGCTTCTTGGGCCACATGTGACACAATTTATTGAGAAAATGAAACTTAGAGGTGACAAAGGGTGCAAAGAAAACTGAAACCTTGATGACTGTTGAGAGGGATGAATGTATCTGAACAAGTTACTACTGATTCATCCAACAAGTATTTCTTGAACATTCACTCTGTATCATGTCTCACACTAAGCATTTTGGACAGAGACATGAACAATATAGATGAGTTTCCCCTGGTAACATTAGGAAGATATGCTCAGAAGATGTGCAGGGTACTAAGAGAATGTGTTGAATAGGGTGAAAGTAGACACGAGAGTGATACTTTACCTGCCAGCTGAAGGAAAGTCACAGTTAGGTGAAGAGGAGCTTCCTAAGGCAGGGTGAGTACCGTGTGCAAAGATGCAAAGATGCTAAGGTAAAAGCGCGGTCGTGGTGGTCGACGACCTTTGATCCTAAACTTGGGAGGCAGAGGCAGTTGGATCTTATGAGTTTACAAGGCCAGCCATTGAACAGAAGCAGTTCCAGGACAGCTGGAGTCTACAGGAGAACCCTGTCTCGAAAAAGACCAAAAAAAAAAAAAAAAAAAAACCCAAACAAACAAAAGATACTAAGGTAAATAGCACTCTCAGGGAAAGTGAGCGAGCCTTTTGTGGCCAGAGCATAGTTTGGCCAGAAAAATAGAGGGGAGCTAGAAAATGAAGCAGGGACCATATTATGCACAACCATGCAAT
Source organism: Rhizomys pruinosus (assembly GCA_009823505.1). Classification (NCBI taxonomy): domain Eukaryota; kingdom Metazoa; phylum Chordata; class Mammalia; order Rodentia; family Spalacidae; genus Rhizomys; species Rhizomys pruinosus. Next base: position 571,726 of record VZQC01011008.1, on the reverse strand, counting down.
CCTTATTTGGGAACGTATCAAAGTTCTGCTGCTTGTAAGCAATGGAAAACAATTTTGGCTAGCTTAAAAAGACAGAAAAAAGGAGTTATTGGAAATCTGATCCTGGGTTGGCTGATAGATGGAAGAAAAGTTGGAAAGCAAAGCATTGTGCAAGACAGAGCCTGGGGAGCACCAGGAACCTTAGCAGCAGCTTTGTGTGTATAACACTGTGCTCAAATTTGAACAAAAGGACTTGAGATAGCTCAGTGGTAGAATACTTAACTGGTATGTGCAAGGTCCTGCCTCTGATCCTCTTCACCACAATGAACAAACACTAAAGCCAATCAACCAACTCAATACACAAATGAAATCAGGACAATAAACAAAACAAAATCCCAACCAAACAAAGATCCTTCAGCCAAGGCTATCCATGCCAATGTCATTGTCACTTTTCAGGATGTATTTGGGCCCGTCTCCCACTATGCCCATCCTTGCGAGGGGTTCCCAAGACCAGCAGTAAGTACTCATCTGACTCCAGCACCCACATCTTAAATCAGGAATTTTTTTTTGGTCTTTTTTTTTGAGACAGCGTCTCTCTGTAGCTCCAGCTGTCCTGGAACTCACTATGTAGACCAGGTTGGCCTTGAACCCACAAAGATCTGCCAGCCTCTGCTCCTGAGTGCTAGAATTAAAGGCGTGTGCCACCACACCCTGCCCTAAATCAGGAATTCTTAAATTTTTTTCCCATGTTGACTTCTTTTTCAACTGAGAAATTTTTATGTGATCTTAGTTATATGTGTATATAAAACATGAATACAAATTGGGCTGGAGAGATGGCTCAGTGGTTAAGAGCACGACTGCTCTTGAAGAGGACCCCAGTTTGATTCCCAGCACCCATGTGGCAGCTAAGAACCATCTTATGCCAGGCGTGGTGGCGCTTGGGAGGCAGAGGCAGGAGGATCTCTGTGAGTTTCAAGATAGCCTAGTCCTTACAGAGCGAGGCCAGCGGGGGGACTAAAGGGAGAACTCTGTTCCAAAAAAAAAAAAAAAAAAAACCTTGCATACAAATTAAAACCTACTGATGATACACCATAAAGAAATTCATTTTCAAATAATTATTTGGTGCATATGCAATTTTATAATGTGTTAAGCATGAAAGCAAATTTGCAAAGTTGTGCTTGTTTACTTTTACAGAAAGAACAAAATCTTGGTTAGATCTTTGTTACTGATAGATGTAGAGAGAATCCTCAGGTTTTTCAAAATTGATCAATCTTTTAAAAAATTTTTGCCTCAGATCTCCTGAACCCAGCGGAGAAAAGCATGTTTGGCAGCTCTGGCGGGGTGGGGGAATGGGCGGGAACACGGGTCTAGAAAAAAAAATGTTTTTTTTTGCCTGGTTACCCTGTTGGAGGCAGCCACCCCTGTGTGAGTCTGGCAGAGCCATGGCGGAATACTTCTACGTGAAATCCACCTAACTGGTGCTCAAGGGCTTGAAGGCCCAGAGTAATAAGTAAAAGAACAACAACAAGAAGGGAAAAAAAGAAAAAGATGAAGAAACCCAACTTGATATTGTTGGAATCTGGTGGACTGTATCTAGCTTTGGTAAAATTTTGGGAACATTGCCATTGAAATGGATGAAAGGACCGATATTCATGCACTTGACAATGGTCTTTTTATGTTGGGAGTGCCACATAGAGAAGCTGATGAAGGTCCCAGTCCTCCAGAGCAGTTCACTGCTGTCAAATTGTATGATTCCAGAATTGCTTTGAAATCCGGCTATGGGAAATATCTTGGTATAAATTGAGACGGACTTGTTGTTGGGTGGTCAGATGCAACTGGGCCAGGAGAGCAGTGGGAACCGGTATTTCAAGATGGAAATTTGGCTTGACTGGCTTCAAATAGCTGCTTTATTAGATGTCATGAAGCAGGTGACACAGACACAAAGAATAGAAGAGCAGAAGAAGAAATGATAAAGATTAGATCCTGCGCTGAAAGATAAACCAAGAAAAAAGATGACATCCCTGAAGAAGACAAAGGACATGTGAAGCAGTGTGAAATCACCCATGTAAAGAAATTTTAGAGCTTCCAAGACCACAAACTTAAAATAAGTAAAGAAGATAGTAAATTCTTTTTTTAAATTATTAATTTTATTTATTCTGTATTGTGTATGAATGTAACTGTCTGCCTGCAAGTCTGTGCACCCTTGTCGTGCAGCTCGCAGCAGGAGTTCAGAAGAGGGTGTCGGATTCCCCTGGAACTGGAGTTTCAGACGGTTCTCAGCCACCATGTGGGTGCTGGGGATCGAACCCGGGTCCTCTGTAAGAGCGGTCGGCGCTCTTAACCGCTAGGCCATCTCTACAGCCCGAAGATAGTAAATTCTTAAAAAAGCCCAGAAAAATGGATTTCTGCATGAGACACTTCTGGATAGGAGAGCCAAAGTGAAAGCTGAGAGATACTGCAAGTGACCGCGATTTTGTTTTTGTGTTGCTACCTTTTTTTTTTTTTTCTGAATACAAACTTTAATTAAAACATTTCCTTGAAATTTTGTGGTTTCATACAATATATATTGATAATATTTAGACTGATCTCCCTATCTGCACCCCATCCCTTGACATCCCTACCAGGTTTCATGTACTCTATCCTGTGTGTGTGTGTGTGTGTGTGTGTGTGTGTGTGTGTGTGTGTGTGTATGCATGCATTCATGCACAAGCTTATTGAGTCAAATTTGTGTTCCAAATGCCCTTCGGTGTATTTCTATCCACTGGATCCTGGTTACCCTAAGGGTCACAGGTATAAAGAAGGCTGACTCTCTCCTAGCAGCTATTGGTTGCTAGTAGTTCCTCAGCTAGGTCTGGTGATTCTTACTCATTTCCTCAGTTCTATGCTGGGATTTTGTCTGGCTTGAGCTTATTTGGGACTTGTACGTGCTATCACCACTGTTGTGAATTCATATGAGTAGTTCCCCAGCTGTCTGGAAGATTTCCTTTCCTTGTGGTCATCCACCACTTCTGGCCCTTATAGTCTTTCTGACCTTTGGCAGTGATCCCTGAGTCACGGAAGGCAGACATTTGGTAGAGTCACTATTCAGGAATAGGCACTCTGCAGTTTCTGATTTACTGCACATTGGCCAGTTGGTGGGTCACTGCGTTAATCACCATCTGTTGGCTGAGGAAACTTCTCTGCTGTCAGCTGAGGGATGCAGTGATCTGTGAGTATAACAATAAGTTACTAGGAGTCAGTTTAATACTATGTCTGTTTAACAGAATAATAATAGTAGGCTGTTCCTTATGGCTTGGGAGCTGGTTAGCCACAGCTTCCTAGGCCTGATGTCAATGTCAGGTATGGGATCTATCTTGCATAGTGAGCCTTAAATCTGATCTGAAATTGGTTGTTTACACCCACAACATTCATGCAAATATGTACCAGTGGAAATGTTTTGCCAGGCCAGTTGTAGCTTGTAGGATTCACAGCTGGGCAAGGTTGATGATACTTCTCTTCTGGTGGCATGCCTAACACCTTCCAGCAGTATGAGAGCTAGCCCCTAGGGATGAAGCTTTGAAGCCAGCGCCAATTTTACTTCTCCTTGTTTCTTTTATAACTCATGCATTCAGTGTCTTTGGAAGTAGGGTCTTACCATCAAGGTCTGGAGAGTGACCAAGAGCAAAGGCTATGGTCAGTATTATTTGAGGGTCTATAGGACCCCTAGTCAACAGTTTCAAATGAGGGAGTCCATTCCTGGCATTGGACTTTTTCTTTGCTAGCCTGTGGTGTCCAGAAGGGGCAATGTACCCCTGTTGTAGGGAACTGCTTTTAATCTCTTTTGATATAGTATGTGTATATATTTTGAGAAGATTCTATAGTGGTAGGTTTCCTTATGACTTTTTCTAAAGGTATTTAGTATTAGTTATTCCTCCCCAGCCTCCCTCCTCTGCTCTGCATTCTCCACCCCATTAACCTTCTTACTCTATTATTTCCCTTTCCCACTTTACATCACTGCCTTCTGTCCCCCTCTCAGGATGTATCACCCTCCTTGGCCATTTACTAGTCTTTTGACCTCTATAGATTTTTCTAGTTGAAATATGCATAACTAAGGGTTCATAGCTCCACTTAGGAGAAAGACCATGCTGTATTTGTCTTTCTGGGTCTGGGTTATCTCACTCAGGATGAATGCTTCCAGTTCCATACCTCTGAATTAGATTTTTCTTGATAGCTGAATAATATTCCATTGTGTATATAGACAATACTTTCATTATCCATTCATCTACTGATGGACACCTAAGTTGTTTCTATTTCCTAGCTATTGTAAATAGAGCATCAATGAATATGGATGAACAGGTATTTTTGTAGTAGGATATAGAGTCCCCAGAATAGCCAAAATGATTCTGAACAAGAAAAGAACTGCTGGAGGTTTTACATTCCCTAAAGTCAAATTATGCTACAGAGTTATGGCAATAAAAACAGCCTGATACTGGCATAAAAACAGACACATTTATCAATGGAATAGACTTGAGGACCATATTTAAATCCACACATTTACAGCTGATTTTTTTTTTGGTCTTTTTGAGACAGGGTCTCCCTGTAGCCCCAGCTGTCCTGGAACTCACTCTGTAGACCAGGCTGGCCTTGAACTCACAAAGATCCGCCTGCCTCTGCTTCCCAAGTGCTAGGACTAAAGGTGTGCGCCACCACGCCCAGAACAGCTGATTTTTTGATAAAGACACCTAGATAAGTGGAACACAACTGAAGATCCAAACATGAGTATGTGTAATTGCAGCCACCTCATATTTGACAAAGGGACCAAGAACACTCAATGGAAGAAATACAGCACCTTCAGAAAAACTGGATCTATACCTGTAGAAGAATGAAACTAGATCCTTGTCTTTCACTTTGCATAAAAGTCAATTCCCAATGGATCAAAGACCTTAATGTGAAATCTAAAACTCTGAAACACTGGCAGTAACCTACAAGATATAGGTATAAGAAAGGACTTTCTAAATTGGACATTAGTTGCCCAGGAATTATGTTCAACAATCAACAAGTCAGATCTCATTAAACTCAAAAGCTTTTGTACAACAAAAGAAACTGCAAATAAAATAAGGAGAAAATCCATAGAGTTGGAGTAAATTTCACCAGTGATAAATCTGACAGAGGCTTAATGTAAAGAGCTCAAAAAACCAAAGAATTAAGAAAGCAAGTGACCCTATTTAAAGATGGACTAAGAACAGAGAGTTCTCAAGGGAAGTAAAGATGGCTAAGAAGCATCTTTATTAATGTTAATATCATTATTAATTAGGGGAATACAAATAAAACAGCTTTAAGATTTCATCTAACCCCAGTCAGACTGGTTAAAATGAAGACAACAATTGATACCAAATGCTGGAGAAGATGCAGGGAAAGGGGAGTGCTTATTCGCTGCTGGTAGGATTGTAAGGTCATGCAATTCTTATGAAATGAACCTACCATTTGACTCTCGTATACCCCTCCTTCACATATACACAAAGGACTCATTCTATTGCAGAGATACATGTTTGTTGCTGCTCTTTTCTTTTTGCCCTCTATGATAATATTTATATCTCCTTTTAACACAGGATTTGAGTACAGACTCCAAGAAAATGCAAAGATAATATTTTTGAGTAAGGTGAACAAAGTCAGTGATTCCTAATCTTGGCAATGTATCAGCAAAATCTAGGTAAAGAAAGAGATTTTGGTCATACACCCTTTAGGCATTCTTTTGGCAGAAGCACTTAAAAGTAGTTACCTAACAGCCAAAGCTTTGACCCCTGCTGTTATCTCACAAACCTGTGAAGCCTGGACTGTCTTTTGATCTCTCAGGGAAGAACTTTGATCTGGAATATAGCCTGAGGTTCCCTTGTTCCAATTACCTGCCCCAGCCCCCGATCGTGTGTATGTGTCTGGCCCATGCATGGGTTGGTATAAAAGCCTTGAGTTCCAACATTAAACTCGAGTCTATCTCCTGGACTTTCTCTGAGTCCATATCTTTTATTCCATGGGTAACCTCCCACAGTCCTCTCCCCTCTCCTTGCCTGGAGCTCAGCTTAGGAACTGTTAGCCTGCCAGCAGGAAACAGCTCCAAAAGCCTGCAGTCTTGTAGGACTGCCAGCCTGGTTCTTGGAGGGAAGAATATCAAGTAGATTGCAACCATTCATGATTAAAGGAGCATCCAAGTATAGTAAACTACCACAACACCATCTGATGGAATCAGTGTCTCTGAGGATATTTTCATCTCCTTCAGTGATGGAAAGAGAGCTTTTTCAGAGACTCACTTTGGAAACTATTGAATGGGGTTGCAAGTACATTCTAAGTGTAGAGACCTCAAACAGCAGAGAAATAAGCCTCCCAGCAAAGTTGCTTGCAGATGAATGGTCTATAATGGTATGTTTCCTTCCTGTGTGTTCACTCAGTAACCCAAGTGCCTTCATGTTGGTCTATTATCTTAAGAGTACTTACTGCCTTTGCCTGCATAAGTGAAGCATCTTGATACCACACCCACATTTTGGCTCTTAGGGAACAGAAGTATGAAGACTACAGACAAACTGAGTATTCTGCTAAGGCCCAGACTCAACATACATCAGTTCTGTTTTACAACACTGGCTGTGGCTCAATCTAGTTTGAGTGTGCATCTGAGAGTTCATGTGTTAGGAGCTTGGTCCTTAAGACAGCAGTGTGAAGAGGAGGGAAACCTTTTAAGGGGTATAGCCTAGTGAGCCCATAACCTATGAAGAGATTAAAGTAGTTCTTAAGAGGTTATATTTAAATAGGGTGTGGTGGCACCCCCCTCCCCAATCCCAGAACTTGGGAGGCAGAGGCAGGCGGATCTCTGAGTTCAAGGCCACCCTGGTCTACATAGTGTGTTCCAGGCCAGCTGGGGCTACAGGAAGAACCGAGGAAGGTGAGTCTTCAACATTGATACTAATTGGCTTCCTCACAGGCATCTATCCAGTTGCTGTACTGGTTCTGACAGATATGTGATAGGTGTTTGGAATTCCTCTAGGCACACAGTATAGGAGATGAGTACGGTTTTTCAAGCTCAGTCCATTTTCACATCATAAGACTTGTCATGGTTGCAGAAAGGACAGGTGAATTAGGTCTCCAGGGTTCCTGTCGTCTTTTTCTTAGGGGGCGGCTTCTGTTTGGACTTTCTGCATCCCATGGCTGCAGGGTAAAGAATGCAGGCTAGCTCTACCCCGTTTCTGCTCTTTTCACAGTATCTATGAAATGGAAGCAACCAAAGTGCCCTTCAAATGATGAGTTGGTATTAAAAATTGGTAAGTTTACACAGTGGAGTCCTACTCAGTGTTAAAGAAAGATGAAATCGACATACTGAGTAACATCAATGTTATCTGCAAACAACTGTGTCATTATATTGTAGAATCCCTTAAAAAATAAATTAAAAAAAAAGAAAGATGAAATCATGAAATTTGCAGATAAATGGATGGAACTAGAAACTCTTATGCTAAGTGAAATAACATAGACTCAGAAAAACAAATGATGTGTGTTCTCCCTCATTTGTAGATCCTAACACCAAATCCTTATATGTAAGTGTGTATCCTGTAGTAGCTGTAGGAACTAGGAAAATGGAAAGGAGCCAGGGAGAGAAGAGGAGTATGAGAAAGGTGTTACTAAGGGAGAAATGGATAAAATGGAGTTACTTAAATGGGAGGGGAAGGGAAGGTTAGACAAGGAGATTGTGGGATAAAGGGAAAGGAGTTCAAAAAGGTGGGACCACAAGAGACTGGTATTATCAATGGAGTAATGGTGAATATGGAAGCATTTTAAATGGGAGAAGGCATGGAGGGAGGGATATACAGGGAGGGGGAGAGAAGAGAGATAAATAGTTCCTAACTGGTATAAAAAAACAGAGGGAATCAAATTAGTCTAACAACCTAATGACAAATTACAGATACAATATCTCTACATGAGTCCATGTGCATAGCTGAAGGCTACTTATCAAGAAACAGCACCAGACAGGAGAAACCTTCCTTTGAATTGCTGGCCGGGGTAGTCCAAGAGACTCTAAAAATTACATAGGATATTGCCACAGCCCTTGATTATCTATCAGAAAATGAAGATCAGACTCTATTGCTGAGGACAGGACATACTTTGAACACTGAATTTAGAGCAATGGAACTGGAACTGACCTGGAAGCCACTTCCCCCAAGGCTAGTTCTCACAGATTCAGAGAGCACTATGCAAGCTCCTACATGAGAACATCAATTGATGGTCCAACACCAGCTTTAAGAATAAAAGAGGAAACATCACAACAGATAAAGAAAATATCCAGACAGGCATTTGAGAATACTTTAAAAACCTATACTCTACTAAATTTGAAAACCTAGGAGAAATGGATGAATATGAAATCCTGGGATTCACCCAAGCTTAACCAAAAAGAGATTGCAGCTTAAACAGACCCATTATACTTGAGGAAATTGAAGATGTAATAAAAACCTCCCAACTAAAAAACCCCAGGCCCAGATGGTTTCACAGCAGAATTCTATAAAACATTTAAAGGGGTCTTACAACCATTACTACTCAAACTGTTCAGAAGGATACAAACAGAAGGAAATCTCCCAAATTCCGTCTATGAATCCACCATCACTCTAATTCCAAAACCAGGCAAAGACAAAAACAAGAAAGAAAACTATAGACCCATCTCATTAATGATCACAGATGCAAAAACTCTCAATAAAATACTTGCAAATCGCATAGAGACCCACATCAAAAAGACCATCCATCATGACCAAGCTGGATTCATACCAGAGGTGCAGGGATGGTTCAACATACATAAATCAATAAATAGCATAAAACACAAATGGACTGAAAGACAAAAAACATATGATCATCTCAACTGATGCAGAAAAAGCCTTTGACAAAATCCAGCATCCCTTCATGCTTAAAGTCCTAGAGGGAATTGGACTGGAAGGAATATTCCTCAACATAATCAAAGCCATGTAAAACAAACCCACTGCCAACATCGACCTAAATGGAGAAAAATTAGAACCATTCCCCTTAAAGGCAGGAACCTGGCAAGGCTGCCCTCTATGGCCACTCCTCTTCAATATAGTGCATGAAATGCTTGCTAGAGCAATAAGGTAAGGAAGGGAAATTAAAGGAGTACTAATTGCAAAAGAGGAAGTAAAACTATCCCTTTTTGCAAATTATATGATGTTTACCTAAGGGATGCTAAAAACTCCACCGGAAAACTCCTAGAAACGATTAAAAGTTTCAGTAAAGTGGTGGGACACAAAATTAACCCAGAAAAATCAGTAACATTCCTTTACAACAACAATAAGCAACTGGAGAAGGAATATAAGGAGACCTTCCCAATCACAATAGCCTAAAATAAAAAGTAACATACCTGGGAATAAACCTAACCAAAGACACCAAAGACCTCTACAACAAAAGTTTAAAATCCTGAAGAAGGAGATTGAAGACAACATCAAAAGATGGAAAGACCTCCCAGGCTCATGGATTGGAAAAATTAGTATAGTACAAATGTCCATACTACCCAAATTAATATACAAATTCAATGCAATCCCAATCAAAATCCCTATGAGCTTTTTCACAGACTTGGAAAAAGATTCTTAAATTCATATGGAAAAAGAAAAAAAACAATCCCAAATAGCTAAAGCAAGCCTGATCAAAAAGTGCAATACAGGGTGGGTGGGGTTACCTTACCAGACTTCAAGCTATATTACAGGTCTATAGTCATAAAGACAGCCTGGTACTGGCACAAAAACAGACCCGTTGATCAATGAACAAAATTAAAGATCCAAAGTTCAGCTCATGTAATTTCAGCCACCTCATATTGGACAAAGGGACCAAAAAAAGTTCAATGGAGGAAAAATAACATCTTTAGCAAATGGTGTTGGCAAAACTGGATACCAGTTATAGAAGAACAAAATCAAACCTCTACATTTCACCCTGTACAAAAATAAACTCCAAGTGGATCAAAGATCTCAATGTGAAACCCCAAACTTTTAAGGTGATAGAAGAAAAAGTTGGCAGCAACCTACAAGACTTTCTAAACCAAACAGCAGCTGCATAGGAAATAAGGTCAACAACGGACAAGTGGGATCTCATCAAATTCAAAAGCCTCTGTACAGCTAAAGAAACAATCAAGGATGTGAAGAGAAAACCCACAGAGTGGGAGGAAACCTACACCAGTGATACAATATCCAGAATATATAGACTACTTAAAAAACAAAGAAGAAAACAAATGACCTACTCAAAAGATGGAGTAAAGAGCTGAATAGAGACTTCACCAGTGAGGAAGTAAAGATGGCTGAGAAATATCTTAAAAAATGCTCAACATCATTAATAATTAAGAAAATGCACATTAAAACTGCTCTCAGATATCATCTCAGTCCAATAAGACTGGCTAAAATCAAGAAAACAAAAGACACCAAATGCTGGAGAGGTTGTGGGGAAAGCAAGACACTTATCCACTGCTGGTTGGAATGTAAACTATACAACCACTGTGGAAAGCAGTGTGGAGAACCCTTAAAAGACTTAAAATGAGCCTGCCACCTGACCAAGTCATACCCCTCCTGGATATATACCCCCAAGACTCATCCTACTGAAAAGATACATACACATCCCTGTTTACTGAAGCTCTCTTCACAATAGTGAAGAGCTGGAACCAACCCAAATGCCCCTCGACTGATGACTGCATAACAAAAATGTGGTACATCTACACAATGGAGTTCTATTCAGCAGTAAAGAAAGATGACATCATGAACTTTGCAGGTAAATGGATGGAACTTGAAGCCATTATGCTAAGTGAAGTAACACAGTCCCAGAAAAAAACAGATGAATGGTTTTCCTCATATGTGGATGCTGACACCAAATCCCCAGTTGGCAGGCAAACTGAGCAACTTTATTATTATATTTCATTGTATCTGAAAGCAACTGTGCTATTATAATGTGAATCTTTTAACAGGCTCTAGAATCAACCTACCACTTATATTCAGACAATGTAATTACCATGTAGGCATGGGAGATATATATTCATATTCTAGATTAATATAAAATAAAAAGGAAAAATAGTGAACCCCAAGACATATTTTGGAATTAACATACAGTTTATTCCCAAAGGTCATAATTTTGATACAAGTATATTGTTTAAACAGGCATAATTTGGAGTAATACAAAGGTGAGGGAAACAACAACATAAAGACTGGGTCAAAGAACTGACTGATACAGTGAAATTCTGCTCACAACAACAAACCTCTGAAGAAAAAAATCCTTGGAAACACTGAGAGAAAGATGCGAGACATATATGGCAGAATGCATAAACTGGGGTGGAGAGCAGGGCAGGGAGAAGGAAATGTATCCAAATTGGACTGAATGTATGAAACATACAAAATGCCAATAAAAAAGAATGAACAAAAGATTTCCAAAGCATAAAAACCATAATAAACAACCATACCAATAACTGGCACAGCATATGACATTGGTGCAGTAGTGCCACTTTCTTTTGTCTTTTTGAGACAGGGTTTCCCTTTAGTCCCAGCTGGCCTGGAACTCACTATGTAGGACAGGCTGGCCTCGAACTCACAAATATCTGCTTGCCTCTGCCTCCAGGGTGCTGGGATTAAAGGCGTGCGCCACCACCCCCAGCCAGTAGTGGCACTTTTGTCTTGGGGACAATCAACGGCTACCTGATGGATACAGTGCTGTACTCAACCAAACCTTCAAAGAACTAATACAGATAAATATCAAAATATTCTGTAAAATAGAAAAGGAAGCAACACTCTCAACTTTTTCCATGAAGCCAGTATTACTCTACCACCCAAACCAGACAAAGACCAAACAAAAAGGGAAAATTATAGACCAATTTCTCAGATACATATAAATGTAAATTTCCCATAAGATACTCAAAACCCAGTGCTGGAGAGGTGACTCAGTGGTTAACAGCACCCACTACTCTTGCAGAGGACCCAGGTTCAAATCCCAGCACCCACATGGTGGCTAATATTCATCTGTAACTTTAGTTTCCAGGGGATCCAATGCTCTCTTCTGATCTCTGTGATTATTTCATGGTTGGGGTGTACTTACATACATTCAAGAAATAATTCATACATGTAAAATAAAAAGTAATAATTAAAATATTAAAAGATACAAACAAAATGCAAGAACACATCAAAAGATTGTACATGATGACCAAGTTGGTTTTATCTCAGACATGTATGGATGGTTCAGCATACACAATGGATAATGAAGGTGTGGTACACATACACAATGAAATAATATTCAGGTCTTAAAAAAGAGAAAATTGAAATCCACAGGTAAATGGATGGAACTGGGAACAATCATTCTGAGTGAGGAAACCCAGTCCCAGAAAGACTAATGTGGCGTGTTCTCTCTTATAGTTTAATGCTAGTTTTGAAATCCTAGATTCACATGTTACAGTTTGTGAGTCAGGATGTCTGGAAACTTGCCCATGCAAAAGGACAGGGAAAGCTTTCTGATCGGGGTGGTAGGATGCAGTGATATAAAGGTGGAGTGAGGAATAATAAATGTAGGGGGTATCAAATGGGGTGGAGAAAGGGAGGTCAGGGCAGGGGGTGGAATATGGGGCAGAATAATTTAACAGTAGAGACATTTAGAAAAAGCTATAGGGAAACCTTCCACTATAGAAGTATCTTAAAGGATTTACATATACATTATAAAAAGATATTAAAGGGAATTACTCCATAACAAGAGTACGTTGCCTCTACCAGACATCATAGGCTAACAAAACAAAAGCTCAATGCCAGGAATAGAGTCCCTCTTTGGAAGCTGTTGATCAAGAGTCCCAGAGACCCCCCAAAACATCCGGCCATTGCCTCTGCTCTTGGTTGCCCACCAGAACTCCACGGTAAGACCGTATTTCTGAAGACACTACATGCATGAGTTATACAACAGGCGAGGAGAAATCAAGCTGGAGCTGACTTTCAGTCTCAGATCACCTAGCTGACTTTCACAGTGCTGGAAAATGCTGCTTAAAGAGAAAATTCATCATCAACTTTATGCAGCTATGAATCCTGTGCACTACAAAAACAACTGTCCTGTCAAGATATGCTCACTAGTGCAATACTGGCACAAATATTATGGGAGTAACCAACCACTTTATAATTTATTTAAGATCTGCTTCATAGAATTGAGCCCAGTCCTGACACTGATCTCAAGCCTAGCAACCTAGACAAGTCACAAGGCATAGGGAAGAACCTAATACTAATTTTCTGCTGAAGAATTATGTCATTAAACTGACTTCTAAGGACTCATTGTTATGTCCATAGATTAAAGTATCTCTCAATCCTCACCAGAGAAGTTTCCTTAGGCAGCAGATGGTGATTAACCCAGAAACCTGCAACTGACCAATGCGCAGAGAACAAGAGGCTTCAGAATGCTTATTCCTGAATAGGACACCTATATCAGACTTCTGCTTCTCAGGGTTCAGGAATCATCATGTAAAAGGTGGCAGATAGATTGTAAGAACCATAGAAGGTTGATGACCACAGGAAACAGTTTTCTGGACAGCTGGGCAGTTATTCACATCAGCTTACAACAATGGGTACAGAATGCTCAAGTTCCATGCAAGCTCAAAGAAGACAAAACCCTAACATAGACATGGGGAAAGGGAAAAGTAACCCCAACCCTGCCTTAGGAACTATTGCTGGGATGGGGAGAGACAGCCTGTTTCAAGAGTGTGACTAGTAGGTTAACCAGACTCCAGTGGATGGTCCCACATTGAAGGACATTTGGGGATACAAAGCAGACTTTATAGGCCTTATTATGTATACAAGAGCATACATTAAATTGTGTGGAGTAAAGTATAGGGAGTTTTAATGGGGGAGGGGATCTAAATAAAATCAAAATATATTGTATGAAATTCAAAAATTCAATAAAAATGTTTCAATTCTTAAAATCTGAGGTACTCAGGGAGACCCTGTCTCAAAAAGGTCAAACACATATCTGTGGTGCTTACACTGATTTATGTCAAAGAACATCATAGCTGGGATGTCTTTGTTTGATTTGCCATAGCCTCTGGGGATACAAGACCCAGAGAGACAGATGTGTACAGCAAGACAGTGGAACCCTGACAAAGCCAAAGGATGTATGTGGCTGGAGACTGGGCTTAGGCTATGCAGTTCATAAAGGAGATAGCCTCTCCTCAGTCATCAAGAAATGATCTTATCAACTAAAATAACCCTTGAGTTTGAGAGCCCTGAGCCTGAGATCAGCAGGTGAATCACATTCTCAGCCATATATCAGTGTGTACTGCCGTAGAGCCCAAGAACTCTGAAGTTCTAGTGATGTTCATGACAAACACAGGGACATTCCCCCAGCAAAGTGATTAATACTGAAGAGGTATTGGAAACTCAAAGATAGGTCCTTTGCTTACCCCAATCTCAATGTTGTGCTTGCTTCCACAGTACCAAAGCACTTGGGAGAAAACACAAGGACTATGATCAACAGAATGTCTACATGAGACAGTTGTCCCTGCCAACAGGATCCATCCAACTCAAGTGTGGCTAGCAGAGGCCCTTGGGTCACAAAAGCAAACCACCACTATGAAGACTCAGCAGCATGAAGCAGAAGAAAGCCAAGAGCCTGTTCAAAGGACACTCTTCAACCCCTCTATGCATTTATCCAGTGGTCTTCAAGTTTCAAGGACTCACAAAGAAGCTATTCCTTAACAATCCCCTTTGTGATTATTTTCTTTTCCTACTTCATGTTTCAGTGGTTTTATTTTATTTTTCTTTAAGTTTTTCAATTAATATTTTAAAATGATTTAAATACGTATTTTTTAAAAATCATTTTCTTTTTAATAAACTTTTAAATTGAAGTTTTGATAAATTATATTATCAGTATAATTTGATGGTATTCTATGCACATCTTCCCTTAATGCTCCACCCAATTTAAAGTACTCTTATTATACATATGGTCTATAGAGTCTAATTTGTGTTCCCCAGTGCCTTTCAGTGTGGGTCCACCCACTGGAGCCTTATTAATCTACCAAGAGTCACATCCTTGATAGAGACTGTCTCTTCCCCTCTAAGTAGTTATCAGTTGCCAAAATTTCCTTAGATTGGGTTGAGGATTTCTTATTACTCACTTTCCCATGTCTGTACTAAGATTTTCTTTTGTTTGATCTTACTTGGCACTTTTGCAAGCAGTCACCATTGTTGTGAGTTCATACAACTAACTGTCTACATATCCTTGGAAAACTTTCTTTGTTGTCATCATGCAACACATCTGGCTTTTACAATCTTTCCATTTGGTCTTACACAATGATTCCTAAGCCTTGGGAGGCAGAAGTTTGATATAAGTTTAATATTCAGAGATAGGGACTATGCTGTATAGCTTTAGTGTCAACTTGATATACCTGGGTTGAGGGAGACTCAATTGGGGTATTGGCTTCATTGGACTGGACTGTGGCCATGTCTGTGATGTGGGAGGGCCCAGCCTATTGTGGGTGGTGGCACTCCTGGGTAGGTGGTTAGGGACTGTATAAGAAAGCAGATTGAGGTGTAGCTGGTGCTGACGGTGGAGTCTTGCTTGACTCAGGGAGACCCGTATTTGCTTTATTGGTTTAGTGGCCTTTGGTAACACTCTCTGGCATTCCGGAGGCCATCTGTACACTTGCATGTGCGGTCTCAATACATCCCTCCCATGTTAACGTCAGGTCTTCGGCAGCAGGGTCTTATTGCCTCTCCTCCTGCAGGTATCCCAACTTAGAGGCAAGGAGCCCTTACCTTTTGTGGGGCCTTGGATCCCCTGGCCAACATCCACCTGGTAGAACAATCCATTGCTGATGTCAGAGCTCCTGCATTAATATACTTTGCCTGAGTGCATAGCCCTAGGACTTTAGTATTATATTTGGTTCTGAACAGAGAGTAATCCTTTTCACAGTTCTTATGTCTATTAGTAAATTAAAGAAGGCAGTTTTACCGGTTTTATAAAAGATTACCTCTATAATAGTTGTCTCCAATTTACAGTTGGAGAACGACCTCATCATCATCATATTTCTCCTTGTTCTATGGGGGGGAGGCAAGAAAGTCTCTCATATCAGAACCTTTGTGGCACCTAGAAGGTAAGTTTCATTAGGACTCATTATAAATAGTTGTTACATGTAGGATCCACAGAGGGGTTCGATGTTTATGGCAATCTGAGGCTTTTCTTCCTTTCAATGTTCAGACGGGTCAGCCTTTCCGTTGCCACTTTTTGGTACATCCTACTCAATGCAAAGCTGTATCTTTTCTTTCTCAGCCGTTAAGTTGGTGACTTTTTGTCCTGTTGGAACAAACAAATTTTTTCCTGTAGTTAGTATTAAGATTTGAATTGCAAGGGTTTGATGAAAAGGTTTCATGTCTTTCTGTATCCCCCTCCCTTTTTTTTTTTGTTTTTTAGCGTATGAGTCTCCAGAAGACAGTTGTATTATACATAACTATAGGGTGGAGTCAAGGCACAGATTACATCAAATTCACCCATGTTGTTTTAGGTGACTATATATGATTAACTTGGGAAGCAAACTTAATTTTTATGTTAAATCATCTTAAAGAGAATGCTACAAGGTGATACTGTACAACAGAGAAATTATAGAGAACATTTGTAGGTGTCAATCCCAAAGTTAGGCAGCCATGTGCCTGTATATCCCAAATCTAATTGGCTAATGGCTCTCTCCTTGGAGGAATAACCCATGGCTGATGCCACAAGCTTACATCCTCTACAGGTTCGGAGATGTTATAAGCCACAGTAAGGCTCTGTCATATTTAACAGGGGGGAAAATGTAATTCATGGATTAACATATCATCCAAATATATGTGTCCATGCTAAAGTAACCTACCATAACTATTAGTGCTGCTTAAATACCTATATATCTAATTGCTTGTGCTTCATTAGTAGGATCGAAAGGTTATTCCTGGACAAACTGTCAGCCCATGAAAGGAAACAGCCAGAATTGACCAGAGCCCAAGTCAACAGCTCCAGAGAGAGTGGACTGTTTTACCTCTCATCCACCTGTGCCCCTTTTCTAAGTCTAGGGAACAATCTGCAGAAGAGGGGGCGTGGTAGAATGTAAGGGCTGCGATTGGGGTGAATGTTGAAACTACAGCAATGTAGTCTGGACACTCATTTGATCAACTTGATTGAACAAACAACCTGTCACCCCCCACTGGATGGTGGGTCTGTAGGGGTTCGGGCACAACAGCCTGCAGATTGATTTTGCACGAAGGATGCCTGTTCTCACGGATTATCACTTATAGCTAAAAAATGAAAAAAAAAAACTGAGAGAAAGATGCAGGACAGTTATGGCAGAATGCATGATCTGGGATGGGGTGGGGATGGGGGGGAAGGGAAAGGGAAATAAACCTGAACTGAATTGGAAAAAATGTATGAAATGCATAAAGCATCAATAAAAATTAAATTAAAAAGAAAAAGAAAAAGAAAGCAGATTGAGCATTGGCCAGGGAGCAGCAGTCCTCCATGGCCTGTGCCTCACTTCCTGCTCCCAGGTTCCTGCCCTGAGCTCCTACATTGGGCTCCCTAAGTGATGAACTGTGACGCTGGAGATGTAAGACAAACCTTTTCTTCCCCAAGTTGGTATTGGTCAGGGCGTTTTGTCACAGCAATTGAAAGCAAACTAGAACAGGGACTCTATAGCTTGTTGTTCTCTGCAGTGGTAGGTTGTGGGTTTCTGTGTTAATCACCATCTTCTGCGTAGGGAAACTTCTCTGGTGAGAGTTGAGAGATAAATTAATTTATATTTATAATAATAAGTCATTAGAAGTCAGTTTAATATCATATCTACTTAGCAGAAAACTAGTATTGGGCTTTCCCCAATGCCCTGTGTCCTTTCTAGCCTCAAGTCCCTAAGTCTGATATGGATTCCATCTTATGGAATTGACTTCAAACCCAATTAGGAGTGGTTGATTACTCCCATAGTATTTGTGCTAGTATTGCACCAGTGGGCATATCTTGCCAAATGGGTCATTGTAATTCACAGGATTTATAGCTGGGTAAGGCTCATAATGGTAACATGCATAGCACCTTCTAACATTATGAATGGTAATCAACAGAAATGAAGCTCTCAAGTCACCTTGATTTCTCCTTGTTTGTTCCACAGCTCATGTATATAGTGTCTGTAGCAATGTCTTACCTTCCATTCTGGTGGGTAACAAAGAGCAGGGACAATGACCATTATTATTATTATTATTATTATTATTATTATTATTATTATTTGGTCTTTTTGAGACAGGGTCTCCCTATAGTCCCAGCTGTCCTGGAACTCACTCTGTAGACCAGGCTGGCCTTGAACTCACAAAGATCCACCTGCCTCTGCCTCCCAAGTGCTAGGATTAAAGGCATGCACCACCACACCCAGCGACCAGTATTATTTTAAGGTATATGGGTTGAAGACGGTTCTTTAAGAAGATTAATGACTTGGAAACCTTTAGCCAAAGTGACCAAAAGAAAGAGAGAGGGTATCCAAATCGACAAAGTGAGTGATGACTAGAGAAAGATTATAACAGACCAGGGGAAATTTGGAAATCTAGAAGGACATGCTTACAAATCTGTGTTCTACTAAACTAGAAAAATCTGAAAGAAATAGATAAATTTCAAATTAAATAAAAATGACCTGATTTAAACAGACCCATAATAACCATTGAGATAGATATAGTAATTAAAAACCTTCCAACTAAAGAATCCAGGACCAGATTGATACAGCGCTGAATTTTACCAAACTTTTGAAGAACTAATACTAATATTCCTCAAATTATTCTGTAAAACAGAAAATGAACGGTCACTTTCATATTCTATGAAGCCAGTTTTATTCTAATACCCAAACAAGACCTAAAAAAAGAAAATTATAGACTGAGTTCTCTGACGAACACAGACATAAAATTCTCAATAAAAGACTTGCAAACCAAATGCAAGAACATATCAAAAAGGTTGTCAACCATGATCATGTTGGATTTGTCCCAGAGACATAAAGATGGATGAGGCTTCACTTGGCACTGTAGGGGGTCCAGCCTCACTACCTGGATTACCTTGATAGAGGCCAGGGTGGTGCCCACTGCAGAACTGATGAGAAATCATGCCTTGCAGCTTTGCTTTGAATTTCCAGGCAGAAAAATGTGTTACGTTTCCACACTATCTTGGGAGTGCATCTTAAGTTTCCTAGCCTGGAGGTGCCATGGCGGCTGCACCTTCCATAGACACTGTGAAACTCCCACACGCCCCCAAGCCCCATTCCCACCTCAAAAGCCCGCCAAACTGTTGGTATTTAAGACCCCCAGATCCTATTAATAAACAAGTTTTTGTCCGTCGTGGCCAGCTCCCAGGTCTGTGACCTGCTGAGTTTACCCGCCTTTCGAGGAATCCTTCCCTTCTCCCTTCCACGGCCTGCTGCTCTTCCGCTTTAGACTCTGCATGCCTGCTACTTGGGACATGGGAGGCTTGGCGAGAGGAAAATGGCTTTGGGTGGGGAAGCTGGAGCTGGTGTCTCTCGTGTCTCTCGTGGATGCCTGGGAACACCACTGCCCCACAGTGGTTCAGTATACATAAATCAATAAACACAATTCACCACATAAACAGACTAGCACAGAAATCACATGGCTATCTTGTTTGACGCAGAGGAGACATTTGACAAAAGCCAATATCCTTTCAGGATGAAAGTAATGGAGAACCTAGGGACACAGGGAACACATCTCAACACAATAAAGGCAATATACAACAGTTCCACAGCCAACATCATTAAATGGAGAAAATATGAAAGCATTCCCATTTAAATCAGGAACAAGACTAGATGTCTGCTCTTTCCATTCTTGTTCAATACAGTACTTGAAGTCTTAGCTAGAGCAATAAGATAACTGAAGGAGATTAAAGGGAGACAAATTGGAAAGGAAGAAGTCAAAGTATCCTTATTTGTAGATGATATGGTTCAACCTAAAAAGACCCTAAAGACTCTACCAGAAAACTCCCAGAGCTGATAAACACATTCAGAAATGTAGCAGAATATAAAATTAATACCCCTCAATCAGTAGCCTTCCTGAATATACCAACAGCAAACATACAGAAACAGATTCGTGAAACAATGTCCTTTATCATAACCTCAAAAATCATAAAATATCTTGGAATAAATCTAACAAAGGAAGTGAAGGACCTGAACAGTAAAACCACAAGACAGCAAAGAAAGAAATTGAAGATATCTCTACCATATCATTCTACACATTCAATGTAATACTGCTTAAAATTCCAACACTATTCTTCAGAGAAATTGAAAAAATAATCTCAAATTTCCCATGGAAACATGAAAGAAATGAGTATATCCAATATAGTTCTGAACAATAAAAGAACTGCTTGATTTCAAATTATACTACAGAGCTATAGTAATAAAAATAGCATGATCCTGATATAAAAGCAGACACTTTGATCAATGGAACACAATTGAGAAGACAGATTTAAGTCCACACATTTATTTTATTTTTTAAAAATTCGTTGTTTCATCCAAATTGTTTATACACTTTTCTCACTTTGAGTCATTTTTCTCTCCTAGTGTATTTTTTTAACAATATATTTTATTGAACTTTTGTACATTCCATACAATATATCTTAATCATATTTAGCCCTCCTCTGATAGCTGCACCTTCCCAATAGTCCCGTCAATGGTTTTCATGCATTCTGTCATATATATTAAGACCTATTGAGTCAAGTTTGTATCTCCAGATGTCCCTCAAAGTGAGATCATCCACTGGAGCTTAGTCAGCCTGTTTAGTGTCACTCCCTTAAAGAAGATCAGCTCTCCCTCAACCAGGAGTGATCAGCTGCCAATAGTTCCTCAGCTAAGGTTGGGAGTTCTTGCTCAGTTTTCCATTTCTATGCTGGATTTTGGGTTGAGCTTGCATGGGTCTCCTGTGTGCTGTCACCATTGCTCTAAGCCTGGAAAACTCTATTTCCATGTGGTCTTCCACCACCCCTGGCTTTTATAGTCTTTTTGTCTCCTCTTTTGCAATAGTCCCTGATATTTGGGGTGAGTTTTAATGTAGGAGTCCTATCCAGGGTCATACACTCTGCAGTCTCTTATGTTTGGCCAATTGTGGCTTTTGTTTTAATTACCCTCTGTTGCATAAGAAAATTTTGCAAGTGAAAGTTGAGAGATGAATTTGTATATAACCCCTGTGGAACCCATTTTATAGAACCCAGGTAGGTGGTGCATGTTTGTAATGCCAGAGCTGAAGAGATGGGCCGTTGGCTCCTGGGGCACTCTGCCTGACAACTTAGGCTACTTGATGAGCACTGAGACAATGAGAGACCCTGTCTTAGAAAAATCAAATAGTGATGGCAGGTGAGGACCTACACTGGCATACATATGACTTCACACATCGCTGCATACACATGAACACACAAACAGAATGTCAGTTAAAGGAGCAGCCGCTGGCCCCAAGACTAAGCCAGAGCATCCAAGAAAGGACTCTCTACCCCACAAGGCTGGGATCCTGAATTTATTAGTTAGGAAGTGGCTATGGCCTACAAGTGACAGACTAATTATCTATTGTGCCAGTTCAGTAAATTTGGGAGAAAATTGCCAATGTAAACTTTCCAGAAATGTAGCCTGTAATGCATCAGGGAAAGTTGTTCTTGGAGAGCCATCTCATCAGAAGCTTTCCACTAAAAAATCCACCTGACATTTGTCTGATAGGGCTTTGCTGTTGGCCAGTGGATGTTGTTAAATGCTGTGTTATGAGAATCTGGCATTGGAAAATCAGTGCTACAGATTTGGAGCGCTCTGCTAAACCCCTCCAAAAGCACACTGCTAAAAGACGCAGCTGGCTTCTGGATGGTCTGCAAGAGTTAGTCCCAGAGAAACTGTGAGTACTACAAGACCCTGGAACTGTAGAAGACCACACATGCTTTGGAGCTCCAAAGTAAATGTGCACCAGATGAGAAAGAGAAATCATTTCTCCTTACAATGGTCTCCAGTACTCTCTACTAATGATGTTTGAGTGCTATCTGTAAAATTAATTAAAGTTGTTGTAATGGTCAGTTTTCTTTTGCTGCAACAATTGCCTGAGGTAATTTATGAAGATGGGGGATTTATTTTGGATCACAGGTTTGGTGATTTCAATTCACATATATAAGACCCATATCATTTTTATGCTGTGGAAAGAAATGTGTACTGGAGTAAGCTGAACTCGTCATGGCCGGCAAATAGAGAAACAAATGTCTCATTCTTCTTTGAAGAATGCCCCTGGTGACCTAATTTGATCCCATTAATCTTCAACTCTTACTGATCTCACCATCTCCCAGGAGAGATATGGGGATAGCCTTTAATATGTGGGCCTTCAGAGGACATTTAAGATCCAAACATTGCTAACAGGTTAAAAGGGGTGAATTCAGAGGCGAAAGTTACTTGCAAATCCACCAGCATATATTGAGCGTGTAGGAGTAAACAATCTACCATTTTAAGTCTCAAGGCTGTAAACTCTTTAAAGAAAACATTGCTCAAAATTTGGATGCTCAAAAACTGCAGTGGCTTGATGAGCTTCGAGGTGATTTCTCTATGTGTGGGGAAGATAATGTGGACAGGTGGCTGAGGGGGAAAGGGTAGACTACCACAGTGACTGCAGGCCATCATTGTACTAGACCTCCCTGTCTCCAAAATACAGTATTATAAGCTGAGCTGCCCAGTAGAGGGTTTGTTTACCAGTGTCTGTATCACTCTTGGGTTGCCAATGGGAGTTCACCTGCCAGGGTTCTCACTAGTAAGGTTGAAGCAGAAGTTCTCACCTGCTTTCATAACCCACTCTGAGAACTTTACCCTAGATGGTCCTTCTCTTTGTCTTCAACTGAGAACAAAACCATATTCAGCAAGTCAAGATGGCTGCCTGAGGCTGGGACACTGTAGAATACAGTGCCAGTCTTCGGGTATTTCATCTTTTCTACCTTGGAGAAAAGTATATTGTTCACACCACTGCTATTCTGTTCCTTTTTGTTGTTGCTACAATTGAACTTGAATGAAACACACTGTCTTTAAGTTACAGCTATGATTCTCAACTATCCACAAATATAGTATCTTGTTACAATTCAGATATCCCCCCTCTTGTGCACAATTAGCCAATTAGGTCATGATTTGTTTAATGTCAGAAAGTAGTAGATAAGTTGAAAAGCAAATAAGAACACATGAAGTATAATACAAAGATAAGTAAAAGATTTGCTTGTTTCTTTTGCTGTACAGAAGCTTTTGAGTTTGATGAGGTCCCATTTGTCAACTGTTGACCTTATTTCCTGTGCAGCTGCTGTCTGATTTAGAAAGTCTTTTCCTATGCCTGTGTTTTGTAGGCAACTTCTGTACAGTGAAAGAAACAATCAAGGAAGTGAAGAGAAAACCCTCAGAGTGAGAGGAAATCTTCATCAGTGATACATCTGAAAGCCCTTGAGACCACTGCAAGAAGTTCAGGCTGGGTCTGGGGAGATTGCTCAGTGCTTAAGAGTACTAGCTACTCTTCCAAAGGACCGAAGTTCAGTTTCCCGCTCCCACATGGCAACTCACAGTCATCTGTAATTCCAGTTCCGGGGGATCTGAAGCTCTCTTCTGGCCTCTGTAGGCATTGCACTCACAGGTTATATATGCATAAATGCAGGCAAGCACTCATATACACAAAATAAAAATAAATAAATATTAAAAGAAGGCAAGCTGTCTGCAACACAAAGAAGGCTTTCGACATCTTGCTTCTGGAATTTCGCCCTCCAAAACTTATAAAATGTGACCTTCTCTTTAAGCTACCTATTCTGTATGGTTTTATCATGTGAGCCTCTCTGATATAATCTCACAATGTGGTCAAAGAAACAGTAAAATGAATATGACCAATGAGTACCTACTGTTTATATTGGTCCTCTCTTGAGGATTCTGCCTTTAATTGATGTCTAAATTAATCTGTGTCTGCTGTTTAATTTTTGCTCTTTCTTCCCCAGATTTCCCATGAGTGATGATCAAGAATTGCAAAATGATGTTCTTTGTGACGGGTGTCAGAACCTTGATTTATCAGCAATTACTATAAATATATTAGAAAAAGCAAGGACCAAGATTGAGACCACAAATATCAATAGAAACCACACACACATAACAAATTTCAGTGCCAGAAAGAGTACAAAAGTAGTGTCAAAAGTGTAGCTGAAATGAAGTTATTTTATAGATATATGCTGTAATGAATAAATTCATATTTTCCTTTTTATATCTTTCATAACCCTGGGGATGTAAAGGGAAAAAAATCATATAAAATCATTGTAGGGTAACAAAACTTCACAAGAGAAATATGGCACACAATAATTTTGTTTTAGTATAAAAATCTTCCTTTATAGTGATTTTCAACTTTTTTGTATGCTCACCAAACCACATCAGGCACATATAAAAACATCTATTCATAAGAACTTTATAGATTTCATGATAGTTTTGGCAGCAGAATAGGATAAAAATTATCCTAAATAAACTCTGGAACATGTAAGTCACTGTTCCTGTCTTTGTGATACTTAACTGGACTGAAGGCATCATACACTATTTTCACTTCAGGGCAATATAAAACTACCTGTATGATCTTTCTGAAGCTATGTGATATTTCCAATTTTAATTTCTTCAAGTACAGAAACAATGAGAACATTCCACCACATTTCTGAGGAGGATTGAAGGTGGACTATAGACACCAGTCTGTCTACCCTCATCCCTGCTATCAGCTAACTGCTCCCATACATCACTATGTGCTTTGTTCTGACAAGCAGACAATATATCGAATTCCATGTGAGAGGGAAATTACCACAGCCCTCAGGGACCTGACCATAAGGCAGACCATCAGCAGACTGACAATCTGACTCATCACTGAGACCACATGGGACCACCATGGTGCCCACAACCCAGTTCACTGAGTGACTGAAGGCGTAGGAAAGCCAATTGAGATAGCCCAGCTCAGCTCAGACTTTGAGCTACAGTCAAGATCTTGAATCAGATCAGATGTTGTAAAGCAATGACATTGGGGGATTTATAAAACTAATAGTTAATGGTATGACACAAAGTCGTCTTTGACTCTAAAATGCTCTGATTCTTCAGGTCTGCATTGCATAATTACAGAAGCTCAGTCATTGCATATAGAGACTCTAAGTTCTTCTATTTGAACAAATCTGAGCCATTTTGATTGGCTGGTAACAGTTTCAGTTTTCCTTTATGATGCTAAAGTTGTGAGGCTGGATAAATCCATTATGGCTGAATATAAGAAAACTGGCTTCTTTCCCAGATAACCTAGTAGGTCTGTTTCACCCTGAAAACCTAGAAGGCTGGCAGGAAATGGGAGCCACTCCCACTCACCATACTGAACACCAGGCACCTGCAGCCCAACCCCCAGGGGAGTGTAGCTTGAAGAGTAGCATTCCTAAAGCTTATCCCTCCTGAGGCATGTCCACCCTGTCTTTGGAGAAAAATCACACAAGCCATAAACTTATCTGGGGCGGGCTACTGTTTTCCTGCCATAAAACTTAGCCATTGCAGAACACAGGTAGGCTTCTTCTCTGTCCCACTACCCGTCACCTTTCCTTTGATCCCTTTTGGGTTCATCCCCATCTCAGGGACTGTCCTCTGCTCCCTCCCGCTTCCCTCCTTGCAGCTCCTGGCAGTTGAGCCATGGCCTTGCAGGACTGCCATACCTAGGCCCACCTTGAGGCTGGTGACCTGGGAGGCAGGAACCTCACGACACAGAGGAAGCCAACATAAAGTCATTGTTAATTGCATCCTCTTCACCTTGCAAAAGGGTTTCAGCTGAGTCAATAAATTATACTATGACCACATAGTATATTTCAGAAATTTGCTGTGAAGAAAAATCAGATTAAAAATAATATTAAATGGATAGTTATTGCTACTGTTGCTATAGTACCTTACTGAGCATAAGGTACATAAAATCATCCTGGATGTTATCCCACAAAGATCAACAAAACATAGTCCATTTTTTCTTTTTATACATATTTGTATATTGAATTTATTCTTAATATTATTTGAATGTGGTGAGGAAGGCACAAAATTTTGGAGCCTCATTGCTCGTGGTCATATGGTCACTGTGCATACTTCTGATTTGTTATCCTGAAAACATCTGCACACACATACACACACATACATACTATAAAGCAAGATCTAGCATATAATATAGATATGAGATCATATTACTGTTATGCAAAATATTAGATGTGCTTTAGTCATTGCTTTTCCCATAGTGACAACCAAATAACTGACATGGCAGCTGAGCCATGGCCTTGCAGGACTGCCATACCTAGGCCCACCTTGAGGCTGGTGACCTGGGAGGCAGGAATCTCACGACACAGAGGAAGCCAACATAAAGTCATTGTTAATTGCATCCTCTTCACCTTGTAAAAGGGTTTCAGCTGAGTCAATAAATTATACTATGACCACATAGTATATTTCAGAAATTTGCTGTGAAGAAAAATCAGATTAAAAATAATATTAAATGGA
>VZQC01011008.1:521234-541032 GCA_009823505.1 Rhizomys pruinosus | reverse complement strand
GGAAACGCGACCCTGCTCCCCGCGCCCCGGTCCCTCTGGGCCGGGGACCCCGTAGACGGGTTCACAGCGAGACCCTCTCCCAGCTGCCCCCCGCCAGACCCCGCCTAGAGCTGAGGAGCTGTTTACCTGGCCTGGCGCGTTATGGCGTCTCCCAAGAATATGATTCTTATCCAGGTACATGCACTCCGTAGTCTCTCATTCTCTACCTTTTGGGCAGTTGTGGCTTTTGTGTTAGTCATCATCTGTTGCATAAGGAATCTTCACCATTGGGACTTGAGAGATGCATTTATTTATTTATTTATTTCTCTCTATCCCCTGTTCCACTAAGTTCCATGAGCTTCGGGTGTTGAGGTTCCACTGTATATGTGTCACGGATGTGGGTTGGGCATCTCACAAATGTTTATTCTCTGCGTTTGACCAGTTGTGTAACTCTGTAATAGTCTTCGTCTGTTGCAAAAGGAAGCTTTTTTGTTGAAGGGTGACAGGTATGCTTATCTGTAAATATGAGGATATGGGTTTAGCATACAGCAAGAAGTTACTTTTGTCTAGTGATCTCACAAAAGACATTTTTTTTTTCTCTAGGATTATGACCTCTCCAGCCATGTGTATTTGGGTATTTTTACATTATCATACAGGAGTTCCCTCCCATTGAGCAGGCTTTAATTCCAATTAGATAACTGTTGGTTACCTCCAAAATAAAAGGGCCACTACTATACCAGTAGAGATAGTTTGCTGTGCTGGTCATTGATGCTTGCTTTTCTTTCTCTTCCTCACTCTTGATAGTCAATGGCATTTTGATTTGACCATATTGGTGTATTTTAAATATTCCTAGGTTTTAAAATATTTATTATTTTTATTTTATGTAAATGAGTGTATTGCCTGCATGTTTGTAAGTGTGCTTGTGTTGTACAGTGCCCATGGAGGTCAGAAGAGAGAATTGGATCCCCTGAAACTGGAGTTATGGATAGTTTTATGCTTCTTTGTTGGATTGGGAATCAAACTCCGGTCCTCTGCAAGAGCATCCAGTGCTCTTAACCAGCAAGCCATCTCTCCAGGTCTCTTATGTTTTTGTTCCCATATTTACATGTAACAAATTTTACTTTTAACACTTTGTGTTATTATAGGATGTGAATCAGTGTTTATGATGATGCTGCTGAAAGATTTTTAGGAGCCCAACTTGCCATTGGAGTAATATTCTTTTGCCTTTTTGTTTTGGTGTTTTTGAGATAAGGTCTCCCTCTAGTACTGGAAACTAACT
Organism: Rhizomys pruinosus; assembly: GCA_009823505.1. Classification (NCBI taxonomy): domain Eukaryota; kingdom Metazoa; phylum Chordata; class Mammalia; order Rodentia; family Spalacidae; genus Rhizomys; species Rhizomys pruinosus. The sequence goes on along the minus strand of VZQC01011008.1, from coordinate 539,774 downwards.
AAGACCTGGCTGGCCTCCATCTAACAGAAATTTACCTCTGCCTATTAGGTGCTGAGATTAAAGGTATGCACCACCATGCTCAGCTTGGAATTATATTCTTCTGAGGAATATTTCTTTAAAAAATTTGATTAATTTTTATTTTATGAGTGTTGTGCCTCCATGTATGTTAAGTGCACCACATGTGTGCAATGCTCACAAAGCCTAGATGATAGCATCAGATCCTCCTGAACTGGAGGTCTGGATGGTTTTGCTGCCATGTGGGTGCTGGGATCTAAGCATTGTTCCTCTGCAAGAGCATCCTGTGCTTTTAACCACTAAGCCATCTCTCCAGCTCTAAGGGATCTTTCTTTCTCTCACTCTCCTTCTCTCTCTCTTTCTTTTTCTTTTCCTTCCTTCTTCATTTCTTCTTTCCTTCCTTTTTTCCTTTTTCTTTTTTTTTTTTTCCTTAATTGTGACTTGGTCCCTCTATAACCCTAGCCCGCCTGGAATTTACTATATATACTATGTCACAGAGGTCTACCTGCCTTTACTTCCTGTGTCCTGGGATTAAAGACATTTGCCACCATGCCCAGCTTCAAAGGATATTTCTTCAGCATCTAAAATCTAAATATAACTTCTATTATTATATTCATATATAAATTTATGACTAATGGAATTCTAATATATACAACTTTGCTGTGCCTTCAAGTAGCTGAAAGCAGTAAAAAAATTTAAAATTTTAGCTATTAAAAGGTGCTGCATGTTCTATTTTTTGCAAGGTCTGTGCACATTTAGATGCATCTAAAGTACTTGTCTGAACATCATGTGTTAATTATATTACTGGCTATTTACAGATATGAAAATTCTATAGTATAATGGAAAGAAAAATTACTTTTTGATTATTTTTTTCGTTTAGGTAAAGCTTTTCTGACAGGTGTCAGGTTTAGTAGAAGTCAAGATTTATGCAATGCTATAGCATGATGCATTTGAACTTGAGTTTATACTTTTTCTTTCAAAACAATTTTTTTTAGAAATCTGTGTTTTATTCCATAGAGTACGTGCAATGTCTAACTTTGCAGTCCACACAGAATCCAGGAAATTGCACAATGACATAATGCATTGTTTGAGTTCATCAAATATAAATACTCCAGTGAATTTGGCAAAGGTGATAGCTCAGCTCACATATGGATGAGAAGTAGTATGTTACATTCTGTACTTTAGAAATTCCCATAGGTATCAAGTACTGAAGGAATATTCTTGACCTTTGTCATGGAAAGATTGTATGCAACATCTGTTTCTTTTTTATCTGTAGAGCATACTTTAAATATTTTACAAGTTATATCTTAAAAGAAAATACAATGTGACTAATCTTTCTTTTTTATTGTGAAGTGAATCTGAAGCTTAGTTGTGTATCTGATTCAAGTGGGAAAATGTCTATAATAGCTTATTTTGGGTTTTCTAAGGTGGAGTATGCTTATAATATCGGTTTTGACTCAATCCTATAAAGTTAAGGAGCTATCCAGATACTTAGGGAAGTAGAGGGAAATGCGGCAGGGTGTGGTATACGTGACTGACCATTTTTGTGATATAATGAGAATTTTTAAAATTGAATCTTTGAATACAATATATTTTAATCATGTATGTATCTCCTCCACTTGCATCCCCTCTAATATTCTGGTCAACCTGCCAAGGGTCTCACGCCTAAATGGGAATGATGCTCACCTTCCCAGTAGCCAGCATTTGCCAATAGTTCTTCAGGGAGGGCTGGAGGTTCTTACCCACTTCTCCACATCCATGCTTGAGCTTTCATGTGTCTAGTGCACGTTGTCAGCATTACTATGAGTTTATAGGAGTAACTGCCCAGTTGTCTGGAAAACTCTGCTTTCCTGTGGGCATCCACCACCTCTGGCTGTTACAATGTACCTGGCACATTTTTTCACAATGATCCCTGAGCCTTGAGAAACAGAAGCTTGCTCTAGGTGTCCTAATGAGGGATAAGCATTCTGCGAAGCACTCTGCATCTGCTTATTCTCTACATATTGACCAGTTGTGGATCTCTGTGTTAATCACTATCTGCTACATAAGTAAATTTCTCTGGTGCGAGTTGTGCCATACATTAATCTATGTGTATAATAATGTCATTAGGAGTTAGTTTGAAACTAAATCTATTTAGTAGAATAATAGTACTAGGCTCTTCCCTATGCCTTGTGACCTGTTTAGCCACAAGTTCCTAGGCCTGATATCAATGTCAGGCATCCATTCTAAGAAGTGGAACTTAAATCCAAGCAGAAAGTGGTTGGTTGCTCCCCAAACATTTGTGTCCCTATTACACCAGTGGACAGATCTTGCCAGGCCCGTTGCTGCTGTAGCTTGAAGGATGCACAGCTGTGTAAAGTTAATGATTAATTTCTTCTCTTTCAGCAGCATGCAATACACCTTCAGGCACTATGAAAACTTGCCAGCGAAGTTGCCTTCGGAGGAGGACTCTGATAATCCTAGATAAGCAGGTGCCCCGCCCCCCCCACTTCCAGAACTGAAGTCCGAGTGGCACGGGTTGACACTATCACTCCTGGGATTTCTGTTTCATGCAGAAAGTCAGTTTATTTCCCCCAAGGACTCAGATTTATAAGAACAAAAATTTAAGCCTGTGTAGTAGAAGCAACATTCCAAGAGAAAGTTTGAAAAAAAAGGAGACATGTGACCTTTTTACAGAGAAATTGGGAGAGGCTTGACACCTTTGTGAGACAGATAACAACTGAAGGTGGCTAACCAAGATGTGTTTCCTGGAACAAGGAGCCTTAGGGCCTTTCGGCCTGCTGTGTGATCATATCAGCCTGGTAGTATTCTCCTTGGCAGGGTTTTGTGAGATACTGTTTTCAGTTTTTATCCTGTTATAAGAGACAGTTTGGCTTTCAAGATTCCTGGGCTGAAATTACTCCAAGTGAAATCCTCCTAGTCACCAACGACTACCAGCTTGATTTCTCCTTATGAGATGTTCTTAAAGGACTTGGAATAAGAACAAAGCAAGATTTGTTTTCAAAGCCATGGGAAGAAACTAGCTGCAGGGAATGACTGATGTAGGATTTAAATTATAATTTCTGGTTGTCTTCTGCTGACAGAGTTCATATGATGCTTATCATGAAACAGTTACTCAGCAATAGCTTTTTACCGCTGCCTGAGGGGATGTTTGTGATTATGTGGTGTGCTATAATGGGAGACACTGAAGAGGATTCAGATTTTAAATTTCATTTTATTTTTATTTTATTTATTTATTTATTTATTTATTTATTTATTTTATGTGTATGAATGTACTGTCTGCATGTAGGTCTGTGCACCCATGTTGTGCAATGCCGCAGAGGTCAGAAGAGGGTGTCCGATTCCCCTGGAAATGGAGTTCTCCTGGAATTGGAGTTACAGATGGTTCTCAGCCGCCATGTGGGTGCTGGGGATCGAACCCAGGTCCTCTGCAAGAGCAGTCGGTGCTCTTAACCACTAGGCCATCTCTCCAGCCCTGGATTCAGCTTTTAGTTTACAACCCTAGCAGCAACTGATTGTTCTCACTCAAAACTCATAGATGGTAAGACTTCCTTTTTTTTTTTTTTTTTTTTTTTTTTTTTTTTTACCCAGGGTTTCCCTGTAGCCCCAGCTGGACTGGAACTTGCTTTGTATACCAGACTGGCCTTGAACTCACAGAGATCCGCCTGCCTCTGCCTCCAACTCAGCTGAGGACACTGTGGCAAAGAGCACTGGCCAGTGCTTGTTGGAGATGGAGGAGAGAGGCAGAAGCAGCAGATACCTATTCATAGGAAACAAAAGACAATGTGTCCAGTGTTGTGGAAACTACTATCAAAGTGAAGGCTAAGAATTTACAGGTGACACTGAAGGGAACTTTCAACATTGGAACCATGGTTGCAGAGTGTCTGGTCCCCCGACCATCCAGTTCTGTACTGGGGACTTCATCTTTCCTCATCTCCATGTCCATACGGGCACTTGGACAAATCTCAAGAGAAGCTACGAGAATGGCTGAAAATAAATCTCCCCTCCAGCCCCTGACTTCCCTGCAGCCCCTGACTCCACTCCATCCCTTGTCTCCCCTCCAGCCCCTGACTCCCCCGCAGCCCCTGTCTTCCCTGCAGCCCCTGTCTCCCGGGAAGTCCCTGTCTCTCCTGCAACCCCTGTCTCTCCTGCAACCCCTGTCTCCCCCGTAGCCCCTGTCTCCATTGCAGTCCCTGTCTCCCCTGCAACCTCTGTCTCCCCTGCAGCCCCTGAGTCCCCTGAAGCCCCTGTCTCTCCCGCAGCCCCTATCTCCCCTGCAACCCCGGTCTCCCCTGCAACCTCTGTCTCCCCTGCAGCCCCTGTCTCCCCTGCAGCCCCTGTCTCTCCTGCAGCCCCTGTCTCCCTTGCAACCCCTGTCTCCCCTGCAGTCCCTGTCTCCCCTGCAGCCCCTGTCTTTCTTGCAGCCCCTGTCTCCCCTGCAGCCCCTGTCTCCCCTGCAGCCCCTGTCTCCCCTGCAGCCCCTGTCTCCCCTGCAGCCCCTGTCTCCCCTGCAACCCCTGTATCCCCTGAAGCCCCTGTCTCCCCTGCAACCCCTGTCTCACCTGCAGCCCCTGACTCCCCCGCAGCCCCTGTCTACCCTGCAACCCCTGACTCCCCTGCAGCCCCTGAGTCCCCCGCAGCCTCCTGTCTCCCCTGTAGCCCCCAACTCCCCTCCAGCCCCTGTCTACCCTGCAACCCCTGACTCCCCTGCAGCCCCTGAGTCTCCTGCAGCCTCCTGTCTCCCCTGTAGCCCCCAACTCCCCTCCAGCCCCTGTCTACCCTGAAACCCCTGACTCCCCTGCAGCCCCTGAGTCCCCCACAGCCTCCTGTCTCCCCTCCAGCCCCTGTCTCCCCTGCAGCAGGTTTGGCCCCCAAGTCCCCTTGTAGCTGCTGCTATATATAAGACTGTTCTGCCCCTATGCCCCATGCAGTGGCTTCCATCCCCTAGGATGGTTGGTACCCATGCTGTGCTAAATAGCCTTGTTTGTTTAGGTCAGATATGGTCGCTTTCTTTCTTCTTTTCTTATTTATTTATTTATTTATTTATTTATTTATTTATTTATTTATTTATTGTCTTTTTGAGACAGGGTCTCCCTGTAGTCCCAGCTGTCTTGGAACACATTATGTAGAACAGGTTTGCCTTGAACTTACAGAGACCCGTCTGCCTCTGCCTCCCAAGTGCTGAGATTAGAGGCACGTGCCACCATGCTTGGCCTTTCTTATTGTTGCTGTATTCTCTGTTCCAAAATCTATCACACACTAACGGCTTCAGGAAGGGTTGGGATAAGGTCAAACCTCAGGATTAGCTCCATAGAAACTGAAAGAAGAGCCCAACTGGGACAGTGGAGAAGTCACGTTTTCTGTGTAACTCCTCAAGGAGGTGGCTTGACATGGGACACTATTCCTGGGCAGATGTAAACAAGCATCTACTCACCACAGATAGGGAACCAAGGACAGAGCAAAGTAGCCCAAGTTGATTGACCAGTGTGTTTATCTCAGAGGAAACTTACACAACAGCTCTTTGGAAGTCATAAGAATTCACCCTGTACTCTGTAAATGTTGCTTTTATTTAGAAATAAACTACCTGATAATACAATGCACACAATTCACATTGTGTAGTCAATTTAACTGGAACTAAGTGCATGTATTTTGTAAATCTATTTTCATTAAGTCTTTGAGCTTGTTAACCCGTTTGACCAGTGTTAAAAAGTATTCACTCAGGGGCTGGAGAGATGGCTCAGTGGTCAAGAGAGACAACTGCTCTTGCAGAGGACCCGGGTTCGATTTCCAGCACCCACATTGCGGCTAAGAACCATCTTTAACTCCAGTTCCAGGGGAATCCGACGCCCTCTTCTGACCTCTGCGGCATTGCATGATGCGGGTGCACCAACCTACATGCAGACAGTACACTCATACACATAAAAAATAGTGAAATAAAAAGTATGCACTCAGATTGGATGAAATATAGGTGAGTAATATCTCTTCGAGAATATTTTATTTTAAAATTAATCAATTAATTAATTTATTTATTTAATCTCTCTAGCCTCCTCCCACCTGGAGCTCACTATGTAGACCAGGCTGACCTTGTTGTCCCTGAGGTTCTCCTGCCTCTGTCTCATGAGTGGTGGGTTTAAAGGCATGCACCACCATGCTCAGCATACTTATTTATTTATTGGGTGTGTGTGTGTATGAGGATGTGTATGGCTGTCTTCACAGAGGTTAGAGGGCAACTTGCATGAGTCAGTTTTATCCTTTCATTATGTAGGTCACAGGGATTGAACACAGGTCATCACACGTGGATGCAAGTGCCCTTACTGAGTTGTCTCTCCAGCCATTGTTTGAAAACAATCATTTCTGTTCACATATTCTGTAATTTACCATGCTTATTATTTTTAATATTTATTGTACCAAGGTTTAGCCAATCCACTTAAGTAAAGGCATAAAATTAGGTAAACAAGAATAAGAGATGTTTTGATTTATAGATGATATAGATGATACAATGGCATCTTTGTAAAACTCTAAATGGGGCTTTGAACACAGGACATGAAATAGTGGGGTAAATTGGCAGGGCATAAAATTAATATTAAGGAAATAACCATCATATACCCTTCAGGTGAGAAGATATGATTGGGAAAAATTTCATGTATAATAACAATAGAAGGTTAAAAATACTAAGGAATAATCTTTAGAGATGTGAAACCTCTAAAAGACAACTGTGAAATATGTCTTAACACCAAGGCGTGGGCAGGCTTGGTGCAATAGTCCTTTAATCCCAGCATTCAGGAGGCAGAGGTAGGCAGATCCCTGTGAGATCAAGTTCAACTTGGTCTACATAGCAAGTTCCAGACCAGCTGGGGCTCCAGAGAGACAAACAACAACAACAACAACAACAACAACAGTAGCAGCAACAAGAACAACAACAAAACCTCCAAAACCATCAAGGTAAACTTGAACAGATGGAAAAGATTGCTGTATAGAATTGCTCAAAATTAGAATAATGTCAGTTTCTCCCAATCAATTAAGAAATTTAATACAAGCTCAATAATAATGCTAATTTTTAAAAAATTATAGATATACAAGCTTATGTCAAGTTCATATTTAAAAATATGCACCTAACAATGCTGAAAAGCTATGAGGAGAATCTACTCTGACAAACTTTTAGAACATAATGTAGAACTTCTACAGTAAAACAGTGTGGTACTAGCTGATGGATAAACTGATCAATGAGGACTTCAGAAAGTCTAGTAGAAGATTCATTTTAAGACCTGATCATATAAGCTGGGCGTGGTGATACACACTTTTAATCCCAGCACCTAGGAGGCAGACACAGCCAGAGATCAAGGCCAGCCTGGTCTACATAGTGAATTCTTGACCAGCTGGGGCTACAGAGAGACCCTGTTTCAAAAGGATGAGAGAGAGAGAGAGAAAGAGAGAGAGAGAGAGAGAGAGAGAGAGAGAGAGAGAGAGCTGATTATATGGCAAGGGTGACATTTCATATTATTGTTGAAGATGAATTTTTGAATAAGCTGTCTTACATGACATAGTTAGCCATATCTTAAATGAGACACAAGCATAAATAGCAAATGAGTTAGCAATCTTAGTGCAAACAAAACCATGTAATTTCTAGAATAAAACAGAGGGAAGAGTATCTTTACAATGAAGAATGACTGCACAGGCGACATCATTTTATACCAAACATGGAAATTAACTTCTCCAGGACTGGGGCAGTTGTACCTCTTGATGCACCCTGATGACTCAGGAGAACCAACAGTAATTTTTTGGTATTCCTGCCAAAAAAGCATTGCTTAATCTAGTTCCTGACAATTGACAGACAAGGTGGGGCATTATCTGGTCTATGCTCTTCAAAAATGTCAAGGTCAAGAAAGGCATAGTTAGAAGTGAAAAGAGAGTTAAAACCAAGTATCTAGTTCTAAGTGTGGATGCTAGACTAACAAAAGTCTTCAAGCTTGGTATAGAACAATTGTTGAAATTTAAACATGGATAATGGAATAGATTACTGCACTAATACTAACTTTTTATTTTAATAATTGTAGCATGAGAGAATAATGATGTTATATAAGAGAATTCCTCCATTTTCAAGCAATATTTACTGAAGTATTTAGAGATAAAGTGCCGCAGGGATGTAGGTAAATTACTTTTATATATCTATTTATTTTTAAAAAATGTTTCTTTTCTTCATTTCTTCTTCTTTCTCTTTCTTTTTTTCCCTATGTGTATGAATATTTTGCCTGCATGTATGTAAGTGTACCCAATGTGTGCAATGCCCATGGAGGCCAGAAGAGAGGGTCAGATTCCTTGGAACTGGTTGTTAGCAGCCATGTGGCTGGGAACTGAACTCCAGTCCTCTGAAAGAGCAGCCAGTGCTCTTAACTGCTGAACCATTTCTCCAGGCCAATAAATTACTTTTAAATGGAGTAAAAAATAATAAAACAAACATATTTACATTGATGAATCCAGTTAAAGGATGTTTTATTAGTCTCTTTGGGCTGACAGAATGAAATATCCCAGACTAACTTAAATAATAGAAATGATTTTCCTCACACTTCTTGGAGCTGGAAATCTCAGGTCAAGGGGCCAGCGGGGTTATGTGTGTGCGCTTCTCTGGCTTGTAGATGGTCCTCATCTTTCTCTGACATAATCTTTTCTCTGTGTGTGCATGAACAGAGAATAAAGATGTAATTCTATGAAATTAAGGCCTTGCCAGAAGGATATTATTTAATTTTAATTACCTCTGTGAAGGCACTGTTGGCAGATGCAGTCACATCAGAGTTTGGGGTATAACATGTGTTTGGGAGGACAGACCTAAATCCTTCACATATGTGTAAGTGATCTTGAATTATTCTTGTAACTTTACTGTAAATATGAAATTCTAAATAAATTGAAGGCAAAACAATGCCTCTTACTGCATCGCCCTGCTCCATTCTTTTCTTTTTCTCCCCTGCTCCCTTTTTATTCCCATCATCACTCCCAGCCTGGAAGACATAATGCTGAAAGAAAGAGATACAGGAGAAACGGTGTGGTCTCATGAACATGAGCCATCTGTGCACTTGGCTGTTTTTCCTTAGTATACATTTAAAAAGGAAAGATTTTGTTTGGTTACAGGGTCTGCCTTGTTCTCAAATTTTTAAAACCTGGAGAAAAGGTTCTATGAGAGGTAATAGAGACAAAATGTAATTCTTCATCCATCCATCTTGAAATGCATGAGAGATTGGAAGGAATTTAATTGATGCGATCCAGGTGGCTCTGGACCTGCTCCGCAAAGCTGTGCTCCCTTGCAGGGAAGATCATCACCTGCCTAGAAGTCTTTGGGGACAATTTGATATCTGTACGAATTATGGGTTGGGAGACTTAAATTACTTGAAAACATTTGGGTACCTGTTTTCATGCCTTCTTCAGGGCTGATGCATGTCCCTGCCCCCCTGTGACAGCACCCTACACTCAATGCTCTGTGGCTTAAGATGTTTTCCACTCTGGCTGCAAGTGAGATGGCTCACTGCTCATTCTGGGTGGTTTTAGTTATCTTTGGGTAGTTTCCTCACATACAAGTATGTGAGAAATTTAGGGGACCCTCCATGGATCCCTCTGTTCCTCCCCTTGATGGTACTTGGCTCTTGAACTCCTGTGGCCTCAGCTCTCTGGGCCTGAAACACCTTGCATGGATTCTCCTTCCTGCTGAGCAAGGCTTGTCAGGGACCAAGGTAGGGCAATTGTAAGGCCCTCTTCATTCATTTTCCCTTTATTAAGAATTGCTGTCCTGGGCAGTTTAGAATCCAATGCCTGAAAGCCATATTTTTGGTATATATTTTTTCAAACTTTGTTTAGGTGGGGAGACAAATTCCCCTCTGTCACAGTTTAGAAGCAGGTCTTCAGTCTCTGCCTATCTAATTCTCTCTTCTCTGATTCTCTTTTGGCCTGCAGGTCCTTGGGTTGAGCTGATATGGTGGAGAAACATACAGATATAATTGATGTATGTTACGTGCATTTATGAACATGTCACAATTAAGTCCATTATTTTGTATAAGTAATAAAGTTCATATGTAGCTGCATATAGATAATCCATTGAGGTGGACAGGGAATGGTTGGGAAACCTCAGAACCTTTTCCTTTGTTTTGGGCATCTATGGTGCAACCTGTCTCCTAGATCCCTTGGCACTTGACAGTTACAGCTTCTCTTGTCCTGCGGCCACTAGACTCTTACCCTCCAATCTCTGAAACAACAAGGAGTGGCAACTATCACCCTGAACTCTCCATGCTCAGGGCTATACTGACCTGCTCTATTAAAATCAGCCTCTTTGCTACCAGAAGATGTCTTCAATCCTACTAACCCAAAAGATCCTGGCCAAACTTTGCAGCAAGAATCTATGAATTCTTTCATCTATGAAATCTATGAAACTTTCATCATTATGAAAGTTTTATAATTTAGCCTCACACTAAAATGCCGCCTGGTTGTAAAGCGAAGGCAGTTTTTTTCCTGATGTCACACACTTAACTGGTCAAAAGTTATAAATATGTTTTTGAAAATGCTTTTGAAATCAGACAGCAAATGTTGTTAGGTTTGTGTGGTTTGCAAATATTGAGTTCTCTCAAAGATGTTTTCATCCTAATCTCCAAGCCCTATGAGTTTATTATCTGCTTTGGCAAAAGAGGCTTTTCAGATGTGATGAAGTTGAGGAATTTGAGATGAGATTATCCAATAAGATCACATAAGTCCTTTCCTTGCTGTAGTTAGAAACAGGACAAGGTAAGGGAATGGATTCTCCCACAGAGCTCCAGGAAAGAATGCTGCCTTGGAAAGACCTTAATTGTAACAAACCAGGCAAACAGTAGGCTGTAAGACAATAAGATTCTATTGTTTTAATTTTATGGTAACTTGCTACGGCAGCCATAGAAAACTAATCCCACCAGAGTTTCTCCAAGCATGGCCCCTCAATGAGTCACATCATAAGAAAATTGCCTTCAGAGGGCTAGAGAGATGGCTCATTGGTTAAGAATATTTGCTACTCTTGAGGAGGAACTACGTTTGGTTCCCAGCAACCACTTCAGGTGGCTCTCATATGTCTATCAGCTCTACACAAGGCATACAACATCCTCTTCTGGAATCTTTGAGGACTTCATGCATGAGGTGTACATACAGATGAGCAGGCACACACATGATTAAATAAACATAAATAAAGTAAAAGAAAACTGCCTGCAGAGCAAGCAGAATTATCGTGGATAAAGAGATGCATTACAGCTGGGTATGGTGGTATGCACCGTTGATCCCAGCACTTGGGAGGCAGAGACAGGGGTATTTCTGTGAGTCTGAGGCCAGTCTGGTCTACATAGTGAGTTCCAGGCTATTTAGGGCTATAGTGAGACCCTGCCTCAATAAGCCAAAATAAAAAGAAGAAAAAAAAAAAAAAGAAAGAGGTACATTATATACTGCTGAAGAAGTCAGCTTTGCAAATAGACATAGCAAATCTTGGCATATATGTGTCTAGCAAGAAAGGTAAAAATGTGAGTCAAAAGTTGACACAACTGCAGAGAAAAGGATGAATTAATTATTTTAGTTAGACACCTCAGCACTGTTCTATCAGAAATGGACAGGTCCAGGAGACAAAATCAGTGAAGTAGCTAACCTCAGAAATACAACCAATTAACTGGACATAATGCACAGAATTGATTCACCCAACAACAGCAGATTATTCATGTAACACATTCACAACACAGCTCTAAAACTCTCTATAACAAGTCTTAAAGAACAGAAGTGATATAGTGTCTGCCCTTAGACCACAATGAATTTTAAAAATTTTTAGTTGAAGTTTTGTGTATTTCATAGAAGAACATTTCAGTCAGTTTGAATCACCTTTACACCCCTTCCACACTGACACCCACCCACAGACCCCCTCCCCACTGGAATTCATACACTCCATCATTTGTGTTAAGGCCTGTTGTGTCAAGTTAGTGTCCTTGGAGTTTCCTCAATGCAAGTTCATTCAGTTAGGTCTAGTCAGAGTCCCTTGGTTTAAGAAGATCAGCTCTTCCTCACCCAAGAGTCATCAGTTGCCAATCTTTATTTAGCTAAGATAGGGGCCTGGTGCCCATTTCCCCAGTTCCATGCTGGGGTTTTGTCTGCTTGAGTTTGCATGGGTCTTGGACATTCTGCCACCAGGGTCCTATGAGCAAGTTCCCAAGAGCTTGTAGGATTCTGTTTCTATGGTCATGCACCTCCTCTCCGGCTTTTTCAATCTTTCCACCCCCTCTTCCACAATGGTCTCTGAGCCTTGGGTGAGTGATGCTTGATATAGGAGTCCTTTCAGATGACCCAAACATTGAAGACTCCTAATCCCCATGCTTTGGCCTTTTTTCAGGTCCTTGAAGACAGCTGCATGAGGCAGCTTCATTAATGAGAGTGGAGAGATTCATTCATGTCCTTTTTACCCCTTGTTCTCTGTTGCGTGAGCCTTAAGTGTAGAGGTTGCATTGTAGATGTGCCACTTAGGCTTGGGCAATTCACACACACACACAACTGTGTGTAATCAGTTGTGGTGCTCTGTTATAGTCTCCATCTGGTTTGAAACAAGCTTCTTTGAAGGGTAGTGATTGGGATATTTAACTGTAAATATAAGGATGCATATTTTGTACTTAGTAAAACTTACATTAGCCTAGGGATATGACAGCCTTGGGGATTTCTGTAAGATGTATGACCTCTTCATCCATATGCATTTGCTATGTTTACAGTGCCACACATGAGTTTCTTCCCATTGAGAGGGCTTTAAATCCAATTAGGTAGCTGTTGATTGCCCCTAAGATAAAAGTGACACTACTGATCTCCTACGGTGTGCCAATCATTGATAAGGTTGTTTGGTCTTGAAGTTTCTGTCAGATCATAGATTGATGTTCTCCCTTAGGAGAACACCTAATGGAGAGAACACGAGTTATCTCCATTAACCACTATCCACTGCAAGAAGAATGTTCTCTGACCAGGGTTGAAAATAGCGCTAATCTATGAGTATAAACACAAATATTTAGAAGGCGGTTTGACAGCATGACCATTTAGCAAAACAACAACCGTAGGTGGAACCAGTGCTTCAGCAGAAAAGTTATCGTCTGACTTGAGGAGATTCAATGATCCTCTGGGTTAAAAGCTTGTGAACTTGTTACTCAAGGAGTTGGCTGGGATGGTTACAATGTGCTCCTCTAAACAATGACACCGCACACCTGGAAAATTCTAGTGACATTTGTTCAAATATGGATCATCTGACTAAAGTCCACATAGGCATCCTTCTTTTTCTCCTTAAATACACTCAGTGGTCCCAACAGGAACAAAATTCTCAATTAACCTAGCTTCCCAGGCCATCATTCAGACCTGGGAGCATAGGGCTGTGCCTTAAGTACATGCATGTCTTTGAGACAGAGATTTGAGATACCATTACACTTTACCAGTATCGCTTTAACAGTCCTGTATCATTTTGTCCTCATATTTGCCTTTCTCTTATTTGTAAGACTTCTGGCCAAGCATTCAACTGGTGCTCTGGTCCTCACTGCTGATTTCATTCCCTTGGCTTTATGAAAGGGCTGCTCTTGGCTTTCCTCCGTCATAGAAAGAATGGTCTCTAAAGACAGAGACCTCGCTCTTCTCCATACTCATTTCCAAGCTGAATTCCTTTACATCCCAGTCATCTTATGTTTCCTGTTGTATGTGTGGGAAGTAGGGGTTTAAAGTCGATCCAGATTCAGAATTAGTCTGCCACAGTAAGCCCTGTGGGAGGCCATAGCTTTCTAGAACTTAGCATTTATTATCCTCAGCCATGGGCCTTGTCTTGGTTTCAGGAATGTAAGAAAAAGATCATTCAGCATTCTGTTATACTCCCTGATGGGAACCTTATATCTACTTTTGAGCCAAAAAAAATCAATTGCTAGCCAAGTTTTATATATATATATATATTAACCAATATTATATTTTAATGATATAAATTATTACAAATGAATATATACTCTTAGAAATTCAAAATTGTAATTGAAATTCTACTCTGCACATAATTGAGAAAACTTCAAACAGTTTCTTAACATGATTCCTCCTCTGTGTGGTCCCACCTTATACTTCCCACGTTGATTAGTTTAAGTCTGGCACTAGATCTCTAACTTTTGGGATAATAGTACTGTATGTGTAAAACTCTTTATGTTTAGAAACTTGCCAATGATTAAAAGAGCACTGGGGTAGATTAGGGTGGGCTTATTATATAGCCTAGGTTAATTATAAGAAATTCATTTGAAAAAAAATCAAACATGTGTTTAGGCTATGTAGTTAGGTTTTTTTCATCTAGTCAAAACAATCCATTTGCCAAAGTGTTATTTATTTGCTGTCACCTGACATTACTTTAGTAGACTTTTCTTCTATGATTAATTTTCTTATTTTTAGTTACTAAAATCAGGGAGGGGTGAGGATCATTTTAGGGGGAATAAAGCCATATTTGAATGCATAGGCAAATTCAAAATTTATGAAATTTCATTTCATAAGGCTTAAAACAAGTGGGAATTATTGAGAGTGTAGCAAAAATTTAAAAAGTTAAATATGAAAGTTTCAGTAAAATAGTGGGTTACAAAATTAACCTAAAAAAATCAGTAGCCTTTCTTTACACCAACAGCAAGCAACAGAAGAAGGAATACAAGGAGTCCTTCCCACTCACAATAGCCTCAAAAACAATGAAATACCTAGGAATAAACCTAATCAAAACCACCAAAGACCTATACAACAAAAATTATAAGCTCCTGAAGAAGGAGATTGAAGAAGACATCAGAAGATGGAAAGACCTCCCATGCTCATGGATTGGAAAAATTAATATAGTAAAAATGTCCATTTTACCCAAATTAATATATAGATTCAATGCAATCCCAATTAAAATCCTAAGAACATTCTTCACAGGCTTGGAAAAAAATTCTTAAATTCATAAATTCATATGGAACAACAAAAGACCCCGAATAGCCAAAGCAACCGAGTGAAAAGAGCAATACAGGGGAGATTTCTATACCAGACATCAAACTATAATGCAGGGCTATAGTTATAAAAACAGCCTGGTACTGGCACAAAAACAGACATGTAAACCAATGGAACAAAACTGAAGATCCAAACTTGAGCACATACAATTTCAGCCACCTCATATTTGACAAGGGGGCCAAAATACTCAGTCTAGGAAAGACAGCATCTTCAGCAAATGGTGTTGGCAAAATTAGATCACCACTTGTAGAAAAATAAAATTAAACCCCTACCTCTCACCCTGTACAAAAATGAACTCCAAATAGATCAAAGACCTCAATGTGAAACCCAAAACTCTAAAGGTCATAGAAGGAAAAGTTGGCAGCAACTTACAAGACATAGGTGTAGGAAAAGACTTTCTAAATCAGACAGCAGCTGCTCAGGAAATAAGGTCAACAATTGACAAGTGGGACCTTATTAAACTCAAAAGTTTCTGTACAGCAAAAGAAACAGTCAGGGAAGTGAAGAGAAAACCCACAGAGTGGGAGGGAAACTTCACTGCTGATTAATCTGACAGAGCATTAACCTCCAGAATATATAAACTATTCAAAAAACAAAGAAGTAAGAAAACAAATGATTCACTCAAAAGATGGAGTAAAGAGCTGAGCAGAGACTTCACAAGTGAGGAAAGAGATGGCTGAGAAACATCTTAAAAAGTGTTCAACATCGCTAATAATTAAGGAAATGAAAATTAAAACCACTTTAAGATACCATCTCACCCCGATAAGGCTGGCAAGGATCAAGAAAACAAATGATACTAAATGCTGGAGAGGGTGTGGGGAAAGGGGAACATTCATCCACTGCTGGTAGGAATGCAAACTTGTACAACCACTATGGAAAGCAGTATGGAGAACGCTTAAAAGACTCAAAATGAGCCTGCCACCTGACCCAGCCATACCACCTCTGGGAATATATCCATCAGACTCTTCATACCACAGAGATACATGTACAGCCATGTTCATTGCAGCTCTCTTCACAATAGTGAAGAGCTGGAACCAACCGAAATACCCCTCAATTGATGAGTGGATAGCGAAAATGTGGTACATCTACACAATGGAGTTCTATCTAGCAGTAAAGAAAGATGACATCATGAAATTTGCAGGTTAATGGATGGAACTGGAAGAAATTATCTTAAATGAAGTAACACAGTCCCAGGAAAACAAATGATGAATGGTATCCCTTCTCTGTGGATGCTAGAGCCAATAACCCAGTTGTAAATATTTCTTGTGGGGAGTGATGCATATTGGAAAGAACAGCAACAACAACAACAACAACAACAGAAAAGACTGTAACAAGGAACTTACTGAAATGGTGAATCTGGTGGGGTGGGAGGGTTGGGAGGGGGACATGGTCTACATTAGATTAATGTATAGTTAATTGATGTGAGTTTAACATGTATCCAAATTTGCCCAATCTTTGTTACATACTATATGGTATTCTGGGACTTGGTAAAAGTAAAAATGTCTATATTAAACAACATTGGTTAAAAGGTTTTAATAAAAAAGGTAATAAACTTAAGCTAATTGGAAATATAAATTATAATCCACATCTGCTTTACTTGTAATTTGTATAACAACAACTTTGGGGTTAATGGATACAAATATTCTCTATGATGTTTGTGTTATACAGTATCAACTTGTAACATTTTCTTCTACCTGTAGGATAATTTAACTAAAGGAATTAAGTTAGCTTCCCCAAATTAATAACATACAGTCAATGATAAACAGCTTGGGTAAATTTAATGCAGAAAATTTGGCCCAGCTAAACATTAAAAGGAAGAAAAGCTTCAGACTGCTACAGGGATCAAACATCTCTGTGGATCCTAATTGTAACAACTATTTATAATGTGCCCTAATGAACTTTACCTTTCAGGTGCTGCAAAGTTTTAATATGAGAGACTTCCTTCCCTCCTTTTCATAGAACAAAGAAAAACATGATGGTAATGAAGTCATTCCCTAACTGTAAATTAGAGCTGACTGTTATAGAGGTAATATCTTATAAAAGTGATATAGTTGCCTTCTTTAATTGACTGATAGTCATAGGAACTGTGAAAGGATAATTCTCTATTCAGAGCCAAATATAATGCTAAAGTCTATATAAGCTGGGTAATTAAGCAAAATATATTGATACAGGAGAGCTCTGTTATCAGAATGGATTATTCTGCCAAGGAGATGTTGGATAGGGGATCCAAACAAAATGATAAAGTTTTTTTGCCAGCATACTGGGATACAAAGGCTTTTTGCCAGCAAACTGGGATACCTGCAAGAAGAGGGGCAGTAAGGCCCTGCTGTCGAAGACCTGGTGTAAGCACGGGAAAGATATATTGAGACCACACTTACAAGTGTAAAATTGGCCTCTGGAATGCCAGAGACTGTTACCAAAGGCCACTAAATCAAGAAAGCAAATATTGGTCTCCTTGAGTCAAGCAAGACTCCTCCATCAGCATCAGCTACACCTCACCTGCCTGGAAATACTGTGCAGCAATGGCAGCCAAAGGTTTGTATATCCCAAATCTAATTGGCTATTAGCTCTCCCCTTGGAGGAATAATTCACAGCTGATGCCACAAGCTTAAGTCCTCTAGTGGTTAGGAGATGTTACAAGCCACAGTAAGACCTTGTCAGCCTTTACAGAAAGGCTATAGTCCATAGATTAGCATACTATCCAAACATCTGTGTCTATACGAATGTAACCTACCATAATAATTAGTACTGTTGAAATGCTTGTATATCTAATTGCTTGTGCTTCATCAGCAGGAGTAAAAGTTCTTCCTGGATAAACTGCCAATCCATGAAAGGAAACAGCCTGAACTGATCAGAGTCCAAAATGGCATCTCCAGAGAAAGTAGACTGCTTTGCTTCTCATCCACTTGTGTCCTTTTTCTAAAGCCTAGGGAACAATCTTTGGAACAGGTAGAATGTAAGGGCTGTAATTGGGGTGAATTATGAAAGTACAAAAATATAGACTGGACTCTTATTTGATCAACATGATAGAACATACAAGCCCCTCCAGCTGGATAATGGGGGCCTCAGGCTGTATAAGTTTGGGCATAGCTGCATGCAAATTGGTTTTACATGAAGGATGCTTGTATTCATTACTTATTACCTATTATTAAAAAAGTTAAATATGTATGTGAACACAAGAAAATCTTATGACTATCTGACCTTTCAAGTTTATAAATGTTGCTAATTATTTTTAAATATTTGACATTTAATAATGTTCAAGATCATTGTCCTCAGTATTTTCTCTTTTTATTTATTTATTTATTTAAAAAAATTTTTTTTATTATTATTTATTTATTTTTGTATGTGTATGAATGTACTGTCTGCATGCAGGTCTGTGCACCCATGTCGTGCAATGCCGCGGAGGTCAGAAGAGGGTCTCGGATTCCCCTGGAACTGGAGTTCTCCTGGAATTGGAGTTACAGACGGTTCTTTTTTTTTATTTTTATTTTTTTTATTCTTTATGTGTATGAATGTACTGTCTGCATG
>VZQC01011008.1:491288-520901 GCA_009823505.1 Rhizomys pruinosus | reverse complement strand
ATTTTATTTAGTTCTGTATGTGTGTGAATGTACTGCCTGCATGCAAGTCTGTGCACCCGTGTCGTGCAACGCCGCGGCGGTCAGAAGAGGGTCTCGGATTCCCCTGGAGCTGGAGTTCTCCTGGAATTGGAGTTTCAGACGGCTCTCGGCCGCCATGTGGGTGCTGGGGATCGAACCCAGGTCCTCTGTAAGAGCAGTCGGCGCTCTTAACCGCTAGGCCATCTCTCCAGCCCTAATTGCCGATTCTTTAACTCTATGTACTTGATTATTTATTAAGCTAAATAATTAGCTTCATTTTTATCAAATAATCTGTTTTGTTTAATGCCTGCAGATAGAGAGCATTTTATCAGTCATTTTGACTGGCTGAACTTAGTAGTTGTGAGTAGAAGCATGGAGATTCATGTAACTCTGGTAAATTATAAAGCAGCAGTCCCAAACCCAACCCCACTTTTGACATGTGAAACAACACCTAGCAAGAATTATCGAACATGATGTGTATTAGAGAATTGGTTTGGCATGTTGCATATAGTTTAAAATCTTAAAGTATTTATTACATTTATTTATTTGTGTGTCTGTGTCTATGTTGTGCATGCATGTGTCTATGTATGTGTGTGTATGTGTGTGTGTGTGTGTGTGTGTGTGTGTGCGCACGTGCATGTGTGCTTGAATGTGATCAGAAAACAACTTGGGGAAGTGGGCTCTTTCCCTCCACCATGTAGGTCCTGGAGAGCAAACTCAGGCTTTCAAGCTTTGGGACAAGACCTTTTAGTTGCTGAGCCATCCTACTGGCCCTACAATAACTTCAAAGCACTCTGTTTTGTATCTTTCACAGGCGGGCATTTCACAAAAGAGAGTGCAAACATTTATCAGGGCTGTGCATGCACACAGAACAAATGATAAAATAAGGATTTGGATCAAGATAGTCCAAATCCAAAATAGGCTTTGTTCGGACTTTGTTGAGACAGGGTCTCTCTTTAGCCCAAGCTGGCCTGAAACTCATTATGTAGACCAGGCTGGCCTTGAACTCACAGAGATCAGCCTGCCTCTGCTTCCTGAGTACTGGGATTAAAGGCATGTGTCACCAACTTTGGCGAAAATAGGCTTTTTTTGTTAGAAGAAAAGAACTCACATCTGTTTAAATTATTGTACATAAAACAGAAATGCATTACTGATTTTTGTAGGTATAAATGCATTTGAATACAATAAACTACACTTTATATGTTATAGAGTTGAAGATACCTATAAATTTGGCCATATTATTGTCCTTAAGTTAGACAACTTCTTTTTTATGACACAAGGTTGGAGTTGGCTAAGAAAGGTTTTATCATATATTTAAGCATGTGCAAAGAGAGAAGAGGTTGCGTATGGATCCTGCAAGACTCTAGTTAGACAATTTCTTAAGTTCACTTGATATACACTTGGGTCTATCGTATGCAAGTAAATTTTTAATAGCCATAATTATGGCATGTTATGTTTTTATTTTAATTTTCTAAAATACTTTTATTGATGAATTGTGTATTTCATTCATTATCTTTCAGGCCAATTTAGACACATTCCCTTCTCTGTGCCCCCACCCCACCTCTGTTCATGCCTTCTGCCATACATGTTTTGCACCTTTCTCTCAGTCTTTCCAAAGTTTTTCCCTGCAGAGGCTTGTTGTTTTGGGCAGAGTTTAACTGAATCATTCAGTTCTTTTTTTTATGTGTATGAATATACTGTCTGCATGTAGGTTGGTGCACCCGTATCATGCAATCCTACAGAGGTCAGAAGAGGGTGTCAGATTTCCATGGAACTGGAGTTAAAGATGGTTCTTAGCTGTCATGTGGGTACTGGGACTCGAACCCGGGTCCTCTGCAAGAGCAGTCAGCGCTCTTAACTGCTGAGCCCTCTCTCCAGCCCCATCATTCAGTCCTTTAACCCAGTCTTTATATTGTTTTTCCCCTTTGTATTGCTCCAACATATGCCTATATAATTGTCACATATACATCAAAATTATGACCTCTGGGAATAAACTGTGTGTTAATTCCAAAATATGTTTTGGAGTTCACTATTTTTCCTTTTAATTTTATATTGCTCTAAAATATGAATACATATCTACCATCCTTATATAGTAATTATAATGTCTGAATATAAATGGTAGGTCTATTCTAGAGCTCATTAAGAGATTTACATTATAACAACACAGTTGCTTTCAGATAAAAAGAAATATAATAATAATGTTCAGCTTGTCTTTCAACTGGGGATTTGGTGTTAGCACCTACAAATGAAGGAAACCATTTGGCTTTTTTTTTTTTCTTCTGGGACTGTGTTACTTCACTTAGCATAATGGCTTTGAGTTCCATCTATTTACCTGCAAAGTTCATGATGTCATCTTTCTTTACCACTGAATAGAACTCCATTGTGTAGATGTACCACATTTTTGTCTTCCACTCCTCTGTTGAGGGGCATTTGTGTTGGTTCCAGCTCTTCGCTATTGTGAAAAGAGCTGCAATAAACTGGATGTGCATGCATCTCTGCAGAAGGATGAGTCTTGTGGGTATATACTCAGGAGTAGTATGACTGGGTCAGGTGTAGGCTCATTTCGAGTCTTTTAAGGGTTCTCCACACTGCTTTCCATAATGGTAGTATGGGTTTACATTCCCACCAGCAGTGGATGAGTGTTCTGCTTTCCCTGCAACCTCTCCAGCATTTGGTGTCTTTTGTTTTCTTGATCTTAGCCAGTCTTATCAGAGTGAGATGATATCTGAGAGTGGTTTTAATTTGCATTTCCTTAATTATTTATGATGTTGAACACTTTTTAAGATATTTCTCAGCCATCTTTACTTCCTCACTGGTCAAGTCTCTGTTCAGCTTTTTACTCCATCTTTTGAGTAAGTCATTTGTTTTCTTCTTTTATTTTTGAGTAGTCTATATATTCTGGACATTAATGCTCTGTTAGATGTATCACTGTGAAGATTTCCTCCTACTCTGTGCATTTTCTCTTTACTTCCTTGATTGTTGCTTTCACTGTACAGAAGCTTTTGAGTTTGATGAGGTCTCATTTGTTAGCTATTGACCTTATTTCCTGTGCAATTGCTGTCTGATTTAGAAAGTCTTTTCTGGGGCTGGAGAGATGGCCTAGTGGTTAAGAGCGTCAACCGCTCTTGCAGAGGACCCGGGTTCGATCCCCAGCACCCACATGGCAGCCTAGAACCGTCCGAAACTCCAATTCCAGGAGAACTCCAGTTCCAGGGGAATCTGATGCCCTCTTCTGACCTCCGCGGCATTGCACGACACGGGTGCACAAACCTGCAGGCAGATAATACATTCATATACATACAGAAATAAATAAAAAAATAATAAATAAATAAAAAATACTTAAAAAAAAGAAAGTCTTTTCCTACTCTTGGTACTGTCACAAAAACAGACCCATTGACCAATGAAACAAAATTATAGATCCAAAATTGTGCTCATACATTTTCAGCCACCTCATATTTGAAAGAGGGGCAAAATACTCAATGGAAAAAGGATAGCATCTTTAGGAAATGGTGCTTGCAAAACTGGATCATCATTGTAGAACAAAATTAAACCCCTACCTCTTACCTTGTACAAAAATCAACTCCAAGTTGATAAAAGATCTCACTGTGAACCCCAAACCCTGACGGTGATAGAAGAAAAAGTTGGCAACAACCTGCAAGTAAATTTTTATTGAAAAAAGTTCCTGAATATTCTGGCACAAAACTCTATATAGATAATGCCATTTAGTTCAAAAAGAGGGTAAATCTTAACAGTGTAAACTCCAAGACTTAAGAATAGCTATCATTCATTGCTGTACTTAAGAAGGGTAGGTTTATATGCTAATGAAAACATTTTTTTATTTTTTAAGGGATTCACAATATAAGAGCATAGTTGTTTCAGATCACATTGATGTTCATTTTGTGACTCTCTCTTGCTCTAGGCTTGTAAATGAACTGTAGCATAAAGAGAAGATGACCTTGAATACTACAGCCTGAGTGACAGGAATCTCTCTTGGATACATTCCCTCTTGCAAATGCAACCCCACATCTTCTACTTTCCCTGGGGTCTCACTGTAGCAAAGGTAGAAAGTAGAAAAGTGGAAGGAGACCAGATAGTAAGGAAAAACAGGTAGGAAACAGTAAGGAAGAGTATTGTATTAACTATATACATTTTTCTATGCCATTGAAGGTTTTCTTTCCTCAGACATATTTAGGGATCATTGAAGTTTCCAATATTAACCTGTGCTGCTTTGTAGTACTAGCATTATAGTGCTATTAACTGAAAAATCATTTTGCTTTTCTATAACAGTGGCTTGGCTTATTTTTAAGGAAATATGTTTCTTGATTTTAATATTGTATAATGACTGGCCCAGCAAATCACCTCTATTGGTGTAGTAGTGGCACTTTTATCTTGGAGCTAATAAGCAGCTGTCTAATTGGACTTAAGGCCTGCTCAATGAGAGGCAACTCATGTGTGGTACTGTAAACATAACCAAGTCACATGGCTGAAGGGGTGATAGATCTTAAAGGAAAATTTATGTCTGTGACCTCCTTAGACAATTTCTTACTCTAAGCTAAATATGTATCCTGATATTTGCTGACAAGTATACCTCTCTCCACTCATTAAAAAAGCTTCTTTTTTCAATGATCACAAAGTTCCACAACTGATCAGATGTACAGAATAAATTACCGTGAGGTACCCAGCCCCAAGTGATGTATCTACAAAGCAATCTTTGCACCTAAGGCTCAGTGAACACTGTGGAAATGGGGACAGAAAGAATGTAAGAGCCAAAGGGACAAGATACCTTCTGTTAGTTAATTCATTACAGACATAATAGAGAAGCTACATCAATGAAATCTCCATTTCATGGTTTTCCAACAAGATATGCATAATGGCAAAACCAGTTGACAGACCAAGGTGCATGGGGGGAAATTTCATAGGTTCCACCTCAAGATGAAGAGCTGCAGGCAACGAATGGATGCTGACGGATGGAGAATCTGTTCTTTCCAGGAACTGGTTCCCTTCCAAATGGATAGCCCTAAACACAGGTATACACAAACACCACTAAATGAACTCAGTGCCATATATATGTATATAATATACATATGTACATATGTGTATGTATAAATATATACACTGTACATTTAGAACCAATATAAATGAACACAATTGCCAAGACCAAAGAAATATAGGAAATATAACATATGTTATATGTAACAATGATAAAGAAGAGGTCAAGAAATTGAAAGGGATTTGGGGAGACACATGAGTTGGATGGGAACTGGAAATAAGACAAATATAATACTCATATATTAAAATATCAAAAAATAATAAAATATTAATATATTGTGTAAATTTGAGGCTTGCTCAGAGTCTCTCCAACTCCCAGTGAAAGCAGTTTTATCATGATGATGTGAATCAAAGGGAAAACACTAACAATTTAGGCTCATTAGGTCTGCAAAACATTATGAATAATTTTGCAGTGGAAAGTCCAAATGAAATGATTTTAAGCTAAGTCAGCTTATGGCATAGATTGTGCATAATGAAAGCATTACTTGAAAAGAATAGATTTAGGTGTGTGAGAGTTGGCAAAGGAACAGCTCTTTATACAAATGGTTGTGAAAACATGAAGCATGTAGGGGAAATTGTGGCACTTGGTATTTCAAATTGCCTTTATTAAAGAATTATTTTATTCTTCTCCAACTTTAATGCAATAAAAAGTCACAAAGGGCTTCTTAAGAGATTTAAGATTATGCATGAAAAACAATGCCATCCAGAAAACTATAAATAACTAAAGTTGAACCAACTTTTTAAGAGTGTATGCTTTAATTAAAAAATGTCCTTGGAAAATAAACTTTGACATGGACGTGACAACTATGTTCAGTTGTGTTGTTTATTTTCTGCTCTATGGAGACCAGACTGCACACCCGCTTCATAGTGATGTGCTTGGTAATTGTTTACTGGAAGAATTGTTCTCAAAATTCTTAGACTAAAAATAGTTTTTCAGTCATGATACTCTAAGTTTGGAGGAAATATAAATTACATTAGTCAAATAGATGACTAATACAATTTAATTAACACTGCATTCTTCATATTTATCATTACTCTGTAAGTTTAAGGAAAGTTACTAGGCTCAATGGATTTCTCAATGGAGCTGGATGGTTGGTATAGTGGGTGAAATACAATTTTTCTTTTTTCTTCTCAATGTTTTAGTTTAAAAAAATTTTTTTAAATTCTTGTATGTGTATGAATGTACTGTTTGCTTGTAGGTTTGTGCACCCGTGTCATGCAATGCCTCGGAGGTCAGAAGAGGGTGTCAGATTCCCCTGGAACTGGAGTTAAAGACGGTTCTCAGCTGCCATGTGGGTGCTGGGGATCCAACCCGGGTCCTCTTCAAGAGCAGTCGGTGCTCTTAACCGTTAGGCCATCTCTCCAGCCCCCTCAATGTTTTAGTTTTAAGATATACTGTGGTGGAAACTTTCAAACGTTAGTGGTGAAATGCTTATTTTTAGCTTTTAATGTTAGTTTCATCATTGTTACTTGTTAACTTAGTAGAGTGGTAAGAAGGAAAAGTTCCAGATATCAGGAAAGGACATTTTATGCTTAGGAGAAGTAGGCATTGGTTCCATGACCATGCTTTGTAGTCTGCTGAGGGTGCTCCCATGGCTCTTCTTTCATTTGACTGAAGCCAATTCATCCTTTTGACCTTCATGTAACTCCCCTGTTGAAAGAGCAGTAACTTGGGAACATGAAACAGAGCTTTCCATCACTGCTACGTGATGAGTTGGGAAAATACTTTCTTTTTTAAAAAATATTTATTTATTTATTTATTTATTTATTTATTTATTTATTTATTTATTTATGTGTTTGAGTGTACTGTCTGCATGTAGGGTTATGCATCTATGTCCTGCAATGCCGTGGGAACTGGACTTAAAGACAGCTCTCAGCCGCCATGTGGGTGCTGGGGATCGAACCTTGGTCCTCTGCAAGAGCAGTAAGCACTCTTAACCGCTAGGCCACCTCTCCAGCCCCGGGAAAATACTTTCTTATAGGTCAAAACCAACCAACCAACAAACAAATAAACAAGGCAAAACACAACAATAGCAAACCCCCACTCCTAGGAGGGGAATGTAAATGTTATCCTGAGTAGAGTTTAGTAAAGAAAGGAAGTAGAAGAGAGGGAAGTCAGGATAGAGAAGAAATGTACTAAAATATTGCTGATTTCTTGAGCCTGTTGAAAATCATTTTATGTGTTCACAACCAGCATGGCAGCACTAATGAGGAGGGCAGCAGGAGCTCCTTGTGGAGCTAATGGAGGCCTCCCTGCCACAGCTGACCAGGACCTCCCTGCCACAGCTAACCCAGGGCCTCCCTGTCACAGCTAACCCAGGGCCTCTCTGTCACAGCTAACCCAGGACCTCCCTGCCACAGCTAACCCAGGCCTCCCTGCCACAGCTAACCCAGGGCCTCCCTGTCACAGCTAACCCAGGGCCTCCCTGTCACAGCTGACCAGGACCTCCCTGCCACAGCTAACCCAGGGTCTCCCTGCCACAGCTGACCAGGACCTCCCTGCCACAGCTGACCAGGACCTCCCTGCCACAGCTAACCCAGGGTCTCCCTGCCACAGCTTACCAGGACCTCCCTGCCACAGCTAACCCAGGGTCTCCCTGTCACAGCTAATCCAGAGTCTCCCTGCCACAGCTGACCCAGGCCTCTCTGCCACAGCTAACCCAGGGCCTCCCTGCCACAGTTAACCCAAGGTCTCTGTGCCATAGCTGACCACGTCCTCCCTGCCACAACTAACCCAGGCCTCCCTGCCACAGCTAACCCTGGCCTCCCTGTCACAGCTAACCTAGGCTTCCCTGCCACAGCTAACCGGGCCTCCCTGCCACTTTCCTGGATAGACTGAAATAGGTGGGTCAGTGTTGACTACTTTCTAAATCAGTAAAATGTGTTTTTCAGATGCTTAAGTATCTTGATTTTCTTTTTAGCTACACGATGAGTGAATAATTCTAAGTCAATGGACTTCCAGTTTTCAGGGGAAAGTTATTCTACACATAGATTGTAAGAGACCAAGTTTAACAAGCCACCAAGCACCTGCAAGCTGCATAGTCATAATTTTAGGTATGTTTATAATTCAGTTGCTATCCAAATATTTGCTTGTTTCTTAAAGGAAATGCTAGCCTTGAACCTTTCTCTTTGACTTAGGTGCAGACATTTTTTTTTCCTTAGCTGTTTAAAAATGTGTGGGTGGTTATCAGCAACTATGTACCACCTGCAACTTGCAAGTAAATGTGTCCTGTCACATCCTGATTAGGTGAAGCGCAGGATGTGACCTGGGGACTGGGAACTTCCTGGTGCTTGTTTGTTGCTATCATTAGTGGTGAGGAACAGGACCCTGGGAGGTGACTGTTAAACTAACCAGACTCTCCAGATGTTCTGGAATATTCTCACTCCTGCTTTAGAAGGGAAAGAGCCCTTTGGAACAGGGCCACTATCTGAGGCTTTGGCAGCCGCTGAGCCTGAGGGAGAGGACAGAGGAGGGACTTCTAGCAGCTGTAAGAGATACACATTTTTTTTTTTGTTATTTCTCTCTGTGGGGTTTCAAGTAATGTTAGGAAAGAGTTTATAATTTTAATTTGCTTGAAAAATTATAAGATTTTTAAATTAGAAGTTTTCTTAGATGCTCAAATTTTTAATTTTTTGTAGGCAAGAGAATTAAAACCGAAATAGAGTAAGGAGCTACTAGAGATTATGAAGTCAGATTTGATTAGGGAATAGTGATTTTATCCATGTTTACTTTTGAATAGGTTTCTACATGATATTCAAAATTTGGCAAACTCAGGAATTTTCATTGCATACCATGTTAATTTTGTTATAATGTTATGATTTATACTAGGTGAACATTCTGCTTGTCCACTAAAACCAGAATATTATTCTTGGAGCTATTTTAGTAGATTAGAGTCAGGTGATTTGCTTAGAACTCCCATTTCTAATAATAGAGTTGCTTCCTTTTTTTCCTCTTCCATATAAAGTTCTCTTGCCTGCAATCATTGAGTAGGGCTTGAGCACAGTGTTTCCTATAGTTCTTAAAATGTTTCTCTCATCTTTTCAGTACTGTCCCAGCATGCCCAAATAGGACCTCCCAGAGATAGTCCTGCATGCAGTTCACAGAGCGAGCTGTGGTATGAGTCTGTTCCATAAATGCATCATTTGGTTTTCTATGAGACCTCAAGAATGACCTCATGTCCTCTGGGCTGCTGTCCTGTGAGTTCAGCTTTGTCTGCTCTCTGGGCTTGTCTTTTCTCAGGGGCCTATCCACTCAATCAGCTCTTTCCTATTTTGTATACTGTAAGAATGAGTTCATTCTTCCTTTGTGTCTGTTTCTATGTAAGTTATACTTTAAAATGCTTCACCATGATAGAGTCTTTTATGTCTTCCAAGTGAAATAATGAAATACAAAAATTAACATCTTGTTAATATTATCAAAACTGCATCAAAGAGAACTGCTAAAATAACATTATTTGCTTCTTGTATAAATCCCTATGGCTCCTGCTTTATTAAATTCATAACCTAAATCAATTAATTACTGGTTAAATTGCTGATTTTTCTTTTATTTAAATATATCCAACCATCTTGTGTGTGTGTGTGTGTGTGTATGCATGTGTATGCACATGCTAAAGTGGGTGTGTGCATATGTGCTGTGTGGCCACACATGCACGTAAGCAGGTGGAGGCCAGAGGATGTCACTGGGTGTCTTTTGTTGACTGCTGTCTACTTTTATTCTTTGAGACACAGTCTTCACTGAACCTGATGAACACTGATTCAGCCAAGGTGACGTGTGAACAAGAGATCAATCTGTGTGTCCCCCCCCTCCGCCCCCCCAGCTCTAGTGTTATAGTCTTGAGCACTGACGCACCAGCTTTATATATCGGTGCTGGGATCTGAACATAGGTCTTTATGCTTGCCAGCCAGCACTAGTAAATGTGTTATCACTTTAGTCCATATATGTCCAACTATCTTTACAAAAGACAGCCCGTTTAAAATCTTGTATATGGTCTTCACGTTATCTTAAAATCATGGTGCGGTGATGTGCTTTAGAGAACTATTTGTCAGATTGTGAACTAGAATAATAGCTACTTTTTCTTCTCGACTCTGTGAGGAAAGATATTTTTACTGAAGTTTTGGACACTTTTAGTAAAATTTACTCAGAATGAAGCTTATATAAATGATTAAAAGCAGACACTCTATTTAGTTTACATCTTAAGAAAATAAATTAATCTTCTCTTCTTTCCTCCTCTTCATCCCTCCCCATGTCCTCCCCCAAGCCCTTCTCCCTTGATAGAAAAAAAATCAGAACACAATTTTAGACAACTAAAATATTTTCACAAGTAGCTCAAAATTGGGAGTAGGATATGTGACAAAGGGCTATGTAAACAGGTTGTTTAAACTCACAAGCTGTTTCCTCTTAGCATTTTCTGGTGTGGTAGCAATTGGTATAGCATCTGGCAATGTAAAATGAAATACATTTTATACTGTAGTAATATACAGTAATTCCACTCCCGTATTCTATCTATTCAAAGCAGTGGAATGCCTAGAATATTTGGACAAGTGTGACTGTCGTGAAGTTGCAGAAAATAGTGAAACACTGAGAACAGTCTAGATGCCACACAGCATCATGTCCATGAAAATCTACTTCAGTAGAATACTAAGAACCTTTAAATAGTGGTGACATTATTATACCTTTTTTTGTTTGTACTTGGCATTTGAATGGTCCATCACGTTAAATAGCAGCTAATTTAAAAAGTTGTGCATGATTTTACTTATTTCTAACTCTCTCTCTCTCTCTCTCTCTCTCACACACACACACACACACATACACACACACATACACACACCATGAGTATATGACACATATATACATATATGAAACTCTGGTTTTTATGTGACATAGAATGAAAGATGCTTTTTCAGGTTAGTTTGCTATTTTTGCATTTCTTGTAATGGACATGATGCTTTCATAATCAGAAAGATCACTGGTATTATTTTTGTATCTTGTAAACAAAAAAGAACATTGTTATAAATTTTCATTGTCAGTTATTCTACAATTCAATTATTCTGCACAGAAGCTAGAGAAGGGGCTAGTGCTAGGACTCTTCTGTCCACAAAGGGCACACTTCCTCTGCTTCGCTTCCAAGGCTAAATTTTGGCTATGTCAAGCTTGACCTTGTGCTTATCATAGGGCTGGAGGAGCCGCCGAGAGTCAGTGAGGCTCTTTATGATGACAGCCACCTCAGAGCGAGCCACTCAGAGGTGGGGGCCATTCAGCAGCTGAACATTCTTCAAGCAAAGGGTCGGTATATTAAACACCATCCAAAGTAATATTAACCCTAAATCAAGGTAAAAATTCTTTACTTTTCATCTGAAACCTTTTTTCTGTGAAGCTAGAAAGGGTTATTCTGAAGCACACTTTCTAGTATAACTCTCACTGTCTTGAAAGATGAAGTCTTCCTTGGTCATTCTGTGAAACATTACTATGGTCCAGATGTAAAGTTTATGTTTTCCAGAAAATGAATATGGGAATTATTTCTCCTAAGAAGTATTAGATTATATTTTCCGAGCTGACTTTTCTTGGCTGCATTTTAAGCCCTTAAAATTTCTTCAGTGCTATGGAGCAACTGAAAAGAGGTAAAACTCATAAGGAGTAGACATGACAGGCCAGAGGACTCAGATAGTATCATCTTTAGATGAAGACAGTGATTGTCAGTTTATAGAGATGTTTCTGTGCATATACCCATCTCTATGTACATTTATAAATGTGATTATATATATTTTTTGGTCTTTTTGAGACAGGGTCTCCCTGTAGCCCCAGCTGTCCTGGAACTCACTCTGTAGACCAGGCTGGCCTTGAACTCACAGAGATCTGCCTGCCTCTTCCTCCCGATTGCTGGGATTAAAGGTGTGCACCACCACACCTGGCAAACATGACTATATATGAACACACATGGCAGAATTATCTCAATGAAGTCAAATAACAGAGTCCATCTGGGCTTGGGGATGCATGACTTTAATCCCAGCACTCAGGAGGCAGGGGCAGGCAGATCTCTATGAGATTGATGCCAGCCTGTTCTACATAGAGAGTTCCAGGCTAGCTGAGATAACAAGAAATCCATCTCCAAAAAAGTCCAATTGTAGTTGAATCTACACAACCACAGTCTTGATGAAAAAAAAGTTTAACAAGCAGATTTTTTTAGACAGATTACCCTGTATATGATCAGGAAAATCTGAAAGAATTCAGGGATTTATTAAAAGACATCAAGAGAAGGTAAGAAGTTCAATCTAGGAGATGGTCATTGAGGAAAGCCTTGGCAAAGAATCTTTCTGAAAGAGAAGGTGAGATGTGGATTATTGAAGAGGAGAGAGAACTCATTTGAAGTAGGGTGATTGTAGAGGTTTAGGAAGGATGACAGGAAAAGCTGTCTGAGAAACAGGGTTGGGGAGGGATGGTGACAGTGCTGGGGGCACCATGGCTATCTTGGGGAGCAGTTCATCATTTTCTGGAAACTTTAAGATGTGAATCACCCTTGGTTGTTGGGAAATAGAGTATACTAGTTCTTGTCAGTTATGGCGATAACCCAAAACTGCCATGTACACTTCCAAACATCTTCAGTGGGAGATTTGTCACCCTGTCTTGAAAACCACTGGCTACATAATGAGAGCTCTGAATGCCAGGATGAAACGCCAGAACACTGTCAGGTTTTGGTGTTCGAAACAGATCTGCTTTTATTTTCCCATTTCCTGTGTCGACATTCATGCTTGACAACACAACCATGTCTACATTCCCTATTTTGTGTGATGCATTTCAGTTCAGAGTAAACTACAATTCCTATAACAGCCATCACACACTGTCTTAACCTCATTTTATTGTGGTTTATAATTATCTTCATTTATAGCAGGCTTGAGTGAAACTTAGGGACATCAGGGAATTCATCGAACATTTGAAACAATTTTTCAAACAATTTAGATTTTTTTCAGGGGCTATGGGGCAGTGCAGATAGGGAGGGAGGTCAAAATATGATTAACATGTATTATATGAAAGGCACGAAATTCAATTAAAAGCATATTAAAAAGAAAATGAAATTTGTAAGTAAACTGATGGCACTAGAAATTGTTGTACTAAGTGAAGTATCACAGACTCAGAAAAATAAGTGATGTATGTTCTCTTTCATTTGTGAATCTTAGCTCTGAGTCCTTATATGGGAGTATATATCCTGATGTAATATCAGGAGCCAGGGAAATGGAAAGGAACCATCAGGGTAAAGGAGAAAAAGCCTGAGAGAAGGGAATAGTCAGAGACAGGTGTTACCAAGGGAGTAAATGGGGAAAATGGGGGTAATTTTAACTGGGGAGGAAGGAGGGAGGGTTAGATGTGGGAAGAGGCAAGATAAATAATGCTTAGGTGATGTGAAAAACGAAAGGGAAACATAGAAGTTCAACAGCTGCCTGAAAAATACACATTATATATACATTATGTATACATATATATGTATGCAATATATATATATATATGTATATATATGTGCATGTGCATAGCTGAAAGCTATTTAACAAGAAATGATGCAAGACAGGAGAAATTTCCCTTCAAGTTGTTAGTCAGGGTAGACCAAGAGACTCCCAAAATAACAGAAGCTATTGCCACATCCCTTGATTACTTCCAGAACCTGAAGGTAAAACCCTATGGCTGAACACAGAACATACTTCAGATATAGGATATGGTGTAACTGAGCAGGAATTGATGTGGAAGGCTCCTCCCTGAAGACTAGCCATCAGAGTTTCAGAGGACAGTATGTAAGCTACTAAGGAGGAAAACAATCAATGGCCCAACCTCAGCTTTAAAGTCTAATAACCACAACAATGACCGGGGCAGAAAACTCTCTCTATAGGTGAAGTGGTAGCACTTTTATCTTGAGGCTAATCAAGTTCTCTAATTAGACTTAAGGCTGGCTCAATGGGAGGTAGCTACTATGTGGTACTATAAACATATCCATGGGTGGAGAGGTTATCAATATTAGTGATAACCTGTGCCTGTCATATCCCTAGACAAGCATAATTCCTTACTCTATGCTAAATATGTATTACTGTATTTACTGAAAAATATATATGTCACCACTCAGCAAAGGTTTTTTTTTTCAATTGATGGAGACTATTACAGAGTTCCATAACTCGTCAGATGTGGATAAGTGTCTACGAGGTACCTATCCCTAAGTGACACATCTACAATACAACCTCTACATTCAAGGCTCAGGGAACACAGTGAAACAGAGGGCAGAGGAAATACTAATGCATTTCTCAACTCCTGCCAGTGAAGCTCCCTCTTGGCAACAGATGCTGATTAACACAGAAAGCCAAAGCTGCCCAAAATGTAGAGAATAAGAGACTGCAGAGTCTGCTTCCCTGGATAGGACTCCTGTATTAAATCTCTGCCACCAAGAGCTCAGGGACCATTGAGGAAGAGTGGGTGAAAAGATTGTAAGAGCCAGGCGTGGGTGGAAGACCACAAGAAGTCAGAGTTTTCCAGATGGCTGGGAAGTTGCTCGGATGAGCTTACAGTAATGCTCACAGCATTCACAAGACCCAGACAAACTCAGTCTAAACAGAAACCCAGCTCAGAACTATGGAAATGGGTAAGTGGGCACTACTTCAGCTGAGGACTTACTGGCAAGTGATCACTGCTGGTTGAGAGAGAGCTGTACTTTTTTTAATATATATATAATGCTTTTATTGATGTTTTCTGTATTTCAGACATCATTTCTCAGTTCAGTTTAGACATATTCCTCTTTCCCTTCCCCCAACCCCACCCCAGATCATGCACTCTGCCATAACTGTCCTGCATCTTTCTCTCAGTCTTCTTTATGTTTAGGAATTCATATTTTCTCCTTTAATTTTATATTACTCTAAAATATGAATACATACTTTCCACCCATCTACAGTAATTACAGAGTTTGAAAGTAAGTGGTGGGTCGATTCTAGAGCCCGTTAAGAGAATTACATTATAACAACATAGTTGCTTTCAGATAAACAGAAATATAACAATAATGTTGTTCAGCTTGTCTTTCATCTGGGGGATTTGGTGTTAGCATCCACAAATGAAGGAGACCACTCGCCACTTGTTTTTCTGGGACTGTGTTACTTCACTTAGCACACAACACAGGGCTATGTCAGAATTCCAAGTAGATTTATGTTGAATCCCTACAGTAACTAAGACAAATCAGTTGAATGATGCAGCATGGTTGAGAGCCTTCTCTGTTCATCTGAAGTAACTGAAGACGATTTTTTAGGAAAATGGCGATGATCACTTCTGAGAGTTTGAAAATAAGATCTCTGATGATAGAACAAATGAGGGAAGTGTAGGTTATCTATCAAATCTGGTGAAAGTTGTCAAATATTTCTGGTGTAGGAATGCAAATTTATGATTCCATTTTAGCTTCACATCAGGAAAGATGTTTAAAATAAGGGCATCTTATGATCCTCCAGATTTTTTTCCCAGTTTCTCAGGATCTCTAGTGAGCACATCCAATCATTGCTAATCAAGATAAGAAATCAGTGCCTATTAAGAGTCTCGAATTTTTGATGTTTGTTTTTAATCCAACAACTCCATTCTTGAGAGTGATCCTCAACATGCACACTCACACACACACACACACACATACACACACACACACACACACACCACATACTGTTCTTTATGCTAAGTGAAGTAACACCACAGGCTGTTCTTTAAGGGAGTAATGCTAGATAGGTTGACCAGGGTCCAGTGGATGGACTCATACTGAGGGATATTTGGAGACACTAACTTGACTCCATAGGCCTTAACATAGATGATGGAATGCATGAAGTCTAGAGGGGAGGCCATCTGGGGTGCATACAGTTGAGGGGTTCTAAACATGATCAATATGTATTATACAAAATGCAGAAAAGCTCAACAAATTTTTTGAAATTTTGAAGAATTAACAGATTGTGTGAATAATGTTAAATAAACCTCACATCTTCCAAACAAACACCATAAGGTCATGATGTAGTATTATTTTATATACCTCTGGATTTAAGCAAATATTTTATAAGAATTTATGCAACTTTATGCAAAAACATATTGGTTTGTGTTACTTTATTGTAATATTTTAGAATAAAATATAAAATTTTTGTGGCTTCAAAAAATTGGATTTGCTAAATCCCAAACATTTTGCCAACCATGTCTTTTCAGCCCCTTTGTCTAAACTTTAAAAACACATATATTTTAGAGACCATTGATTCCATGTGTTTTAAATTCATTGTATTTTGTATCATAAAAAATATTCATAAAGTAGTTTGACGTCAAGAAAGTCCATTGAACCTTTAAAATAAACTCTTAACAAGTTTTTTTTAAGTCACATAAATGTATGGAAGGATGAAGTTTAACGGAGGATGATCAGGACTAAAATTTGGCAAAATTATTTTCCACACCGATTTATAGTGTTTTATGCAACTTCCAACCCACAATCTAGAAAGGATGAATAGGGTTAGCTAATGTAAAAATACTGTTGCAAATTCTCTAAATTGAGACATATATCATTAAACAAAATATTAATAAGCCAGCTTGATTCAGATGGTTTATTCTTAATCATGGGGACTTTTGCTATGTGGGTGGCAACATTGTTTTAGAAACTTTAGGAAAAACTGGAAAATATAGAAGTAATAAAATAATAGACATTTAAGGAAGAAAATGAATTTAATTAGAGTTAACTTATGACTTGGTCATAAGTCTTCTGATTAGAGAGAGACTTCAGTCTTCAGAGAAACTTGCTGTTGTTTATCCATGATGAATGTATAAACCCTCTATCATTCATATATACACACAACACAGGGCTATGTCAGTATTCCAAGTACATTTATGTTGAATCCCTACAGTAACTAAGACAAATCAGTTGAATGATGCAGAATGGTTGAGAGCCTTCTCTGTTCATCTGAAGTAACTGAAGACGATTTTTTTAGGAAAATGGCGATGATCACTTCTGAGAGTTTGAAAATAAGAACTCTGATGATAGAACAAATGAGGGAAGTGTAGGTTGTCTATCAAATCCGGTGAAAGTAGTCAAATATTTCTGGTGTAGGAATGCAAATTTATATAATTCCATTTTAGCTTCACATCAGGAAAGATGTTTAAAATAAGGGCATCTTATGATCTTCCAGATTTTTTCCCAGTTACTCAGGATCTCTAGTGAGCACATCCAATCATTGCTAATGAAGATAAGAAATCAGTGCCTATTAAGAGTCTCGAATTTTTGATAATGTTTGTTTTTAATCCAACAACTCCATTCTTGAGAGTGATCCTCAACATGCACACACACACACACACACACCACATACACAACATATATTCTTAGATGCTAGTTGTTGTAAAAATTGAAATGATGTAAGTGTCCCTACATAATGAAGACTTATGATTATAATAAAAATTAAACAATTTTAAAATGCTGATGGAGCTAGCAGTGTGGCTCAGTGTTAGTCTTAGTATGTATGAAGCCCTGAGTTTAATCTCCAGCATCTCACTCACATAATAAAATAAAATATCTGTGAAAGGTTTTTAGTAAATTAGAGAAATATTTTGTGTAAAGTAAAATGCAAAATACTATGATATCATGACCCGAATTGCATAGAAGAAATATGATATTTAAAAAGATATGATTTTGCTTTATCATTTTTGTGGCTCAGTTGTAGAACTCAAGTAACCAATATTTTTTTCCGAGTTGAACTGCTTCTTGATCTTTTGGATAAAGTCAAGTGCAATACTTTCCTGACTTTATTTTAACATATGGGAAGACAGAGACCTTTTTTCATGTTAAACCTATTGAATTCATTGAATATACACTTGATTTTCTTCTTTAACAAAAAGGTAAATATGAGATTTCTAAAAAGTCAGACTTTTCTCACGGTATTTGGGAATTAAAATATGTGATTAAATACTTTTAGAAGCATTTTTTTGGACTGGAAAACATCTTTATACTTTACATTACAATTTCAATTAGGTTTAATTATTGCAAAATTTATTTCTCCATCAAAAAGTAAATTCATTTGTTAGCATTTTTATTGTGTATTGTTGGGATTCTTAATTTGAGTGGCAGGTCAGTCCTAGTGAGGCCAGGTCATAAGAAAAATATATTTCCCTCCATGAGCCTTTCACTTCTCTTTTATACTTCTGTCCCTGGGCTACATAGGGTTCTTACTTTTACTGATAAAAGAATTTAAAATAGACTAAAAAAGAAGCACAAGAACAATTTTATTGGCATTTTACAGAGGAAAAAAAAAAGGAATGGAGGCTAAGATCTTGGCTGCTGCTGGGAGAAGGGAACAGGGTTCTGAGTTAGAGGTCAAGAATGCTGGCAGGCTGAACTGCGGAAGCCTAAAAGCGGCTGCGTGGGAGAGGAAGGGAGTGAGGCTGCTCCAGGTGTCCAGGAAGGCAGGGGAAGAACTTTGGCTGGGATCCGAAAAAGGGAGACACGAAATAAAAAGTTACACTTTCTGAATTAGTATTCTCAAAGCAGGCAAGTTTAGCAGTGAGGGTCTGTAAGCATCTGCATCCAGTGAGGAGCTTCTGGGGTCTAAAATACATTTCTCATGAGGGGATGATTACTCCATTCATCTCTGTGACATATCTTCAGGAATATCAAGTTTATTTTTATCTTTGCCTTCAGGCTGTTCTCTTGAGGTTGTAAATTCAAATGTTCTTCTTATTACAGGAGACTTTCCCTGAGCAGGGTTGCTCTCTCTGTTTTTGTCAAAGGGTGTTATCAACCATTTGTAAAGGAAGTTATTGGTGGTTATGATATTTGAAATTCAAAAGTGGGTAAATTGTCATACTTTTCCCTTTCCCGTTTCTTTAGCCATCATTGTTTTTCATTTACAAAATTAATGTTTTGCCTGGGACACAGGAAACAGGGCCCAAAGCTGACTACGTGGACGGGGGTGGGGTGGGGACAGTGTGGTCCATCATGAATGACCTTTGAGTTGCTAACTGGTAACTAGCTACCTAACACTATGAAGAGCATTAAAGAATTCTCTGATTCAGGCCTAATTCAGTATGCTGGCTGTTGAGAAGGTTCACATGCTTTTTCAGTAGAATCTGCCTTGCTGTGATAAACAGGAATCACAGAAGTGGGGTAAAAGTTTCTTGTCTTGTACCCTTTCTGGCTTTTCAATGTATCCTGACAATTTCTTAAAGATTTCTACTTTCTAGAGTGCCATACTTCTGATTTTTAAACACAATTCCCTGTTAACTGGCTGGTGTCTTCAAGGTTAAAGTTACTTCAGTTTCTGAGCCAAGGCATCACATGGAGTCAGGGCTGCCTATGGAAGAACCAGGGCAGAGTTGCTGCCCAACAAATAACCTGTGAATAGTGATGAAGGACGGGATGAAAGCTGTGGGCTGGCATGCCAGGTTGATTTAGGGCAGCCAAGCTGACTCCTGAACAAACTCGGGCAAGAAATGAGGGCATTTCTTGAGCCAAAGCTTTCCTAAGCCCAGGGACTGGACTACTTAGCCAGCTTCAGTCCTCTCAAGAAAGGGAACATAGTGCCGTTTGGGGTTCAAGGAAACACCAAGCTGTAGAAAGCAGCCTCCATTGTTTCTGCTCATCAAACACTCTGTGCTACCATGAACTGAAGTCATATGAACTGGTAAGTTCACATTCATCTGTTACATGTATCTGGATATTGGAAATTCCTTTAATCTAGTAGTTTCTGGAACTCAAGCACTTTAAAAATGCTAGATGAAGACAGGTTCAGAGCTTGTATTTTGCATGTTAGTCCGAGTCCTCCAAGAAGTAGATGGCAAGCTATAATTAGACATTATTACAGGCAGTGGCTGTGTGGAAAGGAGCAAGAGAGCTCTGAGAATCATTTAGAATGTGTTGTTAGTCTAACCCCAAGTAGAGAAGTGATGGAGACAGGTGGCGTGTATTCATAGACTGCAGAATAAACTAAGGAAGGCTTTGAAAGGCATTATGGGAATCCCTTAAGCCAGAGCCAGTGCAAAATGAATCTTAAGTGTCTCAGAAATAATTATTTGAAGGAAGCAGTCTGGGGGAGTTATCGTCTTGGTCTCCATACTCTAGAGAACATTAAGTAATTCTCTGATTCAGTCCTAGTTCAGTATGTTGGCTATCTTGAAGATTCTGCCAGACTTTTGAGTAGAAGCTGCGTGCTGGGTCGAATGGGAATTACAGAAGTGAGACAGAGTCTACTCTCCAGCCACTTGTGATACACAAATGGCAAGTCCATATGGCTTGACCTCAGAGTAACACAGAAAGCTTGCAGAGCAGACACAGTGAAGACTGCCTTTACAATGTAGAGGGCATAGAGTTTTCTTGAACTTGAAGTGAGACTGTGGTCCCTTTCTTGGGAGATAAGACAGTCCAATCACTAGGTTTAGGAAACTTATTAAATATGTGTTTTGGAAAGCAATGAGGTCTAAATACGCATCTTTTAAGGCAAAGGCCACTGGACACGATTTCATGAGGGTCACTCTGAGATGCAAATGGGCAGATGACACCCTAATCCATCAAGGTCTTTATTCTTTCTCTTCATGTTCTTCATTAAATATTTTTGCTTTATTTTTATCTTATGTGTACAAGTGTTATGCCTGCATGTGTGTAAGTGCACCCGCGTCATGCAGTGCCCAAGGGGGATAGAAGAGGGAGGCTGGATCCCCTGGAACTGGAGTTACAGATGGTTGCTAACCACCATGTGGGTGCCAGGATTTGAACCCCAGTGTTCTGCAAGAGCAGCAGTGGTCTTAACCACTGAGCCATCGCTCCAGCCCACTGTTCTTCATTTTGACCCTGTCAAGAATTTTGCTCAATACTTTCTGTAAACCATGCAGTCTACCTTGACTACCTTGAGAGAAAGTTGACCTCAAGGAAGGAAGCTGTAGTCCAGAATCCCCAGAATGTCTAGTTCATACTTCCAATGGGTCCCATCCTTTCCAGGAGCCCTGCACCTTATAGAAGATATTGTCTTGATAAATAAAACAAAAGCCAGAATCCTTATTTTCAAGATTGAGGTTTCCTTTGGCAAAAAGTCTGTAAACCTAACAGAGGTTCTGAAAGTATTTCTGATGACCTTTGGAATGCCTTCATAGAGAATCTAGCTGGATTTTTGTCCCTGTTGGAAGATAAATCCTCTCTGGTAGGGCTCCCACCTGCACAGCTAAGAGCAAATGCAGAAGGATAACAAAGTTGACACTTAACAAAAGTATACAAATTCAAACTTGAGAAAATGAAATTTGTGAATAATTAGAATAGATATGTTAAGGTATCAGAAATGTAAGAAGATTCATAGTAGGTCCATGTTTTTACTAGGAAAGTTAAAACAGTACTTGAATCATTGTACAGGTAAATTAAGCAGAATGCCATTTTGGTTTTTAATTTAGCTTTGTTGCTAAGGAAAAGGTGAATACATTGTAAGAAGTTAATCAAAGATTTTGGTCAGTTCCTCATTCCTGTGAAGAGAGTTTTAGCCATGGTCTTAAAAAGCACATTAAACTTACATGCCAAAAAAATTAAAAAGCTCCCATTAAAATAAATGTCAAGCAAGGATGAAAACAGAAATTGAGTTATTCCATTTGAAGAGACTAAAACTATCTACACAAACCATCTACCTCAGGAGATCTGGCAAACATGTACGTTCCTTAAAGAAGACATAGCTTTACACAGTTCTTCCATTCACTCATGGTCCCAGGTCTGCTGGCCACCCATGCTTCCTGAAGGAAACTTAGGCCCTGGACTGCATCAGCAGAACTTGATGGATGAGTGGGACTACTCCCCAGGAGGGAGTATTCTGCATTTGGCTTGGTGTGGAGAAAAGAAGAGCTGTAAATTTGGAAACTATGTTGGAAGGAACTAAAATTTATTTTAATCTCTGTAAGTTCCAGAGAAAAGAATAAAACCTGCAAATCTAATGGTGAGAGCATTGTGCTAATTTGTAAGGTAATTTATCAAAACAGGGGGACTGCTGCTTCAGATCTTCAGGCCTGGGAGGTACGTAGGAAGCACTGTATCTTAACTTCACCACTTGGGAGTTCTATAGACTGCAGACTGATTCTTCAAGTGCATCTGGAGAGACAGGGGAAGTGCAGGCTCCTTTACACTCTGTTGCAGCCTAGCTAGATTCGCTTTAGTGTTGGAATGAAACCCTTCAAAGCAGGAGGTTAAATACAAATGAAAATGATTTAACATAAAAAGTTAAAACCTACAGCATCATGGAAATCTTATGTCAGTAAGCTTCAGAAAGATTTGTCACCCTCCCCACCCCCATGGTATCCATTAACACACTGCATTTAGACCTGAGAGCTGTGATGGGGAGATATTCCCCAAAACTTTCTACCAAACTTGTGCTCTGTGCCTTGGTCTCGTTGACTACTTTGGAGGGAATCTCTCTCTACTTATATTAAAATACTGCAAGACCCATACATAATCATGCTGTATTCTCATCTAGTAATTACATGTATGCTTATGCAACAAAAGTCAAGAAGGCTATATCATAACTATTTTTACATTTAAAATAGTTACAGATTGTGTGGTCTATGCAAAGCCTTGCACTGTTGGTTAAAATGGTGGTTATGAGATTGTGTCATTTATAGAACATGCTATTAATGACTTGGTTTTCATATGCAGGATGGTATGCCTCTCAATGATTACGTTAGAAAGTATAGAGTGAAAAGTATTACAGAAGACTCAAGGATGCTTTGAGACATTCAGAAGTGAAAGATTACTTGCATATATGGCTGAGGGAGGTTCTCTTGAGAGATGGGGAGGGAATTAGGAAGAAAGCTTGAAGAAACTGTGAGATCAGAAACATCAGAGTGTAGGGACCAGCAAGATAGATCACTTGGTGTTCTAGTTTGCTTTTATTTTTTTAAAAGTTTTCTTTATTTTAATTTATGTGTATGAGTGTATTGTCTGCATGTATGTTGTGTATCCACATTGTACAATGCCTACAGAGGACAGAAGAGGGCACTCTTCTGGATCCCCTGGAACTGGAGTCATGGACAGTTGTTAGCCATCATGTGGGTATTGGGTTTTGAGCCCTGGTCTTCTACAAGAGCAGCCAGTGCTCTTAACTCCTGAGCCATTTCTCTAGCTCCTTTAGTTTGCTTTTCTATTGCTATGATAAAACATAACCAAAGCTAACTTGGGGAGGAAAGGGTTTCTTTCATCTTATAAATGCCAGGTCACAGTCCATCACTGAGAGAAGTAAGGACAGAAACTCAAGGTAGGAACCTGGAGGCAGGAACTGAAGCAGAGATCATGGAGTATTGCTTCTTACTGTGCTCAGTCTGTTTTCTTTCTTTTTTTTTCAAATACCTTCATTTAATTTACATATGTAATAAATATAGGATGCAGATTAAAATAATTATCTTAAAAGTGGGATAATTTTTTTATTTTTATTTTTAATATTATGCTTTTGTTGATGTTTTGTGTACTTCAGACATCATTTCTCAGTTCAGTTTAGACATATTCCCCTTTCCCTTTCCCCCACCCCACCCTAGATCATGCACTCTGCCATAACTGTCCTGCATTCTCTCAGTCTTTTTTTATGTTTAAGAAGTCACATTTTCCTCCTTTAATTTTATATTACTCTAAAATATGAATACATACTTTTCACCCATATACAGTAATTACAGAGTCTGAAAGTAAGTAGTGGGTAGATTCTAGAGCCCCTTAAGAGATTTATATTATAACAACATAGTTGCTTTCAGATAAACAGAAATATAACAATAATGTTGTTCAGCTTGCCTTTCATCTGGGAATTTGGTGTTAGCATCCACAAATGAGGGAGACCATTTGCCGCTTGTTTGTCTGAGACTGCATTACTTCGCTAGCATAAGGGCTTCAATTTCCATCCATTTACCTGCAAAAGTTCGTGGTGTTGTCTTTCTTTACTGCTGAGTAGTACTCCATTGTGTAGATGTACCACATTTTTGTCATCCACTCTTCTGTTGAGGGGCATTTGGGTTGGTTCCAGCTCTTTGCTATTGTGAAGAGAGCTGCAATAAACATTGATGTGCATATATATTTATGGTAAGCAGAGTCTTGTGGGTATATACCCAGGAGTGGTATGGTTGGGTCAGATGTAGGCTCATTTTGAGTCTTTTAAGGGTTCTCCACCTGCTTTCCATAATGGTTGTACAAGTTTACCTTCCCCCCAGCAGTGGATGAGTGTTCCCCTTTCCCCACAACCTCTCCAGCAGATGGTGTCTTTTGTGATCTTGATCTTAGCCAGTCTTATGGGAGTGAGATGATATTTGAGAGTAGTTTTAATTTGCATTTCCTTAATTATTAATGATGTTGAACAGTTTTTAAGATGTTTTTCAGCCATCTTTACTTCCTCACTGGTGAAGTGTCTGTTCAACTCTTTAAAAATTTTTTTTTATTTATTATTTTTTTATGTGTATGAATGTACCATCTACATGTAGGTTGATGCACCACTGTCATGCAATGATACAGAGGTCAGAAGAGGGTGTCAGATTCCCCTGGAACTGGAGTTAAAGATGGTTCTTAGCCACCACGTGGGTGCTGGGACTCGAACCCAGGTTCTCTGCAAGAGCAGTTGGTGCTCTTAACCATTGAGCCATCTCTCCAGCCCCTCTGTTCAGCTCTTTACTCCATCTTTTGAGTAGGTCATTTGTTTTCTTCTTTGTTCTTTGAGTAGTCCATATACTTTTTTGTTTGTTTGTTTGTTTGTTTTTGAGACAAGGTCTCCATTCGCAACTGGCTTGGAGCTCACTCCGTAGACAAGGCTGGCCTTGAACTCACAGAGATCCCCCTGCCTCTGCCTCCCAAGTGCTAGGATTAAAGGCATGCAACACGACACCCGGCTATATATTTTTGACGTTAATGCTCCATCAGATGAATCACTGGTGAAGATTTCCACCCACTCTGTGGGGTTTCTCTTCACTTTCTTGATTGTTTCTTTTGCTGTACGGAAGCTTTTGAGTTTGATGAGTTCCCATTTGTCAACTGCTGACTTTATTTCCTGTGCAGCTGATGTCTGATTTAGAAAGTCTTTTCCTACACCTATGTCTTATAGGTTGTTACCAACTTTTTCTTCTATCACCTTCAGGGTTCTGGGTTTTATGTTGAGATCTTTGATCCACTTAGAGTTGATTTTTGTATATGGTGAGATGTAGGGGTTTAATTTTGTTCTTCTACAAATGGTGATCCAGTTTTGCAAGCACCATTTGCTGAAGATGATATCTTTCTTCCATTGAGGTATTTTTTTTGCCCCTTTGTCAAATATGAGGTGGCTGAAATTGTATGAGCTCAAGTTTGGATCTTCACTTTTGTTCCATTGGTCAATGGGTTTGTTTTTTTTCCAGTACCAGGCTGTCTTTATGACTATGGCCCTGCAATATAGCTTGAAGTCTGGTAGAGCAATCCCCCCTGTATTGCATTTTCCACTCAGGGTTGCTTTAGCTATTCAGGGTCTTTTGTTTTTCCCTATGAATTTAAAGATTTTTTTTCCAAGTCTGTGAAGAAGCTCATGGGGATTTTGATTGGGATTGCATTGAATCTTTATATCAATTTGGGTAAAATGGACATTTTTACTATATTAATTTTTCCAATCCATGAACATTTGAGATCTTTCCATCTTTGGTGTCATTTTCAATCTCCTACTTCAGGGGTTTAAATTGTTTTGTTGTAGAGGTCGTTGGTATCTTTGGTTAGGTTTGTTCCCA
Source organism: Rhizomys pruinosus (assembly GCA_009823505.1). Classification (NCBI taxonomy): domain Eukaryota; kingdom Metazoa; phylum Chordata; class Mammalia; order Rodentia; family Spalacidae; genus Rhizomys; species Rhizomys pruinosus. The sequence goes on along the minus strand of VZQC01011008.1, from coordinate 495,133 downwards.
GGTATTTTATTATTTTTGAGGCTATTGTGAGTGTGAAGGTCTTCTTTTTTATTATTTTATTTATTTTTGTATATGTGTGAATGTACTGTTTGCATGTAGGTTTATGCACCCGTGTCTTGCAATGCTGTAGAGGTCAGAAGAGGTGTTGGATTCCCCTGGAACTGGAGTTAAAGACAGTTCTCAGCTGCCATGTGGGAGCTGGGGATCGAACTTGGGTCCTCTGCAAGAGCAGTTGGCGCTCTTAATAGCTAGGTCATCTCTTCACCCCCCCCCCCGCGAAGTTCTTCTTATATTCCTTCTCCACTTGTTTATTGTTTGTATAAAGAAAGGCTACTGATTTTTCCAGGTTAATTTTGTATCCTGCCACTTTACTGAAACCCTTAATCATTTCTAGAAGTTTTCTGGTGGAGTTCTTAGCATCCCTCAGGTAAATTATCATATCATCTGCAAAAAGGGATAGCTTAACTTCTTCTTTTCCAATTAGTACTCCTTTAGTTTCCTTCTCTTGTCTTATTGCCCTAGCAAGCATTTCAAGCACTATGTTAAAGAGGAGTGTCAATAAGGGACAGCTTTGCTGGGTTCCTGACTTTAAGGAAAATGGTTCCAATTTTTCTCCATTCAGGATGACATTGGCAATGGGTTTGCTATATATGGCTTTAATCATGTTGAGGAATGTTCCCTTCGGTCCAATTCCCTCTAAGACTTTAAACATGAAGGGATGCTGGATCTTGTCAAATGCTTTTTCTGCATCAATTGAGATGACTGTGTGGTTTTTGTCTTTCAGTCCCTTTATGTGTTTTATGATATTTATTGATTTATGTATCTTGAACCATCCCTGCATCTCTGGTATGAATACAACTTGGTCATGATGGAAGATCTTTCTGATGTGGGTCTGTATGCGATTTGCAAGTATTTTGTTGAGAATTTTTGCATCTATGTTCATTAATTAGATGGGTCTATAGCTTTCTTTTTTGGTTGTATCTTTGCCTGGTTTTGGTATTAGGGTGATGCTGACTTCATAGAAGGAATTTGGGAGAATTCCCTCTGTTTGTATCCTGAACAGATTGAGTAGTAATGGTTGTAGGACCTCTTTAAATATTTTGTAGAGTTCTGGTGTGAATCCATCTGGGCCTCGGCATTTTTTAGTTGGGAGGTTTTTTTTTTTATTACATCCTCAATTTCCTTAAATATTATAGGTCTGTTCAAACTGTCAATCTCTTCTTGGTTAAGCTTTGTTGGTTTCCAGGATTTCAGATATTCACCCATTTCTCTTAGGTTTTCAAATTTAGTGGAATATAGGTTTTTGAAGTATTCCCGTATGATTGTCTGGATCTTTCCTTTCTCTGTTGTGATATTTCCCCTTTCATCAGGAATACTACTGATTTGGAGTTGCTCTTTCTTTTTTGGGTTAACTGGGCTAGAGGTCTGTCTACTTTGTTTATCTTTTCAAAGAACCACCTTTTGGATTCATTGATTCTATATATTGTTTTCTTTGTTTCTATTTCATTGATTTCTGCTCTGATTTTTTCCTGTCTTTGGGGTTTAGGGTTCATTTGTTGTTGTCTCTCAAGTGTTTTTAACTGCAGTGTTAGATCACTTATTTGTTCTCTTTCTGTTTATTTGATGTGGCCACTTAGGGCTATACATTTCCCTCTCAAGACTGGATTTAAATTATCCCACAAGTTTTGTTGTGTTGTATTGTCTTTTTTGTTCAGTTCCATGAATACTTTTACTTCACTCTTTATTTCTTCCTGGACCCATTCATTATTCAGGAGTGTGTTGTTTAGTCTCCATGTGTTCTTGTAGCTAGTTGGGCTTATTCTTGTGTTAATATTGAGTATTATTGCACTGTAGTCTGATAGAATGCATGGAATAATTTCAGTCTTTTTGTATTTATTGAGATTTGTTTTGTGCCTCAGTATGTGGTTGATTTTGGAGAATGTTCCATGAGGTGCTGAGTATTAAAGTATATTCCCTGGTGTTTGGGTGGAACATTCTGTAGATGTCTGTGAGGTCCATTATGTGTGTCGAATTGTTCAGTTCTGATGTCTCTCTGTTTATTTTTTTGTTCAGTTGATCTATCCAAGGAGCTCAGTGGGGTGTTGAAGTCTCCCACTATTAGTGTGTTTGGATTAATCTATGTCCTGAGGTCCTGCAGAGTAGTATTTATAAAGTTAGGTGCACCAATGTTTTGTGCATAGACATTTAGGATTGTGAATTCTTCATAGTTAATTGTTCCTTTGACAAGGATGTAATGGTGCTCTTTGTCTCTTCTGATTAGTTTTACTTTGAGATCTATTTTGTCTGATATTAGAATAGCCACTCCAGTTTGTTTCTTCATACCATTCACTTGGAATATTTTTTCCATCCTTTTACTCTAATGTGGTGTTTGTTTTTGAGGGTGAGATGGGTTTCTTATAGCCAGCATATAGAAGGATTCTGTTTCCTAATCCATTCTCCCAGTCTGTGTCTTTTGATTGGAGGGTTTAGACCATTAATATTTAAGGTTATTATTGAGAGATGTGTGTTGATTCTTTTCACCTTATTTTTTGTTTGCATTCTTGGTCTAGGTTTGTATTTACTCTGTTATGCTTTTGTTGATTTCTTTCTTTAATCGGTTAAGGAGAGTTGCTTCTTTCCCCTGTTCTTTGGATTGCTTCAAGAATTTTCTGAAGCGTTGGTTTCTTAGACGTGTATTCTTTCATCTTGTTCATGTTGTGAAAGACTTTTCTTTCTCCTTCAACTATTACTGACATTTTTGCTGGATATAGTAGTCTGGGTTGGCATCTAAAGTCATTTAGCACAGGGAATACTTTCGTCCATAGTTTGGACTGAGAAGTCAGCTGTGATTCTGATGGGTTTCCCCTTATATCTAGCTTGTTGTTTTTCTCTTGTGGTGTGGTGATTAATCCTGGGTGTCAACTTGAATGGACTAAGGAAGAAATAAGAGAAAAAGGATCTTCAGATTGGACCACCTCAGCCCGGATGGCCCACCCCAAATGTGGGCATTACCTTCTGCTGGCAGGCAGTATAAAAGGCCACGGCAGAGGAAGCTGGTGCCTTTCTTTCCTGCGGCTTGCCTCTATCCCACTGGTGAGTTTGTCTTGATGCTGTGATCAACCCTTCGGATCCCAGCGTGTACTGAGACTGGCAGATCTCCTGGAATCCACTGGGCCTTCAGCACCAGATTGGGACTACTGAGACATCCAGCCTTGTGGACTGAGCAGTTCCCTGGATTCTCAGCCTCTCCAGTGCAGCGCAGCTACTGTTGGACTACTTGAGCTCTGTCACGTGAGCAAATCAATAAATTGTATATAGTTATATATTCGTCCTGTTGCTTCTGTTTCTTTAGAGAACCCTGACTAATACAGGTGGCTTTCAGTATTTTGTCTTTGTTTTGAGCATCTAGTGTTTTACCAATTATATGGAGTGGAGAATTTCTTTTCTGGTCCTGTCTATTTGGTGTTCTATGTGCTTCTTGTATTTGTATGGGATTGTCTTTTTTCAGTTTGGGGAAATTTTCTTCTATTATTCTGTTGAAAATCTGGTCAATAGTATTGTCTTGGGATTTTTCTCCTTCTTCTATCCCTATGATGTGGAGGTTTGTTCTTTTCATAGTGTCCCTGTTTCCTGGTTGTTCCACTCTTTTGTTTTTTTAATTTTTCATAATCTTTACTTGAGCTTTCTAGTTGCTCCGTATTATCCTGCAGGTCTGATATTATTTTTCTGCTTCTTACATTATGCTTCTTAGGCTTTTCCCCATCCATTCCTGGTGATTGGATGGATGTTTAATTTCCTTTTTCATTCCATCCTGTGCTTTCTTTAGATTTTCCACTTCCATCTGG